>JAJHUT010000153.1:0-315653 GCA_020916435.1 Oxytropis ochrocephala
CTACGTATTGCTTGGCCAACCTTCGCTCGGCAGCGTGTCAAGATTAATGATCAAGCCGGCGATTGATTTATAGTTCGAGTTGTGGTTTGATGTTGTTTCATTGAGTCTCTTACATCTTATTTGGCCTACTTGTTTTACAGTTACCGTCCAAGTCGAACAATGAAATAACAAACAACTACAAGCATAGAAGCAAAAGTGGCTCAGCAAAAGGCTACTAAAAGACGATGCAACCACAAACCAACAACAAACTCATTTGAGGTTTCCAATTTCATGCCGCCCGTTCATCAATCAACTCAACCAATAAAGCGAAACTCAGCCTTCATTGGCGGTGTCCAGGTGAACTGTCGCTTGTGGTTTGCGGTGTAAATTGGCCCTCGTCCGAGGCCACACATAAAACTCTATTCAAATTAACTTTCGCCTGAGAGCATTAATTGAGGTCAACAAAGATCTGTGGCCGCCCGCACTCGCTTGATTTATGCGGCACACAAAAGATACATCCACTGATGGGGAGACTTATCACCCTGACACTTGTTCGCGCATCTTCAGGATCTCATGCTGCAACTAAAGGGCCCTCGTTTAGCATGCCGAACTGCTTGGAATAATCGATCCATGTGCTCGCATTTGTTCCAATTGGATCGGACCACCCTGAGGGGGAATCTTTCGCCTCCGAAGCTGGCTCTGGTGTATGTCGATGAGCGTCTCGAGCGAGTCCGTCGGGCCACAGTGCAATCGGGCCTCTCTTGGAGAGGCCAAATACCTGCCGACAGTAAGCCACAGGTCTGGTACGGGCAGTCGAGGCAGCTCCTATTGGCGTTGGATGAATGAGTCCGTCTCTGCAGTTTGTGCTCGTCGCTTGCACACCATCTAATTGAATTGATCGGTTACCCACCTGAGTCCAGTAGGACTTCGGCCAGGCCGATTGAACATACGGCCTGGAGCGAGTTTGTAGGTCGGGCCATGCTTCTTGTGCTTCCAACTCGCTGGTGCTGTGTCCTCCAGGCTGACGACGACGACGATGACGACAACAGTAATAATAATGATAAACTGGTGAAAAACTTAACACAATAACAACAATAATAATTATATTCAACTTGCGAGTGGAGCTTTACATTTCTGTTGGATGTAAACCACAAATCCACAATGGACTCTATTGGCTTTCTTGGATGTCGTCGACGTTGTACTGTCTCAGGCGTGTTTGAAATCCACTACTAACCGTTTGCGCCATTATTACGCGTCTTGCACGGCAAACTCTGTCGCTCTCAGTCCGTCCACTCTTCGGCGGCCGGCAGCCTGACCATCGGACTGGTGCGCAAACTCTTTGCTCAATTTGATAATGAGCGACAAGGACGACGACTGGCTGCTTGGACGAGGAGCTGACGATTGGCCGATGAAGGCTAATCTACGCGATGGGCGCTGTGCCCGGCCGTTCGCCTGGCAAATAACTCTGAGATCGCATTGAATGAATCTACCACCGGCCGCTGGTCGGTGGCAGATTTGATTTCGTGCCAGAGGCCTTCGATGGGCCACTCGCGAACATGGCGGCGAAGACAACGACGTACGACGACGACTATGGTGACAACAACAACTGAATAATGATAATGTCGCTCGACACAAATACATCTGCCAGCTTGATTGGATGCCGGCGGAAGGTTTGAGGAGCCCACGACCAATACAGCGACGTAGAGCGCACCACCACGACCACCACCACTACGACAATAACAAAACACGCCTGTCAAATCAATAGCAACCGTAATGTGCAAGCAGCGAGCCGTACTAATCTCTAAGGCCGCGCCGCCAGGATTCTCTGACGTCGCCGGCGGCGGCGGCGGACGAGCCTGCTGGCGCATGCGCACAAGCGGAAGGCCTGCGGCCAGGGCTGACTCAGCGGATCGGAGGCGCATTTGCGGTCGCGGCCGCCGCCACCGAATGGGCTTGTTTTTGAACTGATCATTGGAGCCAACCTGAGGAGAGGTCACAAGGGGCTGGATGGCCTGGGAAGCCGAAAACCAACCTTTAGGATGATAATCAAATTTGGCACGCAAAACCAAGGTGCGGCGTGGTTTTGACTGGCGTCGGGGCGCCAATTTGGGCCGACAAGCAGCCAAAAGGAGACACAAATCCAGCGCACACAATAACCACCAAAATGATATGCACGACAGAGAGGCGCCGCTCTGGTCCAATCTGTGTTGGATATAAAACTGACTTTGGTTAACAAAAATGAACAGCAATGATCGGCACCAACACGACGACCAAGACGGCGCCCTAAGCGAACGCGAGTTCACTTTAAATGTGTTCCTGTGTCTTGGCGCGTCACTTGAGACAATTTTGCCTGTCTGAGACACCTTGAATTGGATTTTCCTACTTCAGGCTGGGCTCGGTGCGAAACTGCCAAAGTTGTCTTCTCTGAACCAACACACGACAGGCAAACTAAATGATGTTCAAGTTATTAGGGCGAGTTCTTCGCCGGCGCGCGAACCCAACCAATTTTGTTAAACTGGCAAACTTAAAATAACACCCACCGGCTGGCCGGGCAATTGAATTTCCTCCAGAGAATGTTTCCGGCTCCTCCACTGGACACGACTCCAACAACACGTCAGCCCAGTGCAGCAGGCCTCCTCAGGGACGATACAGGTGGCCACTCAATCTAACTGTACGGAGGAAGGTGCAGGTGTATGTGAATATCAATCTGCCTGATTCGCCTCGGCTGCCAGGGTTGAAGAGGCAATAGCTGGCGTGTCTTTCATGGACAGCTGCGCGGAATGGCCACATGGAATGCTTTGTGGTCGTGCTTGAGAGGTACGTGAGCGTGAGAGATCAAACGGTGCAGGCCGTCGGGCGCCTAAGTATTATGCCCTTCTTTGTCGGTCGGTAGGTCGGTCCGTCCGGTTCGTCTTTCCCGCCGCCCGTCTGTCTGTTCGTGTATTTTGTCTGAGTCTGGTTTGCCCAAACCACAACAACAGACATCATCAAAGCCTCTTCAGCTTCGGCATTCTCCGAGCGATTGTTCATTCATTCATCGACGATGGCGGCGGCCGCGAAGCGCACCCGAACAGCGCCAAGGACAACTACACACACAAACACTCACTCAGGTTGACGCACCCAACCGGCGCCATGATGGAATTGTTGGAACCTCCATTGGGCGGTGGTGGTCGATGGAGCAGCATTTGGAATGCTCAATCATTTGTCTGACGCGGCCGCAAAACTTGCATTAGCCTTTGAATCCATGCATGCCAATCCACCAGCATTAATAACGCGGCTACCCTATCGTCGCCAGTCTTGGGGGCGCCGTGCGCTTGCCACTAGACAGCCTCAACCACCACCTGGCACCAGACGAGATGCATGCACTACCTTTTCTGGCTGCCCTCGATTGTGCGAGCCCACCCCGAAACAGTTTTCTTCGCCAACCAATCCACGGCCTGCGTGGAATCATCATTCGCCGAGGGGAGAATTTTATTTTCAACACTTGCAAAGTTGTCTCTGTCGACGGCGGAGGCCAATTTGCGCGCCCCACACCGAACGAGTGGCCAGGAACAGGCCCAAGGCAGCTGGCGCTCGAGTGTTTCTTGCTTGAAGGAAAACTGCTCTCATCGAGACAGATTCTACTTCCAGTGGTTGCTGCGCGACTTTTGTGCTCAGAGAAAAATGATATTCTGCATTATTTTGCATCAATAAATCAAACAACAACAAATCACCATTATCTATCACAAGCTGCCCGCCACTCAAAACTCACACCACATCACACACGAACGATCACCACCAGGAGCTGAGCTAATAAATAATGCTAATCAGTATCTCACAACACTCCTGTTGGTGCCAATGAATGCAAATCAATTGCGCATTTATTGCTACTTCGCCGCCAGCCTCCATTTCTCTCTCTCTCTGCTGCCCTTTGCATCCATCTTGAATGATGATGTTTTTCTCTCGGCTACGCTCCACTCAAGACTTGCTCGCGAAAATAATCAATTGAGGAGCATCGTTCGAGAAACAACCATCGAGTTGTTGTTGTTATGCCGGACGAGCAGACAGACACCTCGGCTGGCCGACTAGGGCCGCCCCCGGCTCACGTCGTCAAGGGGCACTTTGGCATCGGTCGCCAGAGGTCCGCCGCAGGCCCTCTCGGCCGACTTCCCCAAAGTCCAGAAAGAAATTTCAGGAGTCGGCCAGCCATCAAGAGATCTTGTTTGGCCGTTTCCTACAACAAACAACCATAGAAAAACCAAAAAAACTGACGTCGTCCAGGGGCTCCAATTTGGCGCTCCGCCGATGGTGGCGACTCTTCTCTCTCTTTCTCTTTACTCTGATTGATGTGTCGAGGCGAGCGTGCAGAAATGAATGACCGAGAACTCGCATACGGTTCTATCACTATCAACAAGCTGCTTTCAGCTGCCCTGAGCTTTCCTTTGTGGGCCCAAGCAGCTGGCCGGCCGAGGACGCAATGCACAGATCCCTCCGATGGTCTGGCAATGAGCTGATTACGAGAGCGCGCGTTCATTTAAATAATCCAGCGGTGCACCTAAGGCTCGGAATAGCGCCGCCCATTGGCAATCATTGACTAGCAGTGGCAGCAGTGGTACGGCCGTAGTGGCTGTAGTAGCGGTGGCCATCGCCTGTAGTTGATTTATGCCAATTGGCACCGATCGCTCTGATCGGCGCCACCAACCACTCACTATAAAGACTAGCTCCATGGCAGCCGGCTGCCAACCAAATCAGGGCCGCTGATGAGGCCTCCAGTAAGGAGTGAATCCTCAAAAGAATGGTGGTACGGGGCCGAATTTCAACAGCGGATGCGATCGACGAGCCCTCCAGCTAATCAATGGTTGAAGTTGCTGGTTAGTCGCAGATTGATGACGAAATTCAACCGGTCGGTCTTTGTCCTTAGTTGGCCCATCACTTCAATCGTCTGCCCGTGGCCTCTCTGATGGCTCTGCTGCTGCCGTAGTTGCTGCCGTTGTTGTCTTCGCGAATTAACAGCACCCTCTGCCGATTGGCTGAGTTTTGGCTTTGCAACCAAACGTAAACAGGCCACCGTCAGCTGAGGCTGGTTGAGTAGACTCTGGGTGTCTGGTGTGGTTATATTATGGTTGCGTTTCTTGCTATTTTTATTTGTTCGTCGGGCCATGTTCACGCATTTGACAAATAAGTAAGCAATTGTTGTTGTTGTTACCATAAATTTCGTGGACGTCCTTTGAATCACACAGAGGCGCTTCGCGATCGTCGTACGGCAGAGCATGATTTTCGCGCCAGCTCAAACACACATGACTGCTCTATGGTGGACGACACTGATTTACACGAGTTGCAGCTGCGGCGGCCACTCTCACTTTCAAACCCAGACAGAAATTAGTATACTTCGTGATATTTGGAACGTCGACAACAACAACAACAACAAACAAAGACGACGACGACAAGAAAACTCTCTGAAATGGGGCTAATGTTTAACGGTACAAACAAGTGAATCTACCTAATCTAATTTAATACTTCAAGAGTCATCTCAGTTAGTTCCAAGTTGGTCGTAAAATTGGGACTCTCCGCCTGTAGGAAGTGTCTCTGTGATGTTCTCATAGTGCACGTCCCAGTTGGTTTTAAACTAGCTCCAGCGTAAGAGAGTGGCACTTCATCTGAGAATCTTGAGATGGCGAGTCGTCTCGTGCCCAAATGATAACTCAAAACCAAGTCGCGTATTTGTGGCCCAATATACGCTCAACGCAGCACTCTCGCGCCTGGAGGCGACGCTCAGCTCGCACCCGAGTCGTCTGGGGTCAGTCGAGCCCAGTGCGGGACATCGTGCGACATTGTCTGATTTGATTTGTTGATTGGCGCCGAGTGCAGTCGCCCAGCACGTCCAGCGAACTTTTCGCAACAATTCGCTCGTCCTCTGTGTTAATTCAATGGGAGTGGAGGTGGAAATGTTGGTGGGGGCCACTTTTTGGCCTCGCCCCAAATACACGAATCAGCTGATGAAAAACCAAGCGAATTTGTAACGATTCTATATGATCAAATAGCCACCAAAAGAGGCTGGGCTAGTCAAGCGAGAACAAAACTGGCTCTGCATTTATTTGAAACAAACCGTGCAACAAATTCGTTAAAGGAGAGGGGATATGACAAACAAAAACAAAAAGAAACAATAACAACAATCACATGACATCATCAGAAAAACAACTGTTACCCAGAAGGAGGTGGAGGGAGAAATTATGGATGTTGTTGTGGTGGTTATGGTGGTCGTGTCATTAACTAATGTAAGGCTACTGAGCGCAACCACCATCGAGCTGCCTTCCGGGTATTTTCTTTACATCAGTTTAGTCTAGTTTGTATCTTTTGTTGTCGTCGTGGTCGGTTA
The DNA here is from genome assembly GCA_020916435.1 of Oxytropis ochrocephala. Classification (NCBI taxonomy): domain Eukaryota; kingdom Viridiplantae; phylum Streptophyta; class Magnoliopsida; order Fabales; family Fabaceae; genus Oxytropis; species Oxytropis ochrocephala. The sequence continues at coordinate 6,335 of JAJHUT010000153.1, forward strand.
GTGAAGAATAACAAAGGACCAGACGACGGACACGACAGCCACCAGCGGATGATGAGGCCAACCAATTGAGAGTGAATGGGCTTGAGGAGAATAAAGAGGGAGCGGTTATTTAACGTTTACTAATGGAGCTTGTTAACCATCGGCTACGGCGAGATGTTGGGATAGTGCTCTGGAGTAGTGGCATCTTCTCATCCCACCACCACCCACCGGCCGGTGGGCCTGTTTGTGAGGTGCCGGTGGTCGGCTGATCTGGCCGATCAAGGCCGCGTGTTTGGCCTGGGGGCGTTGGAATTTAAACAAAGAGAGGGAGGCTTTCTTGTCGTACTCGAGATTAGATCGGTCGCCATCAACATCAGAGCGGCCCACGCCAGGAGCGAGAAGGGCTTAAATATCTAAATGTAAAAATAACGACAACGAAAATAAACGAACCTCTTGCGAGATTCCAGAGGTTTTCAAGTTGCAGCAAATTGAGGCTCAGATGGAGGTACACTTTACAGCCTCCAAAATTGGCTCCATCATCGTCTGGCAGTGGCGATGACGTTCAAGAGGACCTCTTAATTGGATAGCTACTCGGCGTATCGTTAATTTAACTATGGGCCGGCTTTGGCATTGGAACAGTTTGCACTTCCCAGTGGAAATGATATCAGATAAGACACAGGAGACAAATGTGGGCGGTAGGGAGGGCCATTGTTTGCTTGCCTGTGATTACATGAATCTACTCGAGCGTACTAAATGAGATTTACTCCGCAGTTCGAGTTGTTGTCGTCGTCGTCGTCGTCGTCGACGGGGAGGAGTTCCTCTAACCCAGTGACATAGTGTTTGTTGTGCCCCAGCGACACAACAATCAACCTCACTGACTAATGGTCCAGTGAGTTGAGGCTGAGATTAGGCGAACAATAGGCAGGGATACAAATGAAACAAATGAAGATGATAACAGCACCTTTGAAGCTCACCATCTGGCAACAAACCAACAAACACGCAGACTCACAAATTCTTCAACAAACGAGATGTCCAGAACTTTATCCAAAAATCAAACAAACCAAAAGAGTCTTCTTCAATTTCTCTGCTCGCGTGCAGGTGTTTGTAGCAGATGTGTATATATTATATACAAGTGTGTTTGCATGTGTCAAATTGAAGCTTGGTGTTGTTGTCTCATTGGGCCAGGAATGGGCTTTTGGCCGTCGGATCCTCAGAAAGCCGCCATGGTCGGAGGCGGGCGAGATGATTCTGATGGCCAGCGCCACCACCGCCACCACTTGCATCCTCGACAATCGTCACGGACTTGGTGGATTTGGGCCAGTCGTGGATGAGCTGGTCTTCTTGAGGTTGCTTCCTCCTGCCCAGGTGGGCGACTCGTACTTGGCGCTCGTAGGCTGTTGATGATGTTGTTGTTGGTATTCAATTTGTTCACGTCCATGATATTTGTCTTCATCGTCCTCGTCGTTAACCTCCTGCATCTCCTCTGGCGATTGGCGCCCGTCCGAACTGGCCAAAAGGCTTGGCCTTGTCGGCCGCAAGGCCCGTGGGGTCGGGCTCTGAATGGTGCATAGTCGCGGATGGTCCTGAGCATGCTTAGTATGGCACGCAGCCGAGTGTGACCACGGCGATAAGGACATTGAGCGCCGTAAAGCCGATGGCTCTCCACGATGCCGCCCGCAATGATGGGGGCCAATTGCATAACTAACTCGAATAGGAGATGTCCGCAATGGCATAGACATTTCCATAGACACTGGTGAAACGAGTATCGACCAGGTAGCCGGAGTGTGGCAAGATGGCTGTATCAATGAGCGCCACACCGAAACAGATGACACTTTATGGGCATAATGAGCGACCAAAAGGTGGGAACAAAGGGGACCACCAAACAGCCGATCCCTGGATCACCAGGCCACTGGAGGCAATGATCCAGGTGGATTTGGGATACTTTTCGGCCAGTGTTAGTGTGGCAAAACACGCCCAGGACGTGCGGAAAGAAGGCCGGCAACCAGACCATTCCCTCCTGCCATTCCCTCCGTGTCCGGCATGGTGCTCTTCACCCAAATGGATATGGTGGGCCCCAGGAAGGCCAGCGAGATGTTGGCCACCACCAGGCGCCCGCGCAACAGGCAATGCAGGGGTCCTTGAGGAGCACCTCGATGGGGTGCCCTTAGGGCCCGCCAGCTGACATGGTCATCGAGTGGCGTCGCGAGATGGACTTTTGTCTGAACAAGGCGCGTTTTTGGCCTCCAGCCTGCCGGCGACTCGTCCATCTGTAGCAGGCAGCGGGGGCGGCGGCGGCGGCGGCGGCGATGGCGTCGGCGACAACGATGAGTCCTCTCGCTGAGGTTGTACTATCACCTGATTGAGCGCTCGTTGCTCGTCATTGCTGGCTCTATCGGCTGCACCAGCCATTCCCGACCGAGGCTGGTTGTTGCTGTTGTTGTTGCTGTTGCTGTTGCTGCTGTAGTAGTACTTCGGCAACAACTGCGAAAAGGTGTTCGGCGGTGCCACCAGCAGCAACAGACTGCCGTCGATGAGGCACACCAGCGACAGGATGATGAAGGGCACCTCCTGCCGGGCGCCCTGATAGAGGACCGAGCCGAAGGGCGGCGCAACCAGACAACCGAACGAGATGAAGGCTATGGCAATGCCCTGCGCCCGGCGCCTTTCGGTCTCTTCGGTGAATCGATCGGCCAGCATGGCGATGCCGGGCGTATCGGCGAAGGCCGACCCGACGCCTTGCAGTGATCTGGCCAGGAACAGCACCGAATAGGTTTGGCCACAGGCGAACACCATCGTCGAGAAGAACATCACAATCAGGCCGAACATCATGGGATCTCGTAGCCGATCGGTCTGGCGATGGCGCCCGAAAATGGGTTCGCAATCAACTGTACGATGGCCTTCGAGGCAAAACAAAAGCCAACGGCCGAGTCCTCGCCCTCGCACACCACACCCGGCCGCCCACCTGTTCCCACTGGGCGCGCCCGTGCGAGCTGTTCCGTCGGATCCATTTGGCGTTCTCTGTAGGTGGACCAGGCGCCAATGGAGCGCAAATAGTCGTGGGCATAATGGGCACTATCACCATGTAGAGCATATTATCCAACAGTAGGGGCCACACAAACGATAAACATAATTAGTTTTCGTTGACACTCGGGCCTCTCCACCTTCTCCATGGTCTTTCTCCTTGAATATTAGCCATTGTTCGCGCCAATCAACACTACTGAAGCTACTGTAATAATTGTTTCGTTGTTTCTGGCTCCTGTTTGTAGTTTTGCTGCTGCTGCTGGCTGTAAACATTTGCAGTCGGATGATTTAAACCTCTGCGGCGGCGGCCAGTGGCGGTGCCTCTGATAGGACGCGTGTTGTTGTTGTTGTTGATTGTTGGTTGTTAGTGAGGCGGAATTATAATTGGCCTGAGTTGTTATCTTGTGATTGTTGGTGGTTGTTGTTGTTTTCCTTGTGGTCGGTGGCATTGCATAAGTTTGAACTTGTTGTCGCCCTGGCGGCGACGACGACGACGATGACGAGCCGGTCGTCCGAGTCTCATCCTTCAACCCCCGCCGTCAGCTGGACTTTGTTCGGAACTAGATGGGCATATCGATTTTGGTGCTGCTGTTGTTGTTGTTGCTGGTAGTTACGTTGCTGTTGTTGAGTTATATCGGTGCCATTAGGCGCGTTCCATCGCCTTGATTGTATTGATTACTGGCGTCGTTGTTCGACATTATGTTTGCCTGAATAAATTGTAAAATCTGCCTACAATATATTAATATAAATAATAACAATGATTGATAAACCAATAAATCACCTGAGTTCCTGTGGACGCGCATGTGCTACTTCAATACATAACAATACAATACAATACAAAATTCTTGCTTTTTGTTGATTATTTTCTTCTCTGTTCACTTGTATTCGTTGATTAAATCTCTCCTTCTCTTCTTTTGTCTTATATCATGTCATGGACAAAAACGATCTATCAACAACACTCACAACCTTTATTTCTGCCCCGAAGCCGCTACAAAACCACAAAAATTAATCGTCCACTGAAAAATCTCTTTATCTCTACAAAACTAGGCTCACAAACTCAGCATAAACCAACGACAAACCTAATCGACAATCACCGCTTCTATGTGGATATATAATTACAATCTAGGCTTTGTTAGGCGTTAAACTGTGGCGCAAATGGCCGAAACTGTCACTCAATCAATTTAATTGAAAAATCTCTTACTCTGTGAAGCGGAAAGTCGGCTCGCGTCGGCGCTTGATCGACTACTTCTAATTAATATAACAAAACCATCGGCACCACCTGAATGATCTGTTTGTGTACTTTAGGTTGCGTGCGCAAACTCGCCAAATTTTGTGGCCGCCCACTCTGCTACAGGTAACACCCGCCAACAACGAGCCCCAAACAAGCAATTGATCGGGCCAAACAAGCAAAGTTCAACCAACTGAATCACTCAATCAATGCCTTGCAGTCGTGCAAAGTGTCGAGTTGGCTGCCCAGTTGAAATCGAATTGACCTCATTACGGGCCCCACTTCGTTGTACGTATGTCTTTTCTTGGCCTCTTTGGGTCTGTATCTTGTTAGTCAGACGGATACACTTTATAGGTACCCTTCTGGTGCTCTTCCTGCCATAGCACACTTAGGACTTTGTTTCTATTCGCTTCTTTCTCTCTGGCTTTAGGCCAGACCTGAAAATATCTTCCTCGCCCTGTGAGGCCACGTCTACGACTCGACCCATGGGCACTACTTGGTGTTTTAACAACATCAGCTGTCTCTGACGCCCATCAAAACCCACCTCAGTCGTCGTTGTCTGCGTGATTAGTCAGTTTGTCGTACGTCAGTCGCTTTTTCTCTCGCAGTCCGTCTTGGTTCTCTCTCCTCTCTCTCTCTCTCTCTCTCTCTCTCTCTCTCTCTAACCGCCTTATAGAGTCAATATTATGCCAGTTTTAACATCAAGACACCACACAGAACAAACTTAGCTGTAATTGTAATACGGCGACTGCCACGCACAATCAGGTCTAGTCAGTCGAATGGGGAAGGGAAGAGAGACACAGAGACTGGCTGACTGGCCTCAGATAGCTACCGGCAAGAATACTCGCCACTGGCTCACGACCACCACCACAACCAAGGGTGCGTATGTCCGCCACGGACTGTGCCATCCGACAAAGCCAGACCATAGCGAAACGAGATAGTATAGAATGATGTGACGTCATCGGGGGCCGATGGAAAGCTCTGACAAGGGCCATGCACCATGCAGATACACGAAGGTGCGGCAGACGTGGCGGTGCACACGCCGAAAGCGATGCTGCACTGAAAAAAACAAAACAACACGTTTGCGGCAAGATTCCTCTCTCTCTCTGTCTTCGTCTCTGTCAGATTACGTTCGTTGCCGTCAGATATCATCATCATCATCTTTAATGATCTGAATCTTCAACCCTATCACTTCAAGGCCAGCATCAGCTCGTTAAAAACAATCACGACCCTGCCCCTGCTCCTCCTCCAACCACCCCACAGAGGAGCCTCGTCATTGAGCATTATCAGCCACATTAAATCCAGTGGCCTAAATCAATATAATTACTCACTAACCTCACATAACGTAACATCATTACGTTGTCGTCGTATTGATAATTTCTGCTATCTGATTATCATTCTGCAGTTGTTTAAAATTTTAAGGAAAATAAAACATTTGGCCACCAAGGAAGAATGCGATCCGCAGTGAATAGACTCAATGGCCATCAAAACCATAGAAAGATATTAGCAACTAATTTGCAATCTATTGATCTTTCCAATAAAAACCAAGCTCACAATAACAATATTGCCCAATTGAAACCAACTACAACATTTAATAGATTCTATTCAACCAGATTGGCCGAGGTGGGCCGTTTCGAGGCCAAACAACCAGACGAGCAATGTTATCTAGCAGGCCAACCTTTTTGCATCGCGTATTTGGTTACAGAGGTGTAACATTATTCTCTGGCTCGCTAGGGTACACGATGGATCTGAGGAAACAATACTGGAAACATCTGCAGTACACTTAAGAATATCGGAGCCAACAAATCTCATTACAAACACCATCCAGGTAGCGAAAATAATAACAACAATTCACACAATAATACAAACCTCTGGCGAGAATGTGAACAATGAGGCTTCTTTACCTCAAGAGCCCAAATTCACCAATCTGCAATCGACTCGATTTCACCCCTATTATCAAGTGCTAATTGATACACGTGATTGTCCATATGTATCCAATAGAACTCAAACAGAGGCGGTTACATTTCTCGGTCACCCTGACAATAGTAAATCTGTTTACTCTATAAAAGGCCTTGATTATGTAGCCCACGAGGATATACTTCCGTACACGAGCCATGAAGAGCAACCTATTCATCATGAGCTACACAAAAGCTTTTAAATACAACCTCGACTTCGATGGACCATCCAAGTATGTTCCATCTGATTTGTTGATAGTTGGAGAAGCAAACACCCTTGGCTAGAGCTGTCACGTGTCTACAAAGAGACAACATATGAAAATATTCGCGTCACTGTGATACCTTTCTATTTGGGTCATACAACAATCGAGGATACATCATTTCTCGTTGGTGGAGATATTGCGTTAGATTGGAGAATTATAGTGATACAAGTGTACAGTTGCGCGAACGACATTGGAAGATATTCTAGTCAAACGAACATGTTACAAAACAATCAAGGGTCGAGGTGTTGTTGGAGTTGAACCCTTGTTGACAAAGAGTGAGCCAGCCTATCAGTACTCTTCGCATGTGAATCTACAAGATAAATCTGGTCACATGTGGGGTACGTTCAAGATGCAACGTGAGGATGGTTACTCATTCGAATGGTAGAATACCACCATCTCTCTGGAATCCTCCCTGGATTCTGGTCCACCACCGACCATGACTTGAGATGAGACACATGAAGGATAAATATAATCTTTCGAAGCTTGGCAACTGATGATAAAAAGAGAAATTCTAGGCAATCTCACTAAAAGTGAATCTCATTCTTTGAGGTTCCCCACAGACCAGAACAAAATATAAATATTATTGTTTCGTTGAACAACGTCAATCCTTTTCTATATTAACAATTTGTAGCTAAATAGTTATTATTTCATCTAATTTATTGGCCTCGATAATTCTGGTCATATATCATCAGATGTCGCCCATAGTAACCTTTTCTCCTGGGTTTGAATGCCGGCATGCCTCTGTAGGGGCATGAGGCGCATCTGAATGCATCAATGAGATAACAACTACTACATGAGGCCTTGGGAGTTTCTGTGGTGTCTGTTTTATTGTCAGCCTCCTTGTCGGCTAGACCACAGGTACAATTAGCGCATGGCTTCTGGGCTTCTTCTTCCGGCTTCATCGTTTGGATTACAACTGACTTCTGGTTTCTTTTTCCTCTTCGCTTAGGATTTCGTCGTCTTTCAATAGCTGGTCATTGTTTACCGGACCTTCGTCGGCCAATTTGGCAAATACATCCTGTGGATCACTCATGATTGAAATGAAACACTCATAAGACTAGATAAATAACGATTTCAATAGTTTTGGCTGTCAATAGATTGAGATTGAAAAATAACTCATAGATTTGCTGTATTATTGAAGGTTTTATTTTGGTTCCTCTCGACAGCTGTAGGCGCTTTAGCTTGTATTGGCTGCCGCCCGCCCGATTTGCTTGCACAGAGGAAGAACAACAAAAATAAAGTCAAGATATGCGAAGTTGGCGTGTGGTGTTGCTGCTACTGTAATTTGTGATTAGATTTCCACTCTGTTTAATTCACTATTCTGCATACATCCCCACCTTATTATCATATTGCTCACTTATTATTGTTGCTGCCCATCTGGCTAATCATATTTCATCTAAGCTCATTTTGCTCCATTACAGAAATGTTTGTCCAGGACTCATTTTGAACACAGGTGCAACCCTTCGGTATTGACAAACTAGATATCATCCAAAGACAAGATCAACGAACAGCAACAGTATCAACACTAGATTACACTGAAACAAAGCATATTAATTTTATACATCCAACACATTCATACAAATATATGTATACATAGTTATATATATATATACATCAATCTTTATCATTACTAGAAGAATGCAAAATACAACAGCAAATAGAGCCAATGGAATGGCGTGTTGGGGTGAGCTCAGGATGAGCTTAGGAAGTGATAGGCAATTTTCAGAAAAATGTGATAGAATATCTGAATCAGGTTGAAGAGATTATTACATGGTTGTTTCTGTAAGGAGGAGGGGAACTTCAGCAACGTCCACCCGAGTATTCACTTAAGAATGCCTCATTTAATCAAATCCCTGACGAGTATAGTATACAATGAGAAATTTATGACCGAACTATGAATACTGCCATACTATTATGCGATGCAAAGAAGTCGGTCAAGAGCTCAAAGATAACGAAACTCCCAGTGCCGAAGATCACGATGAGGTGGGAATTCAGATGGACGCCATGATGGTCTGCTACGAGAAACTCCCAAGATATTAACCATAGATAGGCTCAAAAATTTACTAAAAATTATTGAGGAATGTCAAAGATCTAAGATTGAGCGCCCTGAAGGTTGGCTATCGTCAATGGAGCTTTAAGATCGCTAGCTCCAACATAATATAGGCCCTGATTATGAATCAATCAAGAGACAAATTCTGGACATCGATGAGTTGAAATATGAGCTAGCTCAGAAACAGGACTTTCTGAATTTTATTTCAAAAGTAATTATATTTGATGACATCGACACGGATTCATTACAGATTTGTAGTAGATCAAGCGAGAGCATCGACAAACGTCTAGATAGTATGAATCAGCGATGGACAAACATCTGTCATTTTGTTGAGGATCGTAATGAGAAATTAAGACGAGCCGAGTCTATATGGAAAGTACTTCATCTTCAAGGCCCCCAGCTCTGGCTTTGGTTGAAGAAAATTGAAACAGTCTCAATGAAGTTTCTGGGGCACACATAAATATCAACAATCCTTTGGCTGAAAGAGCATTCATATCCAAACTCATATTACGATGATCTGAGAAAATAGACTCTGAGATTAAAAGTAAACAGACCTTTTATACAAGCCTCGAGAATCAAGTGTGGGTTGAGATTGAACGATTTGAAGATCCATGTTCAATATTAGTCATAGAATTGAAAAGAAACTTGAGGATATGCAAGATAGTTGGAATACCATAATGAGACAAAAAGAATGTTGACTACAACCTACAGGCACTAACGAATCCTGGGCCCACTTGATAATGTCTGCACCATGATTCCACTACCAGATCCCATAACATCTATCTCGAATAACGATCTTAGATTCGATAATTCAATCAATGGCAACAGTGGTATTCCATCTGAGACAATATCAAGCGACAAAGATCATCTGAACGAGTCTTACAATAATTCCGATTCATCAAGAGTTGGAGCCAACGAGTCTGCACTTAACCTGAACAGCTCTCTTTCAGACCAGAAAAGTCCTCGAGCATAGTCTCTCCTCGGATTCTAGATCATTATTGTATGATCAGCCTCATCATTCGTCAATGATAACGACTCACACGTGGACATTTCCTCACCAATCGACTTAACATCACCCCCTGCCAGGCCATTTTGACATGAGTTTTCTCAATGAGGATAGAACTGACGGTATAAATGGTTACTCTGGTTCACATCCTGCAATGATGCATATCAATGAGGACTTGCATTTGAACGATAGATTGGCACATATCCATGATGGTTTCGAGCTCTCGGAACACTAGTAGACATCACGATCATACAGATGGTGCCAGTAGTTGCCGGGTTGAAGAATGGAAACATTCGCCAGAGTCCTTTTCAAATTGGTTAAAAGAAGTTGAATGTTTGTTAGCCATGAAAGGATCTATAGAGACAATGTCCGACAGCAAGACAAAAGAATTTGGCCACAGATGGATATACAGGAGAGAATTTCATTGCTTCGCGATATTAAGATGAGAATCAAGACAAGCTGCCAAGATGAATTTGATTGTCACTCCTTCAAGGTCATCAGATTATCGAGGATCTAATACCCGAAATTGGTGAGAATGAATATGAGGCCAATCTTAAAGAGATACTGGCCGACATTGAGATCAGATATGGAGCAGTCAGAAGGTGTTTGATGGATCGAAAACGGGAATTGGCTGATAAAGAGAAATGGAATGAATTGTCGCGCCGTTTAAAGGGACTCATGCGATACTTGTTATCGACAAAATGAGCGAATTAATACCTGAAAAAGAGATCGGAATAGATCTGATAACGCTGGCTCAACAGCAGGATCAACTGATGCATATGAAGGATGATTTAATTAATGATTCTATGATTCAATCAAGTATAGATGAGGCGAAGAATTTCTTGAGATTATGCGAGACATTGCAACACCAGTACAATACAAGCCAAACCACAGTCAATAGGAGATCATAATGTTGCTGAATCAAATATAGATATGGATATTTGGTCATCATTTAGTGAATTTAGAGAAACCATTGAGGATCAACTTGATAAATTAATACTCCATTATTCAGAGCTTTTCACAACAAATCGAGGACCGTCTCGAGCGTCTCTGATGAAGTCCACAAGGAAATGCACGCCCTACAAACATAAGATACAAGAGTTAGCAACCAGATTACAAGTGGCAGAGATCCTCAGATCGGAATTGGGTGCCTTTAGATAGTTTATCTATTGAACAATTATCAGAGCAATTAGAGGATCTAAAATTATATCGTGAGCGATTGGTTGAAATTGAATTGGTTCACAAGGACATGAACAATATCTTTGATTGGATGACAGATTCGACGTGCCATTGAGCTCAGTCGAATATCAAGCGTCTGAGTGAATTGAATTCAATTTGGGATACCATCCAAAATGTCTGTCGAAGATAGATAAAATCAATCGAACATGCATTCGATGAACAAAGTGGTTCAGAGCAAAAGTTTTATCCCAAACAGTGGCCGATTTGCCCACTAAATGGGAGCGAAGAGTTGCCACTAGCAAAGTGCTTATTTTATAGATCATGAATCCAACAAGACTCTCTGGGATCATCCAAAATTTAGTAATTTATTAGACGGAATGAGCGATTTGAAACATTATGTTTTTTTCTGTATATAGAACTGCCATTAAGTTACGTGTTGTCCAAAAGTCCTCGGCATTGATATGTTAATGTTGGAACAATTGAAAGAGATGCTCTCCTATTTAGACGCCATAATTGTTAGACAAAGTGCGGAGATGCTTGACAAACAACAACAACAAGTCCAGGTCGCCACTACTACAACCACAACCACAACTACAACCACTACCACGAATACTAGCAATGACCAACGAAACACCTATTGGAGTTGAGCATATCATCCTATTATTGAAGGCAATATATGAGAAAATACAAACGGACGAGCTTATCCAATCTAGACGTTCCTCTTGCAATCGATCTCACTCTAAATTGGCTGTTAAATTTATACGATTCGTAAGTGTCTATACATCTATCATTCTTCATAGTACCTGTCCTATGATTTCTTGACTAACTTTGCATTCCACTCTGCTTCAAAACTCACAGGACGCGAACAGGATATATCAGTGCCTTATCATTGAAAGTTGGTTTGTCACTTATTTGTTGTGCAACGAGGGAGGAAAATACACATATATGTATGAGTTGGTCGCCAATCCTTTGACAGGCACAGTTGACGCGAGAGAGTTGGGAACTCTATTTGAGAGTTGTATGCGGATTCCCATCTATCTTGGCGAAAGTGAATCATTTGGTGGCCCTGATTTGATTGAAACCAGCATCAGGCAATGTTTTTCCATGTCTAAATTCAACCCACAACACCCTAATTGTATAGACCCAAGTGATTACTTGAATTGGCTTAAAACGGAGCCGCAATTCATTATTTGGCTGCCAGTTTTGCATATAGGATACTGCATCAGAGAACACAGTCCATCAGATCAAATGTAAACTGTGCGCCGCATATCCAATTGTTGGTTTTTACGCTACAGGTGCCTAAAATGTTTCCAAGTTCAGCATATGCCAAAAATGCTTTCTAACCGGACGTCATATATACGAACACCATGATCCTGCCAGGCACCCAATGCAAGAATATTGTTGTAACACGTTCAGGCGAAAAGTTGAGGGATTTTACAAAAATCTTACTGGGAAACAAACTGAACCTAAAGGCAAACAGACAATAAAAGTTGGGTGCCTTCATATGATTTAAGTGCAAGTCAGTAGACTTGAAGAATCAAGTAAAGACTTGTAAACATAGGATATAGAAAAGCAGAGCTTTCACGGCAAATGGAATAAAACTTGTTGGACATTCTCAATTTGAATTTGTTGTTTGATGTATATTATGTATAATATTCAATGGTATTATTTAGGTAAATTCATACATCTATATATAATGTTAATTAATATCATTGGGATAAAAAGGTGGTGGCGATGAGGAAAGTGGAGGAGAGGAGTAATGACATAAGTTAATAACTCGGGTGGAACCAACTTTTTCCTGGGGCGAGACATTGCACTTATCCGCTGCCGCCGCCGCATGACTTGATGGCATGAAATTCTCCCAACATTCAACCAATTTCTTTTGTGACTCAAGTAATGTCTCAAGATATTTCATCATATTTGCCTGGAATTCCTTAACACGATCGAGCTCGAACTTCTCCACATCCTTCTTGATATTTTGCCTATTTTCTCGAAATCCTCTTGACCTCGCTGAACGCGTGCTCTCATACTCGGCAATCTCCTGACTGAGCTTGTCACTTTTACCTGCCTGCCATCAAATCGTTTCGTTGTTTCTGTTCACGTTTTCGGCCAACGTTTGCTGGGCTTGTTGCCAGGTTTGGTATACTTTGACACGATGCTGTAGTACCTCTCTAATAGCTGATATAAAATTTATATAATCATGTAACAATTCAGATATAAGGTAAATATCATTATTAACCTGTTCAGCATAAATATGTCTCTATTTTTCCTCCGTAGTGGCCAATGTTGATAGATCAAATGATAGCGGCGTGTACTCTTCGACATTGCCCAAAATGGCCACACTACGAGCAAAGCTACCAGTTGTAACATGAAGTAGTCTTCGATGATGGATTAGTGCTCCAACACTTGTATGCAATTTTCAATTGAGTATCCAGATTATCTAATTGTAAGGCCTTATCTTCGAACCACTTGTCAGTTTCATCCATTCGATAGCTCATCTTGGCCACGCTGTCAGTGACTTGACCTATCAACGTCTCATGCCCTCTCTACTGAGGGCTGAGGTGCTAGTCGACCGCGGTAGTTCGGCTTGAAGCTCAAGAAAATCGCGAAAATCGGGATCGGTTCTCAGAACTGGGTGTTGTGCAATCCTGTTTAGGAATCTTCCAAGGCGCATTTTCTTCTCTCGAGGAATTCGTTATGACTCGCAATATCCTCCTCTTTGGTTATCTTGGCCTGGAACGTCGCCATGGCATTCTTCTCGGGGGCCGGCGGAACAATCAATCCGTCGACCATATGTTTTTGAGCCAATTTTCTCTTCAGGCCCAGGAAATCACTGAAACGTCTCTCGACAGTTGATTCCTCTGATCTGAAATAAGGCAAATTCGTTCGTGTCTGAATGGCATATTTAATATAAGAATTGATAGACTTATCTCCAACTTTGGTAACATAGTTTATCTTGATTGTTATGTAGTGCTCTGGTTCCTCCTCATCGAGCGGAATAGTGTCCATTGTTTGTGTCATTCTAGGTTTCACTCTAATATCAATGTCTACACAATAACTCTATATTGTAATTGATTGAATGGTGTGGTATAGATAGGTTGGATAATATATAATTGAGTTAAATTACAAATGTTTCAAGTTGACAGCCACAGACACAAGTGCAGTTGTCAACAACATTGAGCTATATTTTTTACGCCTCTAAAATGAGTCACTGGAGAGCAGCACATCGAATGCGTTCTACCCAATTGCCGAGAGGCGGCTTCATTCTCCAAAAATCATTGGCGCGACGTTCGATTTGCGCTTGCGTTTCTCGAAAATGAATGACGCAGTATTGGACTTGTTGTTCGAGTGATCCTCCTTTCCTCAAGGATCAACTTGCTTCGGGTGAAACATGATATCAGAAATCTTAATTGGGATAACTTGCTAGGTGGTAAATAAACGACACCAGCTCTATGAGCACGATCACATTGCTGGCCAACAACCTGTAGGCTATCGATTCTCGAATATTTTGATAAAAGTACCGGCTTGCTTTGAGCCTCAGCAAGGCCTTGCCAGGTGGCCTTGCCATCAGTGGAAATCCCGTCGACCACGATTGTGTCTGTTGCTACAAAATCTGAGAAAGTCTATGAGACCGGAAACACAGGACAAACAAATAATAACAGTTTGACTAACTTAGTCGTTACCACACCTGAATAACTGTTGATATTAGTTTTGTTATTCGAGTAAAATCCAAATCGTTCATATGATAGAGGTTAAAATAAGTTCATAAAACACAAGTAAAGTAATTTGACAATATAAATAAAAATTTGTTTTGTTTTTGAGTATCTAGGTTTGTACAAAATATCTTTTGCGCTGTAGCTGAAGGTTAGTTGAGGGTTTGTTATTGAGAATCATTTGCCTGCCGAATGTGTGATCGAAACGAACTTAACGATAATAATACTAACATCAATGGTCTGATGGCCTCATTTTTGTGGCTGCCAAGGAAGACAGTGATTATGGTAAACATTGACTCAGGCCACCCTTCTCTTGACCAAATGACTAATGTCATCAACGGCTTTAGATTTGTCAGAGCAAACCTTCTTCACTTCGTCGTCCTCCTGCTGGATTTCTTCTCTTGTTCGCTTCAATACTTCTGTCGTTTCAACTCCATCCTCTTTACTATCGTCCATTCGTATTGTCATATCTGGCAACAACTCCTTCAATTCGTTGATCTCCTTCTCACAAGATGACACCTTCTGGGTGTCCTGCGAGGCCTTGGCAGTGTCCAATTCCTTTGTTCAATATCTCGATCCTCTTCTCGATCACATCGATGGCATTCTGGAAGTTCATGTTGGCGTTCTCTGTATCGGACTTGAAAGAATGAGCCAGACCTAGATGGTAATAAGTGAGTGCAATTAGTCTATCCTCAGGTGGTGCATGGCCTTCCTAATGTTCAGACTCTCCTGGAGTATGTCTGCGGCATTGTCATTGTTGTCCCATTCGATGCTGATCTCGCCCAGCTTCTGATACGTCTCAGCAAGCTTTAGTCGGCCCTCCAGTGATTCGTCAGTCATAAACAGGCGCTTCGCCAAACAAAGCACCTCCCAGGCGATCTCGATTGTAGTGGCCTCTTCGTTTTCTTCCTCGTCATCATCCATATCGCCGGTATTGAGCATATTGCCGCTAGACGTACCTGGCGCTGGCTCAACACTTGAGCTAGACGAGGGCTGGGGGTCCAGCACTTGTTGTGGTCGTTGTTGCGCTTTCTGGTTTGATCTTCTCTGGCGAAACTTCCAGGGTTCTTCTTGGCCATTTGTTGGTTTGCCGTTCTCTTGGACTTTGTTGCCGTTCTCTTGGACTTGGTTGCCGTTCTCTCTCGTTTTTGCTCTCGGCGTCGTCCGAAGGCTCCTCTGGCGCCTCACCCTCTTCACCATCGTCATCACCCTCTTCATCGTCTTCTTCGTCGCCATCCTCTTCATCGTCGCCGTTCTCTGCCGGCCTTCTTCATGATCTTGTCAGCTCCAGAGCCAGCCTCGAGATTGGCCAACGCCACGAGAGCGATACCGTACTCAAAATAAGCGCCAGCGCACTGGATTTTAGCCACCCTGCAGTAGGCGTCGAATAACTGGACGGCTTGTTCGAGTGAATCTGTAGCAGACTGATAGTCGCCGAGGGCCATGAATCTTACCCTGGACGAGAAGCTCCTGGGCCTCGTTCAGGACGCTCATCGGAATGTGGCTGGGGTCCTTGTGAGTTAGATTGTTCTGATATTTCCGCCATGTTGGTAGTGAACTCGACAAAATATATAAGGTCTTACAAATAATTGTCAAGTATAAGTGGTTATAAAGGACAAATATAATAAGATTAAATGATGGAGTGGATGGACACTTTTAAAATGTTTCATTGATCGGATTGCGCCAAAGAGAAGCAGTGTTTGGCTCTGAGAACGTGCGCTTAGAGAGCGTGCGGCCGAATCATGACAGACGGACAAGGAGGCACAATGCCGCATGACAGACGGACAAGAGCGCGCAAACTATCGCTCGCGGTGATGGCGCAAAATTGAATTCCCTCGGATAGAGTTAGTAACTCATCCGCCGCACACTGCAGGCAAATTTGCCGTCGGCTTGCCGGCCGGCGCCGTTCCAAACTGGCCTTCCTGTGAGGCTGGCTTGCCGTTTGGTGCCGTTTAGGACCCTATTTGACGGCCGGCAATTTTGCTCAACGGCACCCAACGGCCCAGGACGGCACAAAACGGCAGTGTCCAGACGGCCTCTAGAATGATTTAATTTTACGGCATTTGATTTAGAACCCTACTGAACCTCATAGTGACACTCTTGGGTGCCCCAGGTGTCATTAGAACCGAATCGGGGCTCCTCGACAATTCCAGAGTTGATATGCCGGCTGGCAATTTGGCCCAACGGCAAGCCGGCCGTCAATTGTACGAGTCGGTACAGGTTTTTGCCGGCATCCCGGCCGGCACTCGATTAGCGAACGCTAGTTTTAAAGAGTTACAGATACCTTCATCCGGAAATCTCAACGCCAGGTTGATGTTGTGCGAGTTCTTGAATGAATATGAGAAACAGGCATGAAAACAGTCTCTTTAAGAGACGGAGGGTGGAAGTACCATAATTTCTTTTGAGTTTTTGTGAGAAGCCAGACAGATCGATCTATTGATGTAATGACAACTAGAAATGCCCTTTGTACAAATTACGGACCTGAATGACAAAGAGATGGAGTTACATAGCTACAATCACAGTTGAGGTAATGACAGGCAAAGGATAAGATTATAGTAACAGTCTATTATTAATTTTGAGAAGTTGATAAACTCAATGGACAAAGTTGTGAAACATTTAGATCTGGTCTTTATATCACACTAATTTGATGTTGTTACAATCTATGTGTACATATGTCTTTAAAATTGAGGCAGTCTATGTGATTGGAGTGTATTGTGTGGAGACAAAGTTTTCTTGGAAATGACCATCAGATGTCGGGAGATGCAAGCCGTGTAAGTGATGGCAACCACAGTGTGTTATCTCTACCAAGTGGACATGAAGAAATGAAGTAGACCAGATTTGTTTGGACTGGATTTATACAAGTTGTTATATGAATATGTAGGTGAAATCACTGAGACCATAATAAATAATAAGCGGTGGTTTCTCGCTGAATCTTAATTTTAAATATTATAAATGATGATTACAAAGCAGCCTGTTGGGCCACGCGATTATTACCACCACGATCAATCAGATTCAGACTCGTCATCGTCGTCCATGTCCTCTTCTTCATCAAATTCTTCATCATCATCGTCGTCATCGTCGTCATCGTCGTCATCGTCGTCATCTTCTTCTTCTTCCTCATCATCTTCGTCGCCGCCGGACCCACCCTCTTGGCGCATTCTCTCGTATTGGGCCATCAGCTGGTCGATGGGCATCTCAGACTCTTTCTTCAAGCGGTCAAGTTCCTCAGCCACGGCGGCGGTGTTGTTTCCGTCCAGGGCCTCCTCTTCGTCCAGAGTGATTTCATCATCTATATCCTCAACAAGACCTTCGACAGCCGGGTCAAAGTCGGCGTCGTCCTGTTCAAGCTTTAGAGGGCGACTGTTTAGAGTTACTCGCCTGGGCATTCTTGGTTGGTGTGGCACTTTGACCATTGGTGACTTCCTTTGAGCAGAGGCATATCGGTGGTTAAAATTGGAATTACTATTTTGAACAGCAATATATAATTTGAGAGGTCTTAAGCTACAATTTCGAAACAGATATATGAGTTGACAAACGATTTAATACTTCCTACGGTCAAATTACAATGGTCGTGGTTATATGAAACTGAAACGAATGTTTTGCATCAGCCGAATTTCGTCAGTGCGGCCGGTATCAACCCCTTACAACATTTATATTGAGGTTTGTGCGTGCGTGCGTGTGATTCTCCATTCCAGCGGCCGCGTGCGCCAGATACGCCTTTGTCGCTGCCTCTAATGCAAACTGCACACTGCAGTTCAGCGGCAGCCGGCGCACTACAGAATTGCCGGCTCACCGGAGAAGGCGGCACGACAAATGGGGGCCATAGATCCAATGGAGCAAGAGAGGGTGCCCGCGAGAGGCCTGCCGATTGCCACGCCTCTGGCGGGTCCCCACGCATTTGAATGCGAACATGAGAGGAACGTGCGATATGCGTTCGGGACTCTTCCCGAGCTAAAAATGTCAATTTGTGTCATCTAGCACAAACCGAATCTCCTATGCAGAATCTTCGTTAATGTAAAGTTGAAAGCTCGAAATACACCACTTTTATCAGCAAGTCTATCATCCACAGTAGAGCTCATAACTTAATCGTATAAACATATATCCACTGGCAGCCATGCTGTCCTAGACAGCCTGCCAACATGTCGTTAATGTTGATCACAACGACGACCAATTTTTTTTGTCTCCAAAGTGTGCACTAACACCACCAACATTACCACTCTCCCTCCCTGTCCCACCCAAGCCCGAACAGCTAGCCACTAGCGACATCAGATATCACTCAAAACCACCATGTCATTGATCATCATCACCGCCATCACCACCATCACCACCATCACCATCACTGCCACCAATTGAACCCATTCTTCAATAGAGTCAAAGGAGTGCTAGTCAAACAAGTACTTGCCTACATGGATGAAAAAACTTATAATTCTCATCATTGATTATAACCCTTGCATGACATTCATAATTCTCAACAATTTTACATCATCATCAATCGAAATAAAACTAGTCAATCAAAATCAGTAGTGATTGGTTGTGAGATTGATGTAGTTGATTCATAATTTAAAGATAAGAAATCTCCAACCATGTCAAGCTATGAGTTACGCTGATGACTTTGAGGCCAAAGGTGTCAAAGTCGGATGAGAAAATGAGCTCCCAGATGTCATAATAGTCAATAGGCTGACATCCAAGAGCGACCACAATGGAGGACGTCCCAATGATAAGTATCACCTAGTGTTTCTTATATTATTACTACATGGAATTGGAACTCTCATGCCATGGAACATGTTCTATCAACGCGGAATCCTCTATTTTAGGACTATAAGCTAGCACCACAGAATTCAACAAACACGGACATAAGCCAACAGGAGGTGGACAAATTGCAGAGAAGGCTTTTCTCGTATTTGAGTCTCGCAGCTCAAATACCCAACGTTCTATTCAATGGATTGAACTTGGTGGCCAATGTTGGCTCAGGAATCTCAATTTGAGAGTCAATCTGTCCCTTCTACTTGAAGCACTGGTATTTTTGTTGACCATCATATTAGCCGTTGTTGATTCAACGAAATGGCCGGGAGCTTTCTTCTACATAACTATGATATCAGTTGTGGTACTGAACATGGCAAGTGGAGTCTATCAAAATTGTGTCTTCGGGATTGGTGCCAAATTTCCTGGCTCCTACACGAACGCAATATTGATTGGAAGCAATACCAGTGGAACATTCACTTCAGTCGTCAACCTGTTGGCCATTTGGCTCGCGCCACAGCCCCAAGAAGCTGCAATGTATTACTTCATCACTGCCTTATTAATTATAACTCTGTGCTTAGTTACTTACAATCTACTGCCAATGAACTTGTTCTTCCGATTCCATGATACACCTAGCGACAAGATAGACGAGGACCAACTAGAGATACAAACCCAACTGGTTGCCTCCGGCGCGAGGACTTCTATCAATAACTCAGATAGAAATAACAATAACAACAGTGACATACCTGAAACTTTGAGAAAAACTGTCGATGCAATGGTGCCACGTCCAAACGCAAGAGGAAGCGCCTACGAAGAAGACAATTCGTTTATGGCTGAATTGGACAAGAAATGGCAGGTGTTCAAGAAATGCTGGCCACAATGTTTAAATGTATTCTGACATTCTATGACACTGGCCCTGTTTCCTGCCGTGTTGGCCGACGTCAAACAAGTTCAAGACTTGTTTTCTAACAAATATTTTACATCATTCGCTTGCTTCCTTATATTTAACTTATTTGCCATGATCGGTAACTTAATATCAGGCTGGACCACATGGCCAGGAAAGGATCACGTCTGGATGCTGGTGGCGGCCAGATTCTTATTTTGTGCCTTTCTTCTTGTTCTGCAACTTCAAACCCAAAACAAGACACTGGCCTGTACTCATTGGAAACGATATTGTGTTCATCATTGGAAACATTCTCATGGCCTTGTCATCGGGTTACCTTAGCAGTCTATGTATGATGTTTGCTTCGAGGGGTCTCGAGCCCGATGAGGGCACCCAAGGCCGGCATGCTCGCCGCCTTCTTTCTGGTCTTCGGAATATTCATGGGCATAAACTCGTCCTTCCTACTCACCAAGATTGTTGAGTTGTGATATTGAACGGTCACAACTAAACCTGTTATATCATCATGTTATTAATCGTTAACATTATTATCAACATCATCATCATCTACCATTGCTTGTTTCTGTGCGCCAAACAGACAAACTTAATTATTGATTAAACTTATAAAACAAGTTTCTCCTGATTTGAATTTCCCAATAGATGCTAGCCAATCAAGCACTTCGCTTGCTTACACAATTCCGCCAATGTCCCCAATAAGGTATTGGTGGCAATATGATATAACACTCGCACTAGTTCCAATATCATTGGAATGAGCTATTGAAGATTACGGTGGATCGACATAACTCTCGGCGAGATCCCAGCTCTATCCATTGTTCAACTACTTCTGGCGCCACTCGTAGGCGCCCATTTTTTCAGTGATGACAGGTGTCTGTTGAGCAATAGCAATCAGCGGTGAATGAAATTTTGTTTGCGTGGCGCACATGGAATGGCACGGGAGCAGAGACTCAGAAGAGGAGAGGGATTTTGTCTTCCCCAGTAGATTAGTCTTCAAAGAGGGCAATTGGTCAGTAATATGTAAATCCCATCTTTTTCAAATGATTTACCAGCATCAGAGAACCATCCAGGATCTATTAGTCTATAGCTGACCACCAAGAACCGATCCAACGAAATGGCCACAATAACAACAACAACTGCCAAGATGAGGCCGATAACCAAGACGTGGAGAATGTCCAATCAACTAGTCTCTCATTGTGTGTCTTCTAATGCGCACTGACTACTCATGAGACAACTCGCCAGGTTAGTCGATGGGATATGTTTATTGTCATCTTAATGATTCGAATATCACACAAGTTAGTCATGTTAATCAGGTCTGGCCAGGAGTCTACCTCTCATCGAGGGCACTCTGCTCCAGTCTACATACATTGTCTGTATGCCTGTTGTTGTTTCCATCTCCCCGCCCCTCTTGGTAGTTGATTTAGCGGCCTAGTTTATTAAACTGATAAGATCAGGACAGCGCCTCACCTGTTCAAACAATCTCACAGGTCTGTCTGTTGCCGTGTTGAAGAATACCATAGTGTGTCAATGCCATGGTTTCAAAATTTGTTTTGATCGCTCAATATCTGAGCCGTGAGGTTCGCCATTGTTCTTGATGACCTAGTGATCAATGCTGAACATCACCTGACATTTTGCCATTCAAGATCATCAATCTTAGCGGCAGGTGAAATCCATTGGATATTGTCTATATGACGAGCAGCAATTTTTGATTGTATTCGTCAGCGCCAATCAAACGAGTTAGAAAATCAAAGATCTAAGTAGTTTTGAGTAAAACAAATCCAAGCAATAGACGAAATTCCACAGAGAAAACTATGAAAGCACTCAGGAACAAATTCGAGCTCTGGTTATACTTGGCCTGGTGGCCATCGTGTCGGCCTTCGACGAGGATGAGGTTGCGGCCAAGTCCAATCGCCTGATTGGTCATGCGAAGTTATTCACCCACTTCTGTCTCAGGCAACACTTTGATATTATTAGGGACTTTCAACAGAAAGCCAAAACTAAACTCAGATGATTTCTAGAATGCCTTTTAGGTGAGGAATTCGGACCAGAAGGTCGGCGATCGGAGCGTCGATGTTATCAAACAGATCATCAAGAATCAAACGGGCAACGACGAGCCAGTGACCAACCAAGAGGTGAGAAGATACCTAGCCGAGGATATCATTGATATAGCCAAGGACAATGAGGAAAAAAATTCTTGGGCTCCACCTTTTTCAGGACCGCCAATGCCGAGTTGTTCAAGCACTCGGAGCCAGCTGGCCTCCAAATTTAAGCCAACGCAACTGTTTAATGGTATCGGTGATGCCTGTAACCAGGTGGAGAGTATAAGACACAACTAAAGATTGAACTGAAGGAAGAAAAGGAGATACTCAAGACGGATACCAGTGACGCCGAGGCGAGGCATTCATTGATGCAGTCTTAGTGTCACCTGTTGGATGAGCCGAACAGATACCTTCTGCGGTTTGTTTAAAACAATCCATTGTCGTCGTGGTTCTCGAAGAGCTTGGGGGCCAGCAACAATTAAAGTTAAACAGATTTATAACAAATAATATCTATCATATCGTTGTCATTGTTATTAGGATATCTAACTGATAGCGGGTGGCAAATGTCGTCGGAATGAGGGCGCCTATTCACTATCCCATTATGTCGTTATAGATCAAAATATAAATAATTCGCGAATGCGATCACTCGACAAACCATCGAAATTGATCCTAAGCCCAAGTTTGTTATCGAATCATCAGAATCAAATAAACAAATTGTTTCTTCAAGCAAACGATGTACACCAAAACAATACTTTACTGACTTTGATAATTGTCTTGATAGAGACGGCTATGAAACATCTCTCGATAAAAAATGATTTGTATAGAATGAAATCCATTTTTCTTAAGTTCAAATCTCAAATGGAATAAACCACAAGATTGATATTCAAGTGTAGGAACAAAAGAAGAAAATCTTCGGAAACAAATAACAAGAGCCGCTACCACAACACGAGTAGTATCTTGAGAGGTTGGCAATAATTATAAATGTTAAGGACTTGTAGCATTCTCTTATCAGAACACCTCTCCTAAACACTATTTTGTTCAATATGGCAGAATCTATCGGAGTCGTAGCGACTTTATTGGTGCCTCAAGATCTCGTTTATCCTATATTATATATTCATTTAGGTGTAGTAGTTAGTAGAGATCTCAAGGTCTGCCGATAGCCATAGATGGAGTTCGATGATAAGGCAACAGACTGGCGCGCCCAATAGCTTGGTTCTAGTCGAAAGGTCAATGCATGGATTTGATACTGCCCCAGATCTCGTCACCTTGTCTTAAGTCGATTTTTGAGGATCTCTACTGTTGAATATCACAATGACACAACAGCATATAGAGATGGGCATGTTTCTTGTTAGTAGTCCAACTCATAGTTAGGCATAAGCCAGTTATTTTATTTTTGAACATTCTATATCAATTTTTTGTCTCCATATCATGGAACACCCGTTAAGGCGTATAAAAGTGTTGTGGAATTCTATTCTGAGCTAAATTCAGATTGAAGTATGCAATTGATTCGTCTTCAATCCAATTGCATTCTTCTAATAGCTGAGTTGAGCCTGCCCTATTCATCTTAGTTTTGGCCATGATTGAGTTAATCATATCTTCTCGTGTTCTTTGGGCAGGACCACTGCCGGCACCCGTTGACGATGAGTTACCTTTATTTTGATGATACTTTTAATCTGGTCAGGTGTTGGTACTTGCAACATAAATAAATCATTCAATATATCATAGACTGGTTCGCCCTGCTTGTCCATCGACGTGCTTGATAACAAAGACTCTAGTGAAGGCACGCAAAAATTTGTCGTTTGCGATGTATCCCTGAATACACCCGAGACAACAATCTGCATTGAGGTAATAGACATTGGATTGGCGATATAATAAGGTACGTCGAACGATAGACAACTAACCTGGTGCTCGGTTGGCGAGAAGGTTGCCAATGCGCTGGCGATATTTGTCTTATTATAAACTAGCATGCTAAGTCTCTGTTGTGGTTCACGAACTTCTAATAGATTCCTCCCGACAGTTGGCATTGGATGCGTCGATGAGAAGGCGTGAAAAGAACGCATCAGGGCTGTATTGAGACTCTAGATTTGGTCGGCCAGGTTGATCAAATATATCATAATATGCTTTGATAAATCGTGTGGTCAGCACCTTAATTCTTGCCCTCGGCCGGCAATGTTACGATACATGAGCTCACTGTTGTACTTCTAACAAATTTATATTTCTTTGCATTTTTATCATTGATTGACTTTGGATATACGACTTTGCCCAATCTATCGAGCGCCGATTCCCTTTCATTTCTGCTCGAATTAAACTTGAAATTTCCTCGCCCACGTCCTCGAGTATTGCCTCTTGGCATTTTGGATTTGTAATAGGTTACGTCGTTGCCCAGGTAATGATGATTATAATGTTATTCTATGATCTATATGAATATATATATATATTTTATAATAAATATATGAGATAATAATGATAGATCTTTCGTCTGACCGAGAAAAGTATAATAATAACAAGACGAAATAAAATGAATTTCAGCATGAAAATAATGGAAAAAGAAAGTGCACGCACACGGGTTCGAACTGTGGACCTTGTGCGTGTAAAGCACACGTGATGACCAACTACACCATGCGTGCAAGCAGGAAAAGACCGCTAATACAGGATTTTGGACCAAATATTGAATCTGGTGCAACGAATTCCACGGATTTTTACGATTTTATTATTCCTGCAGATGCAGATGCGATCTCCTTAGGTGTGCTAACATGGACAAAATGTCAAGATTGCGGTCCGCATTGGTTATACCCATTTGTGAATAGAGAGGGCGGTCCCAATATCCTTGACCCGTTTCCGTGTTGTGTCAATGTGTCGTCGGGACTTTTGGTCTGCAGTTTGACATTAGTTGGCCCCATCAGCTCGGCGGCGCCAGCGAATTTGGCCTGTATCGGCGGAGGCATTTTTTCCCGGCGTGTCGTTGGCTCTCTTCCTGCCGACGGCGGCGGAGGCGGCAGCAAAGCCTATCATCATCATCATCATCATCATCATCATCATCCTGCAACTTGCAGTGTGTTAGTGGGCGCAGTTTTGCGGCAGCCAATGCAGGATTGCGCCTCCAAAGCACACACACTTTGGGCAAAGGCAGCGCAAAAGCATTAGCGGAATCGCACACAAACGCCGATGAAGATGGCGACGCCAGCAACCGCAGCTGAATCGACGGCACAGCGACAAAGGCAGGAGCGGCAGAGCAAATTCGGCTCCGGATACAGGCGCCGCCGGCGAAGGCAAAACACGAAGATTGGCCAATATTGTGTGCAGTGCGATTGAGACGGCGGCGGCGACGTTTTCTGTGTGTTTGTGTGCCTGCCTGTCTGTCTGCCTGTGTGTCTGCCTGTGTGTCTGTTGCCTTTTAGAAGTCGTCGTCGTCGTTCGTTCGCTCGCTCGGTTCGTCGCCGAATGAGAGCGAAGGAGAAACTATTGAGAAGCCTGAAAGGCGGCAGCAACAGCAACAGCAGCGGCGGCGGCTGTGGCTGTGGCGGCGCCAGAGACCATACAAAACATACGGCCAACTGTGCAAATAGAAATTGCGAATTGATATGTCGACGACAGACGAGATGCATGAATAATAATAATACTAAAAGCCCTCTTCATGTCTCTCTATCTCCTCTATCTCCTTCTCTCTCTGTCTCTCTGTCTCTCAACCAAACCAATCCAAAATTTAATTCATGATTAGCACCGATACCAAGACCACAAAAGCATAAAATACCACCTTCATCACCACAACGACCACCAAATTTCATCAACAACAACATCAACAATATTGACTGACAGATCTTATGCTTATTATTATATATAGTATACATCATTAAAATAAGATAATTACACGAGATTTATTTACCCCAATAAGTAGTACATTTAAAGCGACTAGCCACCATTGCAAAACTCTTGCCACACTCAAAAAGCAGGAACCCAGCCAATCAAAAAACAGCTATCAGTTTACATTATTATTGTTATCTATATTATTATTATATTATATTATATACATCATATATATTATAATAACTTTAAAAAATTGTTAACTCTATATCCGACTACATATTGATCGTCATATCATTGATATTTTCATCATTATCATCCAAGACATTATTACTAGATAATGTTGCCAAATATAAGACTTGCTTTTGAAAGCAATAATACCATTGGCTCGTGGAGCTCACCTGAAACTAGTTCCTTGAATCGTGGCGGCTGGAACGCTGATGGTTCAGCTAAAAGTGATGTGTTCGATGATGGGACTGCCATCTGGGGCAATCCAAGCACTAAAAAGACGGGTATCGATTGGACTGAAAAGAATTGTTAACAAATCCTCCTCAAGCGACTAGTAACTCAGAGAAACGTACCCAAAAACCAGAGCCCATCATAAGCTCCATTAATGGAACTGAAGCCTGGGGCGCACCAGCTGGTGCCCTACAGACTCAAATTAAATCATCATCCTCATTATCACCACCAACATCATCATCATCATCATCATCCACATCATCATCATCATTAACATCATCAATACTAGCAAAATAACAGTCAGCAACAAATACTAAAACAACAATTGAATAATGACAATAGTGGCAATACTTATGGAAGTAAATTATCAGCAGCTAATGATGGTATTCCATTTAGGTGGGAGTGAATCTTCTAGTCTACAAGCAGCAACAAAAATGAAAATTCTAGTCCACCAAGCAATCCTGTTTGGAATACAACAAACCAAATTGATAATATTGGCAAACAAAAGTCATCCGGCTGGTTGAACTCACCTTCGCCGCCGACTTCATCCTCATCTATGACTAACTCTGCACGAATTGATGAATTAAACAAGCAGCTAGAAGCCACTAGCTTATTTGATGCCAATTCATCATCCTATGCATCAACCTTGGCCAAAAGTCTATTATCGTCATCAGCGTCATCATCATCACCACCAATACAACAACACCAAAACCACAATTAACGGCCACAGCAGCTTCTTGGGGCCATCACAAACTCCGTCAGCATCATCTAGTAACAATCCGAATCTTGAAAATCAATCCAGCTCAGGATTTGCATTAATATGTCAGGCAACAATGGTAATATGGGTGGTAGTGGTTTTTGGTACAATTGGTGCTGGTGATGGGGCTCTGCAATTGGCAATAATAATCATGCTATCAATGATCTCAAACAACAAATGGGTGCCAATTTTTCAACAAATGACTTACTTGACTCACCGAATCGCCAATCAGCCAGTAGTTTGTCTGCAAGCAACAATTCGCAATCTCAAAATAATTCATATGGCCCCTATCCATTGGGGGTAACTCCATCCAGGGATCTACTTAAACAGATGGTTCATCAAATCCAATTAGCGGTCCAAGCTGGCCATTTGAATGCTCACATATTAAACCAGCCAATGTCATGCCAACTTTACAACTTGTTTACCATTTATTGAAACAGATCAAACTCTTGCAACAATATCAAGAGATCCAGCAACGCTCTGTGAACAAATCCTCTGATATCAACTCACCAACCAATTTGGAATCACAAATACAACGTGTTCAATATAATATTTCCATATTGCAAACAGCTATAACCTGACAATGCTGGCAAGCAGCATTAACCAACCCAAATCGTTCATTTGGCGATTCTGATCAACAACAAATAACAACAAGCGGCTGCAGCAGCGGCAGCTAATAATTATTCATATGCAACAATCTCGAAACTAACCACCAACACAAAAGTTCCTTTGAATAATATGTCAGACATTATTAATAATAGTAGTAACATAGATAGCTTTAGAAGAAGCAGTCTTATCGATAATTTAGCCGGTAGCAGTAATAGTGATTCGCTGCGTTCAGCCTAATCAAATTTTGAAGCTGATGCAACAATTGATAAAAATATGTCTCCCTTATTAAAGGCCTCATCTAATGGCAGTGTCGGTGGCGGCAATATATTGAAAGGTGATTTTACAAAGGCCTTCTAATAGCAATGATGCCAACTTACAACAACAACAGCAACAAGTTCTCAAAAGTGGCTTGTTATCAGCTCAAGCAACATCATCAGCCTGGATGGCATTTAATAATTCAAGTGATTTTGGCCCTCAAGGCTGGGCCATCAAGAATCTCATATCATCTAATGTATCTCAGCAGCAAGATCAACAACAACAACAACAGTTTAACGCCGATTTGTTGTCTGAATTTGGTAACCAAAAAGCTTGGCGCAGCTCTTCGCCATTATCATCGGATAATGACAAAGATAATAATTTAGTAGCCTCTATTGCTGGAGTTGCTGCTCCGGGCGCCAATATTAATCATCTAAATCGACCAAATGCGGCCTCAAAAGTAACAATATGAAACAAATGAGTGAAAATGATTTCTAAACAGTAGGGATCCATCATCATCGTGCTATGATTGAGCAACAATTCTAGTGACAACAACTCAAACAATAGTGGTAGTGGTAATAATAACAATAAGAGAAACCTTGAAGCTGCCTCATCGTTCTCATCCTCTGGAGGTCTTTCGTTGCAATCAAACCCGTGGTTATTTGCTCCCACCTCCTCGCCAATGACCATTGGAAGTGGCCTAGTGGAAAATCTCATCGGCAAAGCAGCTAATATCGGACACAGTAATAACGGCAGCTTTAGATAACTCAGACAACAAATTTAGCGGCGATTCACTCGGCGCTGGTGGCGGCGGCGGCTATCTGAGGTCGGGCAACCACCACCACCACCACCACCACCACCACCCAGGCGACTCCATACAAAACCCATCCGCCTCTCTTTATCATGGTTGGGGGTGATCTTGGGGCAGCAGCGGTGCTGGCTCGTCGTCGCTCCAATTCAATATGGATGACAGTTCGGAGTGGTAGTAAAAAGACTACATCCACCAATTTTGAGTGGAGCTTCAGGATCAATTGGAGGCCGTCCAGCTCCTCCGCCTGGTCTGATGAGCAACTTTGGTCCAATAATTGGAAATTCAACCTCAACAAATGGAATATCAAGCAGCAATTCAAACAGCAAGCTAAGCATGTCAAATGACGAAAGCCATATGGTGTCTAGGGAATCTCTTCAAGTCTTTGGAGCAGGGCCTGGTTTGATTGAGAAACAAATACAATTACTATCATTATCATATATAAGATTATATATCACCAATATTAATATCATTAATTACTAACCTTATCATTGATATTATCATTTTTTCGGTCGAATGGATATGCCTATTGCAATGCCCAAAGTCATCAATCATTATTATTATGCCAAACAATACATAATTTAACTTCAAACAAGGACATTAGAACTCTATCTAGCTCAACAATTAGCGGAAACAATGACCAATTTTCCTCCGTACTTTACGATTTGGACGCATAAAAATCATCAAATCTACATCCTTATTGCTATCATCACCACCACCACCTTCGCCGTTGTGGCCTATCACTATCATTATTATAATCTTATCAATATAACATGATCATCCTCAACAACAACCATTGAATGAGACTTATCATCATCAGAATTATTATCTTTATTGTCATTATCATATATACAAACATACAAAACACACGTCAAATGGTCGAGAGTTTATTGACATTTTTATTTTTTGGACTTGCACTCACACCAGCCACTTGTTCTGCGGCGGAGCTGCGCTCTCAGGAATGAAACCTGTGCCTATAATAATGCGCAACGGTATCACACGAACTAATTGAGAAATAAGGTGAAGTAAATGAACTCTCGACACAGAGTAGTGTTATCTAGACACGGGATACAGCAAATACCACTACCAGTATACAGATATAACAACAGCCTAGGAGTGGATATCAAGATAATGGTTGGGGAAACAATTATGGATGGTTGCGGTGGTGGACAGTGAATAGTGAAAAGGTCTTAGCTGTAAGCAAAAGGGAGCATTTTTACTTCTTATTATCACTACCATCATTATTAATATCATTATCTTGTTGAGTGACATCTGAATGACTTCAGGCGTTGTGTGCACTCTTATGAAAGGACGAGCCTTCTTTAAACCCATCTGAATGCTATTACAAATAATGTTTGACGCTTTCACGAATTAAACATTGATTAAACTAAATGTAGGTCCTCTCTTTGACTTTCGTTCGATCTATCACTAATCATATCATTGTGATCCCATAAGGTTGTTTGTGAACTACTACCTATCGAGATGAGACAATAAACACCAAGAGAGTGAACAACGAATTTAGTGTTTGTATCCATGTGAGCTTGGAATCGCGTCTGTATTAGTGAAACAATAGGGACAGTTATTGGACGAAACCTCTAATTCAAAGTTTTTCTTTCAAGTATTGTTGTATGATTAGAATAGATTTAGAGGTGCTGATCTGATCTGTCGCTTTCAATTCGGCCACGAGAAATTCGTATGAAAAAACAATTCAAATTGATTGTTAATGAAAGTGAGCCAAGGAAAGTGAGGAGCATAAGACATATATTCAAGTTGCATCCATTCCAATCAATTGACTTATCACATAATGCAAAGTAGACTGCACTCGAGAGGCCCATTCACTGGTCATGTTGTATATTGTACAAGCGGATACATACACTACTACTAGTAGACGTGCTTTTACTAAGCGTGAAGTGGGAATAAAATGTTCCCTATTACCATCGTTGATTCTGAAATCCAATGGGTATCCCCAAGCAGTGGGGCCGTCTGAGACGGAGCGTAAGGGTCACGCCTCGTCTAGAAAGTGCTCGTTGTTGTTGTCTTCTTTTTAGTTTTTCATTACACGTCACGCTTCATATTACGGCCAAGTGCGGCCGTTAGCACAGTAAACCAAATCTTAAACCCAAACAAACAAACACTTCGTGACAGCTGCCAGGTAGATGAGGAAGGCGGCGGCGGCAGCTCCGGCGGCACAGCACATCCTACAAAGTGGCAGTCAATTAAATGGTCGTTAGAGTTCATTGACTCTCTGTCTGTCCGCCTCTGTTCACCAGGGCACCCAAACTGGTTGAAGTGCACTGGCCAAGACAGACACCGGTTTAGTAGAACATCAACAACAACAACAAGTGTGTGTGTTTGTTTGATAGCAACCAGTGTCCGGCAATGGGCCGATGAATCCTTTGTGCGTGTCTAGGTGTCCCTTTCATTCTGGAAGTGTGCCATCATGGCTCGATAAGGAGCTGGTGAGGTTTCAGAACATTTCGGTCTCTGCCTTTGTCCGAGGGATTTGTGTCCAAAAGAGTAGCTGCTCGGGCCGATGCTTGGCCGGACAATGGCCGGACAATGGCCACTAGGAGGACGAGGACGACGTGTGGCAGTGGATAATTATAAGCAATGACGGCCAGTGTCAGGCTGGCTGACACAGACACAGGCGACTATGTCTTTGTGATAAAACTCGTCGCTCTCTGTGTGTTTTGTGTTGTTGTCGCTATCCCAGCAGACAGACAGGCAGTTGATCAAATTGGTTGAACTGTACACCAACCAGAGAAGAAGCCGCAAGATGCAGTGGCGCCTCAGAATGGGGCCAAATGGCCATCGACCACAGAGCACATCTGTAAGGTTGCCACTTGATAACAAGTTTCAGCTCGCATTTGTTTTGGTGAAATCTCTCATCTCGGCTCTAGTCAGAACCACTCACTCATCAATCGGTCGAGAGGCCAACACCTCAAAGCATAGATCGCCACGAACCACAACCCACAAGACGCAGAATCTCGATCACACGTCACGATGATGGGATTCCAACGACGCACAAGAACTACCTTCACAAAACACCAGCCCTCAATGAAACCTTCAAGCGAAACCACTACACCAGAGGCCCAATTCAGAGACTATCTGGCCAAAAGGACCAACTTGGACCCGTCGAGAATACAAGTCTGGTTCAGCGCGCAAAAAGACCGAAAGAGGAGGTGCCAATTGGGAGGCGGCGGCGACGTATCACGTGTTCGCGACCATTTACCTTTGGCCTTGTTGTCACCTACTCAACCACTCGACCAACACCATCAATATCACCTAGACCAGCAGACATTGATTGATTCTCAAAGCTACAACCAACATAGACCCACAACATATCAGCCTGTGGACAATATCGACGAGAGACTACAGACAAATCGATATTGTCGATTATCATCGAGACAAATATGGCAATGAAACTAGGCTAAATAATGATTATTTCACTACTAATAATGTCAATCCAAGCACTCCCAACCATCTAATATCGAACTCGTCATCATCCACTCTATCGCCTGTATCGGCTCAAAGATCCAGCAAAGTAGCCCCAACTCTAGCAACGACCAGATAAGCCTCAATTCAACCGCTACTATCACCTCAAGCATCCCACCACCATCGCCCACAAATACATCAACACCCAAACTGCGCGTCTCCTCTCACCACCAGAGTCCAATGCGTCACGACCAGAATAATAATTTAATTGAGGCCCAGCTAATGGACACCAAACATAAGACAGCCTGGAGGCCAGCTCAGAAGAAGACCAACCAACAGCAGACGATGTAGATTTGTGATTATAGTAGTGGAACGAGAATTAGATCTGAAACAACATTGCCAAACGAATTATAGGGTGTTATTAATCAGGCCGAGTTTGCACAATTCATCGAAGCGTTAAATGATATTTATGCAGATGCAGAAAGGTTGAAATTTTGCGAACGAAGTGTAGCTTGTTTAACTGGCTACCTGTTGTTATATTGTTGTAAAGAGACCCATAAACAAAATGTATGAGAAGGGCGGCCAAATTAATAAATCAACAAAACGAACTTTGGAAAGATGTGGGAATAACAGTATTTGATCCAATTACGAGAGGCTTACGGATACTAGAAATAGAAGCACCTTCAAAAGTGAGAACCTGACGACTAATCAATTGATGATTATAATTATATATCCTTATATTAAGAATATATCTTTATATGATTATTATTATCACCATCATTTGATAATAACTTAGTATTTAAAGCATATTCCGGTGCAGGTACAAAATCATATCCAGTCTTTTACATAAATAGAAGATGATGATTATTATATTAGTAGTAAATACAAATATCACTGACCAATGTGATGGCGCTACTTGAATGTACATTATATATATAATTATAATT
The DNA here is from genome assembly GCA_020916435.1 of Oxytropis ochrocephala. Lineage (NCBI taxonomy): Eukaryota > Viridiplantae > Streptophyta > Magnoliopsida > Fabales > Fabaceae > Oxytropis > Oxytropis ochrocephala. The sequence goes on from JAJHUT010000153.1 coordinate 39,474, forward strand.
AATGAGCAGATATCACATCGTAGCAGTTGTTGGCTATAATAACCACCAAGCACATGATTCATTTACCAGCACTCTTGCAGTTATTCAACCATTTAAAGATTCTTGCATTCTTTTCCAGAGGACTATTTGCCGATGTCATCTTACTGGCGGACATGAACAGGCCAAATCGATCATCTCGCGACATTGAACTTGAAGACTTGCCATTCCATCCATTTGACTGTTGCGATTGTTCCTCCCTTCCTGTGCCGAATTGTTTACTCTTCTGCATTTGACTGCTATTGTTGTTGTCGATGTCGATGGCGATGTCGATGGTGATGACGATGATGGTGATGTTTAATACTAAACACCAAAAGATAGTCTCCTCAAATAAGCTGGCAGCTTTGATGGTGGCAGCAGACTTTATTAGTCTATCGAAATATTTGTGCTTATGAATAGACTCGCAGACTCGAAAATGTATCAATTCGCTGCAGGTCAGGATGGGGCCTCTAGATGTCGTTATGATTTGACAATATCAAGTGTTTAGTAGCTAGCGAGAGAGAGTTCAACTAGAAATCCAATGGGAGCCAATGATGTGGTGGCGATGTGATTGTGTTGTAGTAGTAGTAATAGTAGTAATACAAGTAGTTGTTGTCCTCGCCGTGGTCGTCTCTATAATGGTGGTCTGTATGCCGATCGGTGTCGCTTATATTCTGGCCCGAGCCACGGCAGCGAATATAACTACGGATACTAATTATGGAAGGCAACAAAAGAAAGGAAGAAAGTTGAATGAAGATGATGAGCTAACATGGCGACACGTTTGCTACAACAGGCAACCTGTGCACTCGGCCCCAGCCCAAGATTCAGGTGGAAGAAGGGCTGGGTAGAACACATCCGTTCCTTGTAGCGATCGTCAGCCAGGCGTCACATTCGTCGCCCAGCATGATTATCGTAATAGCTATCTTACAGTCAGTCAGTCAGTCAGTCAGTTAGTTAGCTACCTGGCTAACAACCTGCTAGTCAGCGTGTACAGTTGTATTGTCGTCTTCGTCGTCTTAATCACCCTCATCGTAGTCGTCGTCGTCGTCGTCGTTGTGGCTGATGTTGTTGTCGTTGTTGCGTTCATCGTTTTGATCTAACCGAGATTGTGGAGTCTTCAATATGTAGTAATTTTAGTTTGTTTGTTTACGCAACACAATTCGTGGCGCTTCTCTTCATTCTTGAGATACAACCCGACCACACTTACACTCGAATACACGAGACAGGTTAATGGTGATTTGTAATATTCTACCAGACGATCTCGACCGCTGCCATGCCAATCTATTGGCAGCGGTCGTTGCCTTCTGATGGCGAAAATCATTGCAATCGCTTATTACTATGACAACAAACAACAACAACATTCATATCGACATAGTCAGACTGAGTTTGTTATTGTAGGCTAGAAACCAATCAGTCGTCGTCATTGTGTCGTCGCTAATGACGACAAAATTACGACAAATGCACGTGGAGAATTTGCAACACTTCGAGTCCATAGCTGCAGCCAATTAATTACATACTAGTATATCAATCGACGGGTCTGAGATGGCTGTGACGGCTCATAAGAGATGTCTAGACTTTCAGGTGTGTTCTGATTGAGTTGGCGGCAACATGTGCCGAGCCGAGACAGTGAGCGATCATTAACACTATACAGCAAATGAACTCGTAGATTAATGTCTACACCAACTCACTAGGAAATTTGCTTTCTCTGCCTTCCTCTCCGTTGTTAGGTTCACCTTTTATCTTCCGAGTCGTCTGTCTGTCTCATTATCTGTCTGTCTGTCTGACTGTCTCGGATCGACTAACATACTCACGTATAGCATAGCATATGAGTAAGTTTAGTTAGTAAAGCATTGTGAATGGTGCGAAACAAATAGCTTTGCGACAGCTTGAAACCCTTCCTCTCATTCACTGTTCTCCTCGATACATAGCCCCATTTGTATTCAATTAATTATACGTTCAGTCTCTAATTTTAGCGTTTAGTTAGCCTCCCGGAAGCTTCGAGGCGGCCCAGAAGTAGGTTTGGGTTCAATTTCTGGTTGTTGTTGTTGTTATTCAACTCGCACCGGCTGAATTCTGTAAGGCTAAATCAAAGCAAAACGGCAGCGCATTGACTTGCACAACCAGTCGACGGCTGGCCAGGCAAACAGTGGTGTTGATGCAATCTCGCAGAGATTGGTTGTTGGCTTGACTCAGACATGGCAAGAGAGACTTGATTACAAAAAGCAGGCGAAGGTGACAGGATGGCAGAGGGAGGGCTTTGTATGAGAGATTGCGGCAAATGTCGCCATGAACAAACAAAGTCGCTCTCGCCTGAACGAGAATTTTCCGTTAGATTTCTGCAAGTCTATTGCATCAAGACAGAGTGTAAGTTTGAACACAATAGCGCCACCGGAAGGCTTGTAATTTCCCCACATCTTATACAAATGAGTAAATGAATGAATGAATGAATAAATAAATAAATGAATAAATATTCCACCCACTTTGATGATTTGTAACTCGAGCCTACACAGCAGTCGCTCGACAAGACACAAGCGCACAAATCTGTTCAATGCGGTTTATTGTAGTTGTTGTTGTTGTTGTTGTTTTGCTGTAGGAATCTAACTCGATGATGTTGATTGGTGCCACATGGGTATCTACATCACAAACTTAGAATTTGCTGTAGTCGATGTCGCCCAGTTGATTACAATTCACCAGCGGATTGAACAGCGACGGCTGCAGGAAGGCGTACTGGGGCACCTGGCCGACATAGGCCGTACGACAGACGAGCCGGGCGAGAGTGGCCCGACGGATCTCCTCCAGTTGGTGGGGCGTGAACGAGCCCGCCTGATTGGCGTGCTCGAAGTAGTAGCGATCGCCGAACTTCAAATGATAGTATTGGATACCATTGACACAGGCAAAGGTGGGCCCAATGTCGGCGCCCGGGAAGTGGCGCTCGGCCATGCCCCCAGTGAACAGGTCGATGTTCTCCACCACCCGATACAGGCGACGGAGGGACACCAATGTGGTGGGCGGAATGAAGGTGGCCAGATCCTTCCAGGTGCGTACCTTGAAGTTGAAACAGTACTCGACGTAGTGGACGTAGCCGGGCAGGCCGTGGTCGCGGCCACGCCAGATGTTGGTGGCCGCCAGGTCGCCGCCCGCGTGTTCCTTGTGCGATTGATACAAGTGGTTACGGACGTCGTTGCTGATCCATGGGTCCACTGCCTGTGAGGGATGACCAAGCAATCCATTGATCAATGGAACCATTTGGCCATCCGAGAGCAACGAGGGCCTCATGAACCAGTCCTTGAGACGGAAGGTGGGCTGATTGTGGCCGTGTTGGCCATAGCCGGCGATGCGCGAGTACAGGCCAAAGGTGGAGGAGATTTGAGAGTGGCCAAAGCGACAGGTGGCGGTGGAGTACTCGTTCCAGGTGGTTGGGTCGGCCTTGGGCTCGAAATAGGTGTAGTTGGGCGCATGGGAATCAGCTTATAGTAGGCGCTTAGGATGGGACCAAACACAATGGGCAAGTACTCGTTGTAGGTGATCATCTGGTACTCGGCAATGTTGATACGACGAGCCTCCTGGAAGAGGATCTCATCGGACCAGTCCGGATGGCGGACGGCCAACTGCTGGGCATGACGGTTGTGGTTACGCAACAGCAGTGTATGGAGCGCTGTCAGGGCGGGATGCTGGTTGACACGCGAATCGCCCGCCTGGAAACAGGTGCCATGGCACTGGTCCTGGCTGGTGGCCAGTGGCAGGAGGATCTCGTTGCCCTTTGGCGACTGGCTGCTCTTCAGTTGGCCGCCGCGGAAGGTCCTCAGCTGGACGGCCTGCTCCTGGGTGTTGCCGTAGACGTGCGACAGGTCGAGGAAGGCGGTGTTCTTGTTGAGTTGCTGACGGGGCCCAGCTGACAGGTGGGACAGACGCCCGAGCGAATGAAGTTGAGACAACTAATGTTGAGACGCGAATAGAATTGGTCGTTGTAGGGCACATAGATGGGCCAGCAGCCGCGTGTTTGCGGTTGCTTACAGCAGTCGACGAGGCCGTCGTAGGACGACAATGCGGTGTTGGTGATGTCGTGATTAATGAACTGGCCCCATTGCATCTTCATTAGATTGTATGGGCCCTCAATGGGGATGTCGTTGTGGACAACATTCGAGACGAGACGTGGATTGGGCAGAGCGAAACGAGGATTGTACGAGTTGCGTGGCATTGAGATGCCGTCGGCGTAGTCGGGCGACAACAGGCGAATATGGCACACGTTGGACTTGCCCCAATACGGATGATATGGATTGTTGCAGAAACCATCGATTGTCCTATATTTGTTTGCATAGCACTGCTGGGGTCCCGACCAACGGGCAAGCTGCTGCTGGTGGTAGTTGGAACAAGAATGAGTATTTGGGAAGTTTTGGTCTCGACGAAACGAGTCAATTGGGGCAAATAGCGTTGCTTGTCCCATTTGGTCGAGCAGGCGCGCTCGGCCAGATACTGGCTCACCAGCTCCACCAGGAGACCCTCCTCGTCCATTCGGGCATTCTGTTGGCTGAGATAGCTAAAGATCTGGTGACGGGCAGTGAACGACGGATGCGAGGCGTTCATGTACTGGACGCCGAGGCCACGCAACTGACCCAGTTGCGCCTGGGCATAGCTGAAGGCGGCCTCGATGTCGCGATAGTTGGGCGGTTGCAGGTACTTGGGACAGGTGCGATAGGGCGAGGCACGATAGTAGTGCAGCGTCCAGTGGTTTCCGCGATACCCATACGGAGTGGTGAAGGGCATCAGATCGGCGGCCGAGTATCGTTGCACCGACTGATGATGGTAGTTGCTTTTGTTGGGTGCCATTGTAAGTATTGGCTTGGTATGGCTGCAGCTGCTGGTGCTGCTGCTGTTGGGGCTTGTTGTAGGTGACCTGAGGAGCGTATTTGATGTTGATTGGAATGGCAACTGGCTGGTATTGTTTGGCGGTGGTGGCCACGAGAATGGGCGAGACCACTGCATAGCTGGGGCTGATTTGCTTGGCCGGCAGCGGGTGGCTGATCTCGATCGGCACCGAGTAGTTGAGGGCAGGAATGGCCGGTGGCGCCTGGTAGCTCGGCTGAGGAGCCGGAGCGGGCGCCTGGTAGATGACTGGCGGCTGATAGCTCGGCTGGGGTGCCTGATAGGTAGGCTGTGGTGGCTGATAGGAGGGCTGGGGTGCCTGGTAGGTAGGCCGGGGTGCCTGGTAGGTGGGCTGTGGTGTTGGTGGTGGCTGATAGGCTGGCTGAGCTGGGGCTTGATAGGCTGGCTGTGCTGGAGCTTGATAGACTGGCTCCGGAGCTGGCGCCGGCTGGTATGTGGGTGCCGGCTGGGGTGGCTGGTAGACTGGCTGAGGCTGTTGGTAGACGGGAGTCTCATAGACAATAGGCGCTGGTTGGTAGACTGGCGCCGGTGGTGGCGACGGGTACGCTGGAGGAGGCGGTGGCGGAGAATGATAAACAGGTGGTGGCTGTTGGTAGTCCGAGTGCGAGGCCGGGATGAGGGGCGGCGGATAGGCCACTGGAGCGGGCTGGTACTCTGGCGAGGGCTGCTGCTGGGGCGGCGCCTGCGACTGGTAGTTGGTCGGACCAGATTGGTCACCTGGACCGTATTCGCTCTCGTCGAAGTTCTCGTAGTCGAACACGTCGCCATCTTCGAAGGAATCCTCCTGATGTTTTGTGGATGAGAGAGGGGGACAACAAATAAGGTTTTTTCGAATCAACAGGTTTTGGTGTTAGCTTTCTGTTTATGCTTTCCATTGTGAGACGTGTCTGGTTTGCTTGGACATTGTTTTGACTCACCTCGAGTATCTTCTCCTCTCAGCAACGGACACCTGAGGTGACCGCCAACACGAGGACAACAAATAAAAGCCAAAATAACCTGCCAATGCCATTATGTTATTGATTGATTGATTGATTGATTCGTCATAGGACAAACATGAATTAGTGGATGTACTTTAACAAAATGGTAAAACTAGAACAAAAGGCTATCATCACACGCACACCTCATCTTACCTTCTGTGGAGATTCATCTTGACCTCTACTAATTGATTAATTAAAACAACAATAATAGCTAGGTTTGGTCGCTAAATGCAACCTGGGAGCTCTATAACAATGTTTGCAATAGATCATTCGTCTAGGGCATTCCCGATAAGCTACTACTTTCTCGTTGCAATCGAGACGGCTTACAGGAAGCTCTCATTAGACCCCATCTCAGCCAGCCAGCCAACCGGCCTGTGCAGTTGCAATCCATCAAACACCACCATGGCGACAGTTCGTGCTGATTAAGCGCTATTATTCGCTTGTCTTGTTGAGGAGCCCTTCAAACAAGTCTTGTCAATCTAATGGTATCGTATTTATTTAGATTCAACAGTTGGAATGCGTAGTTGTGTTAACCTGAGGACCTCTGAACAGAGTGCTGACGTGTTAGCTGTCAGTCGTGCTTTCAGTGAGCCAATCACTTTGGTGCTGGATGGCAGACTTCTTCAGTCCAGTTTCAGTGCACATTTCTCGTCGTTAGATTCCCGCATAGTGAGAGTCAGAAATTAAACTGAAGAGTCACAACACTCAAAAAAAATTGCTTCATGGATTGTCAACTCAACTTGTATCAAATCATCTGTCAATGATCGAAAAATAATGAAAATACATACCATCTCAAGTTGTCTCCTCTCATTTTCATCCTCATTGACTTGTTGGCTAGAATCGACTCAGACTGGCTGACTAACTTGACTCGAATCGATCATCAACAGTAACGGCATTTTAATCGTCTAGCCGCGGTGGGTCGCACCATTGGCTGTCTGTCATCGACGACTACATGGTGTATATGCAGTTCTAGTGCCGACCTTTGGCTTCATAACACTATGGCTATACCAGTTGGAGGAGGTTCAAAGCTGGCCTGTCTCATCTTGACATCGACCATCGACCATCGACCATATCGCACCGGTATCAGGGGCGGGCTGGTCTCCTCTGTAGACAAGGACGAATTGTTTGTAAGATCTTTGTAATACCTACTGCATATATCACAATTCGGACGGCCTGAATTATTCCTCTGGACACAACTAGGTTGTATCTGAACACTGTCATATCATAAATAACTCGATGTACAGGTATGATTGTGAGCCGCTGCTATTAGCAGATAGTTGTAGTTTCGGTTTAGCATTAAGATCAAAGCTTGTCTCGGATATATTTTGACTGTCGTGTCCTTGTACTGTCCATAAACACCAGTTTTGTACCAATACCTTCATAATGTCTTAATTGTGATTCGTCAACACTCCATGAACAGAGATCTTTGGATCAGTGCTGGCTTCTTTATGTGATTGAGTTCACATATTTTCTATGTATAGTCACCTACTACGGCCATAAAACCCGAATCGGCAAATTAAGTCCTGACACCTAAAATGACACGAGATATTGATCCTGGTATTAATGAATTGATTGAATCATCGATTTTGACTTGAAGACCTATCAGAAGTGATCCTACCGATACAATGTAGCCGATAAAGTGATGGAGGCAACGTGGCGATAATTCGCCGCAGAACTGCCGCCGAGCACGCGCCACGACAAACAAATAATCACTTGGATGTGGTCAAATGGCATCTACTAGAGGCCATGTATCCGATATTATTTGTATTTTCATCAGTTAAACTAAGCTATAACAATTTTATATGGTAGCTTCTATTTAATTATGAGTTTAGGCATAGTTATTCATAAGCTGTCACTTGTTAAATATGAATTCCTACATCACAGTTCTCAAGAGCGGTCGGTCGAAACGCGACCAGTTGGTTGCATCTGATGAAGAGAACGACTCAGGCCAGGCGCCCCAATCAACCGACATCGGACTACTATTCAAGATCAAGCCTGGAGATGATGCGAAACCATTCAAATTGATTGATGATCGCGATTGGAACATAGTGCCGTCAGAGCCAGCCAGTGAGACGTCATTTTTTTACCGATGGTAATTCGGCAATGAGTATAGTATCTGTGATAGGACTAAAAGGAGTTGGAAAGTCTACCTTATTGAATAAATTGGCCAGAAAAGATGTATTCAAGACTTATGCCGATGTACCAAGGGGATCCGGATCTACTACAGTCAAATTTCACCACCTCACTAGAGGTGTAGATGTCTATTCTAATCATCATCGAATGTTATTAGATTGCCAACCTTTGCTTGCATCGTCGGTGCTCGAAGACTTCCTCGTGGGTCGATCCAATTCTCAATTCCCCAAGACAACCCAGATATCTGATCCACTGATAAGCTGCCAAATGATCTCCCTACAGTTGGCCACATTTCTTATTGCAACTAGCGACTATGTGATAATAATGGTATCTGGTTGATTGATATACATCTATTGAAATTAATTCCTCTGCAATCATGTTGATTGGCGAAGATAATGTACGAGCTAAATTTATCATCTTCTCTTATGATACAAAAATACATCAAGCTGATTTCAAGAAGTTAGTAGCCAACTTTCTAGGCAAGAATAGAATCCATGAATTTGTTAGCAACGAGGAAAAATTATACCAGATAATAGCCCCATATTCAAGTGAAAATGTGCCATCTACCATAAAGATCCAACAACATTCACGGGCAAGAATTGGCTGTCCTCGTGTCAAAGATTATGGAACATAACCATCAAGAACTCGTCCATGTTCAATGACTATGCAAATCAATTATACAGCTCTAATTATCCTTAATGTCTCGAGTTTAAAATCTTCTCATCATCTAAGGTTTATCATTATGAAATTGAATAAATGCGAGACTATACAAGAGGCAGATGCTTTATTGATTGTTGTTGTTTTTCAGAATCAACAACTCGAAAATAGTGGATGAGTTTTGAACATCTTCCGAGAATGATCAATGAAGGTGTTCGTTGTTGATCAAACTTGAGCCCCACTTATATTTCATGCGAGAGGTCAGTCGGGATTGGGCAGAATCATTGGGGTAGATCTAAGAATCTGGGCCCGTAGAGGCATACGTAGGCGCAATGCCAATCCCCGCCGCCTGATAGCTTAAGAATCTCGTCGCTATCTACTGGCTCAACATAGTCATCGTCACACTTGAACCACTGGTCCTCTTTCTTGATCCATCCGACGTAATGGCCGCTAGCACTCGACCTACCCTTGTGGGTGAGCACGGCACGCAACTCATAAAAACCACTGTTATTTGAACCGGGATCATCCTCGAAAGTGTACTTTTTCATCTCACCTGGATCATTGGCTAAGAATTTCGTGTTCGCCTTCGATACAGCCTTCTCACCACCGACACTCGAGCTCGATGACGAACTAGCCGTGCTAGGCTTACTCTCACTTGTTCCAGCAACCGCGCCATCCTTCCCGGTGGTTTGCTCACCCGTTTCAGGAGTCTCCTCAATGGCCTTAGATTTACTTGTTGCCGATAGATCGTCTGCCTTCTTGTAGTTCAATCTCATTGGCGCCAGCTTGTCCTGTAACTCCTTTGTGCACAAATCATGGACATCCAATACCATTGAAAACTTTACATCCCTCAATAGTTTTGCATTTGTTTGTACATTTCCTTTGTAATGGAAGCGTACAAACTGTATTGATTAGATAGGCCGGCAATCTGCTTATACGTGATGTTTTTGTGTAAGATGCATCTCGTTGTAACGTAGGCGACAGTTTGGTTATGGTCTCTTTCATCCTGGATACCAAAACCAGCTTGCATATACCGCACATCCTGGGATATGAAGCAACTCAATTGAAGAAAGTTCTCTGTCGATATTGATGGCGGCTCCTCGGGACTCTCGTCGCATTTCATCTCGGCCTCGAATGTTCCACTGAAGTATTCATCTATAAAATTACTATATCTGGAATCTTCATTTAATGGTTTCAAATTTTGTTGAAGTATTCTAGTTAGTTCAGTCCAACATTCGTTTGCATCTTGTTGCTGGAAATTATTATCATCGCTACGTTGGGCAAACCTTGGTATAGCACTGTGTAACATCCTTAATAATACTAAAGGCTCTGAAACTGAGGCACCGTCCATTGTTACATATAAATCTCTCAATGCCGCCGTGACACCCTGGTGATTTGGCTCATTTGAAAGAGTGGCCAACAACGAGAGTTTCACATCGAATCTCTTGAGAGCCTCTCTCAATTCCGGGACGGTTTTTTGAGACATTGAACTGTTGCACTCATATAGCAAGTGTTACCTAAATTTGTTAGACCAGCAGGTAGATCCAGAGCAGCAGCCAGCCTCGTTCTCACTCATGTCCTCGAGAAATTTGGGTTTCTCAACTGGTGCCTCTGGTATGACTTCACTTGATCCCATAAGCATCATTGTTGTCGATTCTGTTATCTTGAGCTTCTCTGGCCAGGCTTCGTCTTTTATCATCAATCCACTACACATGATTCGCTGCCTCTCAACAGGCACGCCTGTCAATGTGAATAATTGGGCTTTGAAAACGACAGGCGGTTCTTCAAGATTGAGATCCACCCTCGAACTCCTTCTTTTTACCATTGGACCATCTCACTTTAACCTTATGTTTGGACATCTTTCTTGTTCTTAATTGTCTAATTAAATTTTGATCGGTAACAGGTAAATACTCCTCAAAGTGCTGATATGGCTACAATGATTAATATACTATCGAAAGCAATTTAATATATTATATATAAGTATAAATAAATATAAATCTGAATGAATTATTATATGGTCGAATAGAGTTGGTGATCTGAGATTTGTTTGGAGCGCGTGTTTCGTGTTGGGCCAACACTGTTGGCAGCCAGCGATTTTTTCGTCTGACATTTTCGCCAGCTGCGAAAGGCGGAGCAGCGAACGAGGGCTGACGAAATTTCGCAAGTTCGATGGGTTTCACAAAGAGACACGAAAGCCATGTGGTCGGTTTATTACACCGCAAGATGTCGATAGCTCAAATATTGTACAATTTGCTTTATTAACATCGAATAATAACTCTACATTTACATATTATCAACTGACACACGGCCGAAACCATGGCATCACATGATCTGACTTTGAAGAATTATCAGAAACAATTGAAGGACAATGTCGCTCGTATTTACGAGAATTATATGACCATATTGAACACCAAAACAGAGCATGTCAGTTTCGAGGTTCAGGTGAAATCGGCCGATATTGTTAGGTCATACCAGGCACTAATGCAGCTTGTCTCCGAAATTAGAACCTTTTAATTATAAACGATCTTGTAGCAGTAAACCAGCCCAATGCGTCGCGTCCAGGCGGCCCATTAGAGTCAAATCGCCGGCGGCCAGCCGTCGATGGCGGGACCAGGAGGAGGAGGAGGAGGAGGAGGAGGAGGAGGAGGAGGAGGAGGAGGAGGTCTTGGATTTAAAGCTGGTCAAACGAACACCGACGACAAACTCGTCAGGCTCCGTGACGAAATGTCCATGTTTTTGTACGAACTAGAGATACCGTTACCGTGATATAACAAGCTATATTTGTTAATAAAGTCGCCGCCGTCGGTGACCAAACATTTTTGCAATCTTCTCAATTACCGCCATTGCTTTTATAATTATCATCCTCGCAATCGAGAAACCAGTAGATCCAACTACAGGAATCATAAAAGATCATCACCAGCAAGCCAATGTTCTCTCCTCCAATTCAGCCGAGGCACCACTGACACAACTGCCAGACTGGTCGCCGAAAAACACGCCCATATTATTGTAATTTGCACTTTAATGTTATTTGCCACTAGAGATGAGAGCTAATGTTAGAGGCCGGCCAATTCATTTGCATAGTGTCACTGTGAATGCCATAGCAAAATGGATACGCCAGAGGACATAGAGGACGGCATTAGGCGGACTAGTAGACAGATAGAGGGAGGGAGAGAATTGAATTAAAGATTATACTGTTGGTTGTGACGAGAGAGGCCATGGAAAGAGTGAGAGACAAGTATGAAACGAGCATAACAACAGCGGTTTCAATGTTTGTCGCTTAGTCTTGAGCGATGTCCACAAATGAGATGAGCATCAACTAAATTACATTTAAAGTGGCTCGTCATTACCAGGTTTGCTTGTTTGGTGCAAACTAGAACAAGTGAATCTATATAATATGTGGCGCATTGCACATAAGAATAAGGCCTCTTAGTTGGTGGTCCTGATTACATTTGAGTTAACTTGAGTTGGAGGTTAGTTTGGGCAAACAAAATCAATGTTATGTTGCGTCACAACAACATTATCAACGACGACGACAATAACAACAACAGCAGCAGCAGTAATGGCGATGGCCACCACTAACGAATACAATGATAGTGTAATTTCGCTTGTTTGTAGGCGCCTTCAGAGTGTAGTGTCAAATGAGTTGCTGTGGACAAACAAGTTGCTGATGGTAGTGGTGGTGGTGGCGACGGCGACGGCGACGGCAGCACAAGTAAATGTGTCTGGGGCCAGAGTTGTGGCTGACAAATTTGGTCTTTGAAAAGGACCACAAATTGAATCAACTCGGCCCCCCACCCCCGGCCCCAAATGGTAGCATTGAATTTATCATTGTTGCCATTTGAGTTTGTCGTCCCTATCCTATCCCAATCTAATTCAATTCAATTCAATTCAATTCAGTAGCGGCACCAACCACTGACCGATACAGTAGTAGCAGCAGCAGCAGCAAGCAACAACAACAACAACAATAACGATAACGACAATGACAACAAGAGGAGGCCAACATTGACAACAAACGTTTCTGGCCTAAGTCGGGATTGGCGTCCAATCAAACAGAGCCGGCTGAGAGTGGCGTCGCATTATTAGAGTTGGAGCCAACGAACACCAGCAAGATAAACAATAGGGCCTCATTTGTAGGATGGCTGCCGCCGCAAAATGGCTTTGCCTGCCTTTAGATATAACCTAATGCGGCCGCTTATCTTCTGGCGCAAGAAGTAGCTGGTTGTTCTGTGTTTGTGTGGTTTGTGGCCGAATCTGATGTTTGCAATTTGATATATCTGGCAAATACACCACTAGCGGCGGCGGTGGCGGCGGCGGAGGCGGCGGAGGCGGAGGCCTTCGAGCCTTTCAGGCAGGCAAAGCCGACCTACCTATTCGAAGTGAAAGGTAGCTGTGAGGCTAAACTCGAGAGCAACAAAACAAACAATCGAAAGAATGGCGGCCAAGGCATTACGCTAACCGAACGGCCGCTGTCGAGGGATAGCTATGCTAATGTCCGAGAAAAATAGCACGTAAAGGTAGAGGTGAGGGCGACGGTGGAGGCGGACGAGCAGGTTAGACGTTAGACAGCGGAGATGATGACGATGACGGCGACCACCACTATGGAACAGAGTCCACTAAATTGAATATCTTGTTGGTTGTAAGTGAGAAAAAAGGATGGACAGACAGACAGACAGACAGACAGACAGACAGACAGACAGACAGACAGAGAGCAAAGAATTTGAGAGGCAAACAAAGAAACGATCACTGGCCAGTGGATATAGTATTAGCCAAATGGAGCCGATCAGGTAATCCGCATTGCATTGGATTGCATTGTTTAGGTTTAGTTTGAGCGAGTGGCTTTGTTTTTGGTCGCCCTCTCCATCGATACCATCAACTTGGCCCATAGCCTCCAAATGCTGGTCGATATGGTGGACTTTGAAGGGGACCAAAAGGCAAAACAACACGAGAACAGTTTCAGAGTTGTGTTGGTCGAGCCATTCAATTGGTGAGTGAAGAAACAAATATGAACTAATGCACTCGATCGCTCGCCTAATCCCGCAATTGCTTGTTTCAGATTTGAATTCTATTTAGATTAACTAACAATCTAATAGAAAGAGGAGAAAGTCAAATAGATTTTCTCTAATTCGTAGATTTTATTTGGTTATATTTACTATATTTTCAAAAATGGCTACAATGATTGCTAATACGACTGCTGTATTCAACTTCTTCTATGTACAATCCTATCTGATCAATGCAATTATATTCCTACAAAATGCACCTCGAGAATTCACTGCCGACGGCGACGGCGGCCGCGGCGGATGATTGATTTGATTGACTTGATGGATGCATATACAGCACAGTTGAATGAGCTTAACGAGATGTACATATCGAAATGCGATGATGACGTAAATATCGACGATGATGATTCGAGGCGCCAAAGTGTAGGGAGTTGACGACGGCTCGCCGTCGTCGTGTCCCCATTGCTTCAGGTTAATGGGCGTCGGCCAAATCCTGTCGATCGAAGTGCGCTGATTTGGCCGCTTCGGCTCGACGACGATTATGATTATGTTGTATTGTATTGGCTGAGACTTTCTCTTACATATCATTGTCATTGTTAGAGTTGGAGTTGGAAAGCAGACAGCCACGATTATGCTCTTTGGCTGCCCTCCGACCAGGAACTTGATCTTCCGCGAGCGCCGTCAACACCAACAACAACCTCATCGCCTGCCGACAGATCCAAAGTAATCTCGTCGTCGTCATTGTTGTTGTTGTTGTTTGTTGTTGTTGTCGTCGTCGTCGTCTTCTCTGAGCTGCTTCCGATAGATCCTCCATGGCGGCCAGTTCCAATAGAATTAAATGGAGCCTATAAGATCTGTCGACAGATTGATTTGGTCATCCGCCAGTGTTTAGGGCGCAAACAGATTCCGTGCAGCGGCGCGACGCCCGCGAGGTGCCAAATCAATGGATTGTCGTCGTCGTGGTGATTGTTGTTGACGATGATGATTATGATTATCGAGTGGTAGGGGCGAGAGTAGGTTGTTAGTGGGGCGACGACGACGACGACGACGATTACGTTGATTGTCTGGCCGTAGAGGTGTTGTTGTTGTTGGTCAGTTGAACTTCAGAAATCAGTGGCTTTGACGTGCAACGCAAATCTGCTTATTGTTTGCTGGCCGACACAAAAACGACCGCCCGAACCAATTGATTCCCACAACTTCCGGATAGTTTCTCACGCACGCCAAAGGGACCCAAGTCGCTATTGGTCAGTTATTAATTGGAATTCCGTTTGATGTCGACGACTGCCACGAGTTAAGTTGGCCTGTCGAGCGATTGACGTCTCTCACACACTCCAATGGTCTGTTGCTGCTACTGCTGTTGCCGTTGGATGGAATAGAGTGGACAACAACCAAGAAAGAGTAGTCGTTGGGACGGACGGGAGGTGTGACAAACAGCAAAAACAGCAGCGTCGACAAATCGCTCATTACGTAATGATGTCACGACCCCTCCACTAGGCGCGCCAAACAAACATAATCAAAGGTCCCACTCGACTCGGCCCGCCACCTCTGGCGCTAGTTTCAACGAACTACCATCCAACTTACCTGGCTGATGCTTGTAGGGCACCCAAATTCCCACAACTCTCCTGAAGCCGAATCCTTTTGTTCCTTTTGGCCGAGGGAAAAGATTGGTGCTGCTGTAATTGATTGCTATTGCTTATCATTGAATAGATGAGATTCTCTTGGATCAATCGGGTTGACTTTACACTGGCTGACAATCGAATAAAGCCATCAGTCTCAGGTGAAGCCAGTCGCTAGGGCTCAGGTCAGTAAATAGAATTCTACTTCTACTTGTGGTAGTTCCTTTGAGTTGTAGTCCTATTAATTGCTTGATTTTACCCAAAGTGTTTGATAACATTTGTTCCTGTTCATCCTTACTGAATATTTGGCCGAACATCGCCAGCCTCGAGGCCCACCGGGCGATCATTCGTCTCCAATCCACGTGTTTGAGATGGTTGCCAGTGTCAGCCATCGAAAGCAGCTCCTCGATCGGCCTCCAACATTGAGGGTAGCCAATCCGACGAGCTACCAAAGAATCCACTGATCAGATGCTGGTTCTCGTCTGTCCCCAATTGACGGCCGTTCTCTCCATTATAGTGCTCGTGCATTCGCCTCAATTCAAGTTTCTGTTCGTTTGCCAGTCGTCTCATTGCCATTGTCATCGTTCGATGCTGCGATGGATCATTCAGGTGAACATTCGACGAATATTCATTGCAATTATTGTTCTCGTCGTTCTCCACTTCAACTCCTCTGAGATCGTCGTCGTCGTCGTCGTTGTCGTCGTTCTCAACGTCGTATTCATCATCGACTTTGATCTTTGACATCGGCAGACACGACAAATTATAATCATTCATGAAGTGTTGCTGCATGTAAACGCCACTCTTCGAAGTAATTGGCAGTGTGGTCGGGCTGTCCTGTCCGTGGTCGTCGTTGTTGATGTGTTTAAAGTCATCATCTGGTTGTGGTGGTGCTGATCGTAGGTGCCGGTTGACTGGAAGACGGCCGTCACAGTGGCGGCCACTCCATCGCGAATGAGCTTACCTGCGCCCGCCTGGTCGTGTATCAACATCTCGGGCCGGATCGTGGCCGTATTGCGGGCTGGCGCTCGTTCTGGACGGCGTCCTTGTTCATGCCCATCTGATGCACTTCTTCAACCGGCACGACTGGCACTGGTTGCGGTGCTTCTGTCTATAACACAAGCGCCAGTCCCCGCCTGGCATCTATAGATCAGTCTCCGTCGGACACTGCGCTTGAAGAAGCCACTGCAGCCGTTGCAGGCCAGTATTCCGTAATGTTTACCCGACGAGATGTCACCACAAACTATACAGGTGAGATTGTCCGAGACTTGATCGGCCGCGTCCGAGCCGACTTGGCTGGAAGGCGATTTTGAGCCACCAGCCGCCGCGGCTGCTGTGACCGCCACAGACTCGGAGCGTTCCGGCTCGTTGCAACCTGTTCGCCGTTGGTTGTCCGCCGAAACCACCAGCCCATCGTCGCGGTCATTCATTAGGGGCAATGCTGGCGACAACAACGACGATGACGACGACGGCGAAGGTGATATCATGGAAAACTGTTGCTGTGGCTCCAGCGAACAAAAGTGGTGCTGACCAACGTCGACACTCTCGTTCTCGCTCACCTGTTCGTCGGCAAACTTGCTGTTGCTGTGCATGTTAGTACTGTTCATCGGTCTCTTGGCTGGTCTCTTCCGAGGGCATTTCACTTGACTCTCCTGCGGACTGAACGAGAAACGATCGGCATTGGTGGCTAGTGTCGGAGTTGGTCGGCCAACTCGATCAGTCACGTCGAGTGCCGTTGCGGGCGAGTCAAGAACCACCTGGCCGACGAGCGACAAATTCAAAGGGTCCAGTGCGTTCGGGGTCCGCGTCTCGCCACTCCAGGCGGTGGCCGTTTCTGCTGTTCTTGCTCCTGATTGCTGGTCACCTGATACTGGCGCTGTTGCTGCTGCTGCTGCTGAGCTGCCAGTAGGGCGCCGATCCAGTCGAGCTGGGCCACTCTCTGGCGCTGCCAGGTCCATGGGCGAACCTGCAATGGGTGGTGGTGATGGTCGAGCGCCTGCAATTGAGTGATGGCCTTGGTGGTGGTTGTTATGGTGGTGGTGGTGGTGGTGTTGGAGTTGCCACAGCTGACTAGGCTGCTGGTGTAGGCCCATCGCCACCTGCTGCTGCTCTGGATCTTGGTGTATGTTATGCTGTCCGTAATTAACGGCTTTGATTGGCTGGCCGGCCTCTTGTTTGCACGCTGCATGAGGCCGCGGCGGCCACGGCTAGGCGGCCGCCTGCTCGTTCGCCTGCCGCCAGGCCGACATCTCCACCGGCTGGCCACAGACGCTCACCTGATCTTGGTGTCCGTGATGATTCATAACTTCTTGATGCTTGAAGGCCATGCCGGCGCTAGTGTAGCCTCCAACAACTTGAACTGTGTCTGTCTGTCTGTCTGTCTGTCTGTATTCTCGATATAGGCGTGGTGTTCCTTGGCCGAGCTCTAGAATTGAAATGACCGCCTGGGACCACTGATTGTTTGCTTGATAATAAATTGACTCTCTATTGGCCCTCCTCAACGCTCGAATGATGGCCTTTTATGTTGGCCCCAAAGGCGGCTAGCTGGTTGATCGTTGTTCAATGGCAGTGGCCATTAGACACTCTCCTCATTCAATTGCTTCGCTTGATGGTCAAAACTATCGGGCGCCAATTGTCGCGCGCAACTACCAGCACGATAATGACTTCTACTGTAATTATTATCCGCCAACCAGCCAACCGGCAAGCCTTCGTCTGAAACTCTCCTAACTATCCTCTTTAACGTTGATTGATTCTCGCCAGCTCTAAATCGATCTATCAGTAGCACTAGCGGCGTCAGTGGCGCTGTCGGGCAATTGTTTTGTAACTGTTAATGTGAATTGACTTGAAACGATCGAGTGCAATAATGGCTGCGTCCCGGCGTCCTGGCCGTCGGAGCTCGTAAATTGCTTGGTTAACTAGAGTTTTGGGGTGCAATAAAACAAGGCCAACTTGTCACGCCACTTCTCCTACTCTCTCTCTCTCTCTCTCTCTCTCTCCTCCCTACGTCCGTCTCTGTTCGTGTGAGCCATTCAATTGCAATGAATGCCGGCCGAGTCTCAGTCGTTTGATCCTTCTGGACCAATGCGCAGGATATCTTTGCTTGAAACATAGCGACAACCAACGACGTGTCGCTCACTAGCCCGGCCGGCCACTATCAGCGGCCACTTGTTTCGTTGCTGCGCCTGCAGGCTGACTTGTGATTGTCTGGCGCGCCCATGCGCACGCGCGACTGGCTCTCACTAACAACGTCGTCCTCGTCGCCGCTCATTCGCCAGTTGTTAATTTAGTTTGCGTTCGCGTTAGTTAACGACAATCAATGGCCTCGCCCGCAGTCTGTCGGGCGGAAAATACAGGCCTATAGAGGGAGGGGAGACCCACTGACTGTGAGATGGATCGTCTCTCTAGCTGGCCGCCTCTCCCATTGGGTTGAATCAAATCAGCTGCAACGAGCCAACTTGATTATGATAAATGATTTCTAGCACTGGCAGGTAGTGGCGGTTGGATTGTAACAAAAGGATTACATTTGAATTGGTTTATGGTTATTCCTGTGGCCAAATTTGTTTGTTTCAATTTGTATGTTGTCATATCGAATAGTATCACATTTTTCATCCAACCAACACACATATAGGCATGGATTCAATTCTAATTCGCGCAAGTTGTCTCGCTTTTGATATGATATGATATGATATGATATGATACGATTTGATTTGGATTTGATTTATTCCAAGTATTATCTTTTGGAAAACAACAAACAATATATAAATCATCTTGGATCGATGTGTGGCTGTCACATGCGGAATGGAAACAACAAGTAAACATTAATTGAGCTCATTGGGGGTCTCCATCAGAGACAAGTTGATTCGGGACTAGAAGACACACGAGAAACGGCGAGCAAAATTGTATTTGTTCGTGTTCGCATGTCGGCCGCCTCCGTCTGATATATGACGAGCGATTTGTTACGACAAGTGTCAAATGAAACACAGCCTCTATGTGATTATGGGCAGGAAACTCATCACGTTTGGGGCCAAGCCCATTCGCCAAATCAGCAGGCGCGCGCCGCGGCCACATCATAGTGGTCGTCACTATCACCCGGCCGGATGGCTCTAGCGGCGCAAGTGCGGAAGTCGAGCCAAACAAATGCCGTTTATGGCAGTGGACGCAATGTCATGCTGAGATGACTGTCGGACGTCATTGATTCCAATTGGACGTCCATACAAAGAGACACAACAACACCAACAATAACACTAACAACAATGGGCAATTCAGTGGGAATCAAGAAGACCAACGAAAGGAGGTTGGAGGCACATTTCTGACACCTTCGGCCGCCCGATTTGGGTCATCTCAGCTAGGTTTGATTGTCTGGTCCCATCGACAGCGACGACGTGCACAAATGATTGCAATGAATTAGGCGCAACTGGAAGTTGGTTGTGGACGTAAAAGTGACTTTCATTAGGAGGCAAACGGGACGAGAAAAGTAGGCCCTCAATGAGTTCGGTCGAGGTGTTGTAATCAATGGCGCCAGTACGGTGCTGGAGTAGATGGACAATGGCCGAGACTATCAGTCGATGGCCGCCAGTCTTCGAGGCAGTCCTTTCCTATCAGCCGACACTAGTTCGCCGATGATGATATAATAAAGTTCAATCGAGATTTGTTCGCGATAATATAATATAATTGAAAACGAAGTAAACAAATGAGGGACTGCCGCCAGTAATCTAATGGCATTGAGTTTGCGATTGCCGGACCAAATTAACGCTGTCGCTTTATTAGTTCTGGCCACTTTATTTCACTGGAACTCTTGATGAAACAAATTTGATTCTGACACACGTCCGTTACGTCATTTTGGGCGCCCTCTCGAATTGAATTTAAACCTAATTTGAATGCCGGCGCGTGAGATTTGCCTTCAAATACAGCCCGTGCATTCGATTCGATTTGGAATTGGATTGATTGGATTGATCGGCCAACCCTTTCGCCTAATGTGCTAGCGACGACCGTCCAACCAGTCCTGGCATGTGGCAATCTGGGAAATCACATCAACTGGATGGGTGGATGGTGACAAAGTCAACTGGGCCTAAGGCATTGCATACGTAATGAGCAGTGAATGGGCCTCTCGAGTGCAGTCTACATTGCATTATGTGATAAGTCAATTGATTGGAATGGATGCAACTTGAATATATGTCTTATGCTCCTCGCTTTCCTTGGCTCACTTTCATTAACAATCAATTTGAATTGTTTTTTCATACGAATATCTCGCGCGGCCGAATTGAAAGCGACAGATCAGATCAGCACCTCTAAATCTATTCTAATCATACAATAATGCTTGAATATATTGATCTCTAAGCTTTGGAGTGAAACTAAAGCCTTTGAATTGGAGGTTTTTGTCCAATAACTGTCCTATTGTTTCACTAATACAGACGCTATTCCAAGCTCACATGGATACAAACACTAAATTCGTTGTTCACTCTCTTGGTGTTTATTGTCTCATCTCGATAGGTAGTAGTTCACAAACTACGTTATGGGATCACGATGATATGATTAGTGATAGATCGAACGAAAGTCAAAGGGTTTCACACACATTTAGTTTAATCAATGTTTAATTCGTGAAAGCGTCAAACATTATTTGTAATGGCATTCAGATGGTTTTAAAGAAGGCTCGTCCTTTCATAAGAGTGCACACAACGCCTGAAGTCATTCAGATGTCACCTCAACAAGATAATGATATTAATAATGATGGTAGTGATAATAAGAAGTAAAAAATGCTCCCCTTTGCTTACAGCTAAGACCTGTTCACTGTCCACTGTCCACCACCGCAACCATCCATAATTGTTTCCCCAATCATTATCTTGATATCCACTCCTAGGCTGTTGTTATATCTGTATACTGGTAGTGGTATTTGCTGTGTCCCGTGTCTAGATAACACTACTCTGTGTCGAGAGTTCATTTACTTCATCTTATTTCTCAATTAGTTCGTGTGATACCGTTGCGCATTATTATAGGCACAGGTTTCGTTCCTGAGAGCGCAGTTCCGCCACAAACAAGTGGCTGGTGTGAGTGCAATTCTAACTATAAAAATGTCAATAAACTCTCGACCATTTGACGTGTGTTTTGTATGTTTGTGTATATCATGATGATAATAATGGTGATAATTTTGATGATGATATGTCTCATTCAATGGTTGTTCTTGAGGATGATTGTATTTCTAATATCCGGAAGCCTCTCGTAATTGGATCAAATACTGTTATTCCCCTATCTTTCCAAAGTTCGTTTTGTTGATTTATGAATTCGGCCGCCTTTCTCATACACTTTTGTTTGTGGGTTTCTATACAACAATATAACAAATAGGCAGTTAAACAAGCTACACATCCTTCGCAAAATTTCAACCTTTCGGCGTCTGTATAAATATCATTTAGGGCTTCGATGAATTGTGCAAACTCGGCCTGGTTAATAACACCTTGTAATTCGTTTGGCAATGTGGTTTCGAATCTAATTTTTGTTCCCCTACTATAATCACGTTGCACATAACCCTTCCTGACATATAGATGATTCAAATTGGTGCACTCCATGCTTGAATCGTGGTGGTGATATCAATGAATATGATGATGTTGGTGGTGGTTATCAGACTAGTGATATTGATATCTGTCCATCTGTCTATCTGTCTAAAATAATAAAATTGAAATTCTGTAATCTTGCAACGCGCATACACACTTTTAGCTCGCACACGATTTTATTTTTCGCCGCACACACGCACATTCTCTCCGCTCACATTTTCGCTCTTCCGCACACTTCCATCTCGCAGCGCGAGGCAGAGAACCAGTGTTTGCGCTGTGTCTCAAATCTTGAAATTCTCCGAAAAGACATGCTCCATCTGTTTCTCGCCATGGATGTGGAGGGATATAAATTAATATATATATATTGTTATTATTGAAACAAACAAACAAACATATATTAGAACCATATATTTATCATTATCATCTATTATTTAATGGAATCAACAATACATTATTCATTTATAATTGTGTGTCTGATCTTATTGGGTTTCTGATTAAATCAATTATTAGTTCACTTTCCCTCAACGATTAGATATAATTAAATCATAATATACATATATTGTCAGGGCCATGATTATGGAGGAAGAGACAATTAGATTCGATATTGACCTGAGCTCTGGCTCTGTTGAATTCTCATATATTGATTTGGTTGAGAAACACAAGAGAGATCTAGAGGATCCGTTCAATGATGAGGCCAGAGAAGAAGAAGAGGTCAAGGCAATCGCTCGGAGGTTAGAGGAGAAATATTCTAATAAGCGCACCTATGAGAACGACATCGACAAAGGCTCCGGATATGACAAGAAGGATCCATTTATTGATGATGCCGAGGCATACGATGAACTCATGCCATCAGATGTGACAACAAAATTCGGTGGCTTTTATATAAATACGGGAAAATTAGAATTCAAGCGTGTAGAACCACCGGCTAAGAAAAGAAGACACTGCCCACGACTACACAGCAACCGAAACAGCAGCAACCAAAACAGCAGCAACCAGAACAGCAACAACCAAAACAGCAGCAACCAGAACAGCAACAACCAAAACAGCAACAACCAGAACAGCAACAACCAAAACACCAGCAACCAGAACAGCAGCAACCAAAACAGCAACAACCAAAACACCAGCAACCAATACGGCTGCAACCAAAACAGCTGCAACTGAAACAGCAGGTTGGATCTCAAATCTTGCCCCAACCACAGGCCCTGAAACAGCAGCAACCAAGACGGCTGCAACCGAAACAGCAGGGCGGATCTCAAATCTTGCCCCAACCACAGGCACCGAAACACCAGCAACCAATACGGCTGCAACCAAAACAGCTCCAACTGAAACAGCAGGTTGATCTCAAATCTTGCCCCAACCACAGGCCCCGAAACAGCAGCAACCAATACGGCTGCAACCTAAACAGCAAGTTGGATCTCAAATCTTGCCCCAACCACAGGCCCCAAACCCTCAGCAACCACAGCCTCAACTACAACCATCTGCAACTGCATCTAAATATCCACCGCCTGCACATAGACTCAACCCTCAGACAGCAAATGTTCAAGCACCTCTCCCTCTAGACCTAACGTCTTTTCCTGGGCTTCATCAACGAACCCAGCCATGAATTTCAGTATATTAACTCAACTATTTGAACATCTGAACAAGCCCAGGCGGCCGCAATGAAGAGATTATTGTGATCTAATTCAACCAGCTATGAATTGTATAAAAATCATTAGAACTACTAATATACTTTTATTGATATTATTATTATTATATTATTATTATCATCATCATCATCATCATCATCATCATCAATTTGATTACGATTTCATGTTTGAACTTGAGCATGTTCAACCGGTACGTATCCTAACCACAAAGAATAGTAAGATTTTTAAACTAATTAGCACGGATACCAATATAACCATGAAAGTGGGCAGTGTTGTTTCATCTACCTCGCGTGCACTCATGATAAATGGTCTAACATCATCACAACTAGCTATATGAACACCATACGTATTTGCCCTGGACATGGTTGTAGCAATTTTCTCAAAAATATCAGGCTTAGAGTTGACCTGAATCATTTCACCTCCAACTCCAACCATTTGTGATGAAATGATTGTCGTCGGCGATGGTGTTGTTGTTGTTCCTTCTGAATACATGTCCATATAATATTTCATTACAGACTTCAGTTGATCTGGAATACCAACCATCTTCGGGGGCGTATCATTAACCAATTCCTTATCACAGGGACACATACCAAAACCATAGCGAACAGCCACAATTGACTCAATTCCTAGTCTATATATTGAACCAAAACTCAGCCATTGCAGGACTTTTTGGCAATTCGCTGACTCTAGTTGTGAAACCAGACAATAATATCCAAGGCAATGTGGACGCTTGTGATACAAAGACCGCCGCTTGACGTTGTTCATGAAATAAGCACCAAATAGGAGACCTTGAGTTTGAGATATTAGTGAGCACAAAGTCATCACAGCTGTAACAGTTAACATCCTCCAACATAAATAGGAACTTGGCTGGCCAGTGATTGCATAAGCTATTGATACACTAATGACGGGCATCGTCAATTCAACTGGCAGATCTGCCAATGTTTTGGCCATAACAAATCTGGGCATTGTATACCAGCCGTTGCTTGTTTCCTTGAGTAATATTTGCATATTCAATGGAAACGAGAGCGCTGTCACCGCCAATACACACATGGAGAAAGAGTATAACAAGAGAAAAATAATGATACATTTTCAAATGTTAATATTAGTTCGTCATGTTGTGTAATTAGACGTTGAATATTGGCATCCGAGACCATCTCTTGAATATCCACCTCGCGCTCCACATGAGGACAGGCATTTGCTGACCCAGATTTTTGACTATAAACAAAATAGAAGACGAAAGGTATAATAATATGAAAGCTAATACGTGTTGTGGCCAGCAAGGAGTCGCGCCACATGGAAATCCAGAGCCTATTGACTAATAGGCCTGTATGTAACCAGAAACTATGCTCATGATTGTTGCGTTTCTTTAGTCTTTCGCTAATCCTAAATTTCCCGGGCACCTGATGGGAGTTGTTATCATCAGCATCAGCTACTTTTGGACCATTTTTGACGTCTTATTGACCACCGGCGGACAAGACACGGCCGATAGTAGATCAATGTGCTTTGGGTCATTGATATCATGAAGTTTATGGTACATTTCAATGATTTCATCCTTGTGATGATTCTTGTTGTTACTACTATCTGCTGAATGAATTAATTGAAACGTTTCCAGCTGTAGCTTGACCAGACTTCTCAATAGGCTGGCTCCCGTACACCTCCGAGCCGATGTCGATGATGAACGAGGCCGGGTTTTGGTCATCAGGCGGTGGTAGGATATTACAGCGCTCGGCCACGGTGTCGATCACGAGCTCCGGTCGGCCCTCATAGACGCACTGGCCCATGGAACTGAGGATGTAGACATGATGAAACAGGTTGAAAATCTTGATTTGAGGTTGGTGAATGGTCATAACGATGGCAAGAGGGGCTAGCAGTCCCGCCTGAGACATAGTCACCAGGTCGCGTAGCACCGAGACAGTCTTGAAGCAGGTCAACGAGTCCAGTCCAGAAGTTGGCTCGTCCAGAATCAGTATGTCCGGCTGAGAAAGGAGCTCTTGCGCGATGGACACCCGTTTATATTGGCCGCCCGAGAGTCTGCTGGTCTTGAGCTTGAGACAAGCGTGGAGACCGAGTAGACCAGCCACCCGGAGCACATTTTTGCTTGTGATCGATGTCTGATTTGGTGTTCTTGATTCGCGAAGCAAACAGGAGGTTTTCCATCACAGTCAAGTTATCGAATAGGTAATCTATCATCGATTGGGTGTGTGGTGAGGGCAGAAGACAACATATGTCAGTTATATTAATGAAGTACTAATTGGAACAACTACAACAACCACTGCGTGATATCCTATCCTATTATTGCCATGCGAAGATGACAAGAATAATAAACAACAAATACTCACCTTTTTGTGGTATTATGCAAAGCTTGAGTTGGTGACTAGTAGTTGGTGTTATGTCGATGCTTCCCGAGACTCCCTTTCGATGCTACTTGTGAGACACTTCAGGAAGGTTGTTTTGCCTGCGCCACTGGGGCCGAGGATGGCCGTCAATTGGCCCGACTTGACACATCCATTCAAGTTTGAGAAAATAACTTGACGCTGTTTGCTGGCCGCAATGGACACCCTCGAATCGTTCTGGACATCTTCGCCAGTTTCGATGGTCGTTGACGTCGTTGTTGTTGGTTCGTCTTGATTTTCTGGCGGCGGCGGCGGCGGGGCTTGCGATGTCTTCCAAAAACGTTTCCTCAGGCCCTCCGAGAATCGACTCAGACGTTTCTGGGGCACTTTATAGCTCAAGTCGCGCCATATGATTTGAAAATGGCCATCGTCGTCAACAACATCATCATTCGGGTTAGTAGTGGAGGAGGACGACGACGAAGACGACCAGTTATCTTGGCTGTCTCTGTTGGCTGGCTTGCTGCGCTTCAGTGAGCTGTTTGTTGGTGTGATAAAGCAATTAGTGGACTGGTCGCCATCGGTAGAGCCAAGGGTCGACCTGGACCTACTGAAGGCAGAGTCGCTGGCCGACGAGGAGCCCAATAGAGGCGAGTTTGACTTGTGCTGGTGCGAGCTGAGCCGTCCACTCAGTTGGTCGACGCCGGCGGCGGCCTCTTGACGGGCGCCTCGGTCGCCCTGTGAATACCTGAATCGGCCGTAGTTTTTGCATTTGTGTTGGGTCTCATCTATTTGGTTCTCAATGTGGTTGTCATTGTTGTTGTTGTTGTTGTTGTTGTTGTTGTTGTCTTCCTCTGTTGTTGGCTTGTATCTGGCGGGAGCAGACATGCGGCGGCCTAGTTGACTCTTTGTCGTCTTCGTCCAAGATTCGGCTCGTGTTTTTGGTGTTCATTTGGTCATTCTTCTGGTTCTTCTCTTCAGGTGGCTGCAGCGGCGACTGGTCTGCTCTGGGAGCCTCCAGCTTTGGCTGCTCACTCATCTTACTGTTGGATTGAATGATTTGATATGATGTGACGTCAATGCTTGTGATTTGCAAAAATTCTGCTTTTGTTGTTTCAATTGAGGAGTTGCCGAGTTTGTCGATACAATATAATGATTGCCAGTGAATGGAAAAGTCCAGTCTAGTCCAGTCTATCAGTTGACTATGTTATGACTCTGTCGCCACCTGATCTACAGCTGGCCGTCCGAGTTGTGAATAAACACGTAGACATTATGAGCACACAAAAGCAGTTGTTGTGCTATGTTGTAACACCTCTCGAGAGGCTCTCGGCCAGAGAGGAAGCTAATGACCACTTGCAAGGTCGTTTGGATGACCAGTCAGAGGCAATACGCGATCTACGAGCATTCAATGACCTATCGATTGGTTCAAGATCAAGTTGTTTGGCTTTTGCGTTCTGCTGCTGGTTGATTTGTTTCGTCTGGCTTTGGCTCGTCTTTGTGGTTGTTGTTGTTGTCGTCGTTGTCGTTGTCTTGTTCAACGTAAAACATCCATTTCAAATCTCTGGGATGGCTACTCTTTTCCAAATTGCAATTACCCGCCTTATTAATGGTCTGGCTAGTGGCTTTTGCTTGCAGTTAACAACACAACTAGCACTACAAGTAGCCGAAGTATTAGTAGTTGAAAATCCAATACAACCAATATATCCAATGGACTTTTTATCCTCTTTTCTTGCTTATTTCATTCCTAAACTCAAATCGATTACTCTCAACGCTGCTCCTCTTTCTGTCGTTCCAATAATTTGTCCGTCTTGTTACCTGGTGTAACAAGAGACTGACCACTGTTGAACTATCTTAAACTAATTGATGAACATGAATAATACCTTCTCTTTCCTCCTCTTTCCAGTTTTAGTTATTCCATTAGCGCCCACTTTCTCTCGTAGTAGTCTCTTGTGGTATCTTCACTCAAGTGACTGAATGGTCACTTGTTGCTGGCCACTTGGGACTACTTGATTGATTCCTGAGTGCTGATTATAGTGCGCATCGGCACGGGCCTATTTGCTGCTAAAAATGTTGCTGTTTTTCTGTGTTGGATGTCGTCATTGGTGTTCATGAGATCTTTAAAATTAATGACAATTGATGTTTCTCTCTCCCTGTGTTTCTGCCTTCACCTCGACACACACACTGGCCATTTGTTGGACAAAGACAAAACAAAAGCCGTGTGAGTGTGGAGTAAATAACTGTCGTCCTGTCGACTCTTGTTGGAGGCGAAAGTGCAGCCAACTTGACTGATTACAAGAGACGTTTGAAACAAGACGACTCCTTGCACTCCTCCAAAGAGAGTCGGCCGCCTTCCAAAGCAATTTGGCTGAGTATTTGAGCCACATAAGACACTCTGAGATGTGTCGTCCACCTGTGGGGAAGGCAGCTCGTCGCCTCCTCCAGTCGCTACAGCTACCTTCCAGCACCTGATATTGTGGTGAAAATGGAGATCTGAGACAGTTTTCCCTCTCCTCCATTCCTTCCGTCCGTCCTTCCTTCCTTCCTACTTCTCGACTGACAGACTGCTAATCAGTTGGGACATACACATATTTATTGTCATGTGTATTGGTGGGCGCCAGCCAGAACCGAGCGTCAAGTGGAGGTGGCGACGGCGCCGTCCAGAGAAGAAGCTCCTCCGACCGACATTGGAGTTTCTACAATGTTTGACTCTACTCACAGCAACTACCACTGAATACTCGACCAGATACAGTTTCAATTGGCGGTTGTTGTAGTTGTTGTAGTTGTTGTTGTTGTTGTTGTTGTTGTTGTGTTGGTTTAAACAAGCTCGCATATTTGTTTAACAGTCGAGAAACAGTTTGAGAGAAATAACAACAACTCGGACGAGTGGCTACTATCTATCTGGAGCTGGAAAGGTCAAGCGCACGAGATCGAACGAGAGACAGAGAGAGAGAGAGAGAGAGAGAGAGAGAGAGTACCATTAAACATGACCACGATGATGGTGGAGATGGAGATGAGGATGATGGCCACGATCAAGGTAAGACTTTGATGCCGGCCGTTACATCTCAGCAGACAGTCGAGATTCCACGGCAAAATGTGAGTGTCGACTTGTGGATGCTGGCGTTGCTTTTTTGCAATATTAAGTTGA
The DNA here is from genome assembly GCA_020916435.1 of Oxytropis ochrocephala. NCBI lineage: Eukaryota > Viridiplantae > Streptophyta > Magnoliopsida > Fabales > Fabaceae > Oxytropis > Oxytropis ochrocephala. The sequence goes on from JAJHUT010000153.1 coordinate 68,416, forward strand.
TACGACAACGAAAACGACGATGCCGACGAGATATCAATCGACCTGAGAAGCCAGCCAACAAGTAGTCGAGGGATTCTGTCTGTCTGTCCGCCTGGCTACCTGTTCGTTTCCGCCTTCAGGCTTTGGGTAGGCCATTTAGCTGGTTGTTATCGAATCCAATGGCCAGTTTGCAATCATCTACTCCCCCAACAGGCTTACACTAGTTGATGCAGGTTGAAAGTGATTAATATTCCGAGCTCGTCGTCGTCGCCGAGTGCCAACGACTTGATGGTGGCCAATGAAAGCACACAACTCCATCAACATCATCATCGTCAAACCATAACCAGTTCCTAGCTACGTCCTCTACTTCCAGTTGGCCGATGTGTTACACTCTGCCAATATTCAAGACCATTCGATATGAGATGATCATCCAATGTGAAAGTCCAGTGCAGTCCAGTCTGCCAATACAGTCTAGTCTATGTGTTATTGCTTTGCTTCCACTGGCAAGGTGGACACTAACAGAGAGACAACTAAACGCCAACTACTTGTTGCTTGCTCATCCTATGCTAGTGCTGTTGTCTTCACTTTTGGCGGAAGCGGATCTGGCACCACTATTCGAGCTATAGCAAATAACAACGTTCAATGAACTTCCATCCTAATCAAGGCCTGGAGAGGCCTCTTTGTTACTACTTTCCAGTGGACGCGCGGCGCAAATGTCAAAAATAGCGGCCCTACAAGTGAGCCCTCAATAATACTTCGTTCCAGTCAATCCAATTGGTGATTCGTTTGTTTGTTTCTTTGTTTGTTTTACCTCAGCAAGAACAGACACTCTGACATATAACTCGCTTACATAATACACTTGTATTACAACTTCCTTTAGAATATAATTGCAAACTATTCCAGTCCTGCATACGAGACTATCTCTCTGCCTTTCAAGAAACTTTTCTCGTTTAGTCTGTGTTGAGTGAACAATGCCTATTGGCTCTAGAATAGAATGGAAACACGCCTCTACTTAGAAGCAACTCTCCAATTAGAGAACATTTCCATATCCTCCTTATTTCTCGCTCAATACTCGTCAAAACACTCTCTTTGTGTCTACAACACTGATCAATGGACGAATGCGAGCCATTCTGTGGCGAAACCTGTGTTAGTTGATGTCTCTGATGAGAACATAGAGCAGGACAATTACACTACTCCTTATTCTTCTGGTGGTGGTGGTGGTGGTGGTGGTGGTGGTGGTTGGGAAGAGATATAACACATTCCACAATGAGACTAGGCGGCCAGTCCAAACGACGACGACGACGACGACTTGTTGCCGGGCTGCTGCTTGATGGCCTGCTGTCGCTTGAGTGTCTCCTTGGTGGACAACAGAAATAGGAGAGCCGTAGTGAGACAGGCCAGATAGAAGGCGTTGGTGGCCAGAGGGCCGTAGTTGTCCACAATGTAGGAGCCCATGACAATGAACAGAGTGCCAAAGACTTGGGGCATTACGTTCATGAGACTGGAGGTGACCAGCTCGGGCTCTGGATAGGTCAGCTCGACGGCCAGCTCCAGGCCGGTCACCACAAAGCCCGTGTGGAAGAAGCCCAGCACCAGGGCTGCCAGGTAGAGGGCGAGGGCGCTCTGAGTTGCCCACAAACATGAGCACGTAGGTGAACAGGAGCAACGAGCCAATGGTGGCCACCGTCAGGAGGACATTCATCAATTTGTAGGCGTGCCAGCTGTCCATGAAGCGGCCCCAGATGGGCAGTCCGAGGGCGCCTGAAACGACGATCAGGAAGCCAGTGTTTCCCACGATCAGATCGTTATCTGGCCAGATGGGCTGCAACAGTTGATTCAAGAGTGTTGAGATGGTATATCCAAGGCCAACGTTGATTCCATAGCTCATGCATAACATCATCAAGTGTCTATTGCGGGTGAGGGCCTCTGATTTGCAAAAATAACTTGCCCATCTTCTCCAGGATGGACTCGTTGCTTTGGTGTTGGCTGTTGTCTCGTTCCAGTTGGCGCTGCTTCAGGCGGGCGGCTCCGGGCACAAACTGGGGCTCCTCGGCAAACAACAGGTAGTCCAAGAGGTAGGCCACCACAGACACGATGGTTGTAAAGGCAAAACATTTGATAGAAACCCGCGGAGATCTCCTCCTTCGTCTCGGCCTCGTTCAAGAACCACTGTGGGACGACGAAGCCCAGGGCAACGCCCACCTGCTGGCCGAACACACTGAGGGCCACGGCCGAGGACACCTGATGATCGGGGAACCAGACGGAGGCCAGCCGAGATGGGACGGAGAAGATGAGCTGCTCGCTGAGTGAGACGAGTATTTGGCCCAGCATCAGAAGCCAAATGCCTGTCTCGTGGCAACTGTAACACTTGACGAGGGCGCCCACGGCCGTCCCGAAGGAGGCCATCAGTACGGGACTTACGGAGGCCAGCAGGCGTCGATGATGTAGCAGGCGGGCCAGCTGAGCACAATGAAGGACACCATGAAGATGGTGGAGGTCACATTGATCACGTAGTTGTCCACGCTGTACAGGAGGGTGGCCTTCTTGGTGCTGGCGGCCACCTGAATCCACTGGAAGGCCTTGTTGCCGGCATTCAGACAGAATAGGAACAGAATCACGTAACGTTTCCATGGGCTTGATCAGAGCCGGGTTTGAGTGTTCATTTGTCGGATTGTCTGTTGTTGATGGGTCGTCGTAAGGAAATACATGTGGACTTGTGGTTATCTTCTCACTGACTGTTTCTATTTGAGCTGCCTCTCTGGCGTACCTCGAGAAGGTTCTTGAGTTTAGACTTCCACGAAGGGACATTTTAAAGCCAAAATTGTTGTTGTTCAGGCATGCAATATGGTCAACTATAGTCGTTGGTCTGATTGGTTTCACGTTTCACAGCTGCGCCATAAACAAATCATTTTATATTTAGTTGTTGTTGAGCTCTGTTCGAAGGCTCTCAATTCATTGGTATGTGTGTACAACCTGCAATTCGTCACTTTGAACTCCAAGATAGCCGGATTAGACCGCTGACGTGGCCACCAACGGCGCAGTACATGCACTTGATTGGCGCTAATTACATTATAATGGCTCTCTCTCTCTCTCTCTCTCTCTCTCTCTCTCTCTCTCTCTCTCTCTCTCTCTCTCTCTCTCTCTCTCTCTCTCTCTCTCTCTCTCTCTACCCAAATGGCAGTCTCATCCTGGATTAGCGCCATTATAATAATTATAATAACAACAAACTACATTTGCAATTGGATCTCTAAATCCTGTCTGGTTGTTGTGCGATGGCATTGAAGTTAGAATTCATTAGTCGAGTGGTGGTGATCTCCAACTGACATCAGAGTCTTTAGCTTTTGTTTGTGGCCTGTTGAAATGAGTTTTGTGAGGAGTCATGTCGAACCACCGCAAATGTCGCACCTACCGAGTGGAGGAGGAGGAGGAGGAGGAGGAGGAGGAGGAGGAGGAGGAGATCCATCTAGACTAAATATACAATCAGGCTGATATTGTTGCTACAGTCGATACATATATAGATGATACAAACTGGAACAATGTTCCAGGAAATCGTCCATGATCGAGTGTTTAATGGTGGTGGTGGTGGACATCATTGTTTTTTTTATAAATTAATTACATTGTTGAGTGGCCGGCTTCTCTCAAGCCACCGCCTCTTGTCTTCTGAGGGTCTCTCGACTGCACATCAATAGGAGGAGGGCACTCGAGAGGCAGAGGAGCACAAATACATTGAACGCAAGCGGCCCGTATTGGTCGGCAATGTGGGAGCCCAAATAGACAAAGATGGAGCCCAATATTGGGCCCGACACGTTCATGAGGCTCGTGGTGACCAGCTCGGGCGCCGGATAGGTCAGCCTGATGGCCAGCTCGAGACTGGACACGGCCGAGCCGAGATGGAAGAAGCCGAACAGGACGAAGGCAAGGTACAGGGCCAAATGGGAGCTGGAATAGACGAGCGCATACAGGAAGGCCACATAGCTGAGGATGGCCAGGAGAGGTTCCGGAGCAGGTGAGTTTGTAGCGGTGCAGCTTGTCCAGGTAGTGGCCCCAAACGGGCAGGCCAACGATGCCGCCGATGATCATGAGGAAGCCGAGGTTGCCCACGAGAATGTCGTCGCCCGGCCAGACGGGCTTCACCACCTGACTCAGGAGGGTGGCCACAGTGTCGGTGATGCTAAAACGGATTCCATAGGACACCACCAACAGGCACAGGTGTTTGTTGTTGAGCAGGTGGCCAATTTGTGCGAACAGAAGCATCACGTCGGCCTTCATGCTTGCCATCGACTTGGGCCTCGATTGTCTCTGTTGGCGTTCAAGCTGGCGCTGCTTGAGACGAGCAAGGCCGGGTGCAAACTGGGGCTCCTCGTCGAACAGCACATAGTCCAATATGAAGGCCGCCACCGAGACGATCATTGTGAATAGATACAATTTGAACAGACCCTCGCCTATGGCGTGTCTTGTCTCTGCCTCGTGCAACAGATACTGGGGCAACTGGAAGCCCACGGCAATGCCCACCATGTTGCCGAGAATGCACATGGCCACGGCCGACGACACCTGTCGGTCGGGGGAACCAGACGGAGGCCAGACGAGAGGGCGCTGAATAGATCAGTTGCTCGCTCATGGACACCAACAGCTGGGCAATCATCAGCAACCAAATGCCGCTCTCATAACACGAGAAACACTTCACAATGGAGCCCAGGGTTGTTCCAAAGGAGGCCAACACGACTGCCCTCCGTAAACCAATGCGATCGATGACATAACAGGCGGGCCAGCTGAGCACGATGAAGGACCAGAGGAATATGATTGAGGTGGTGTTGATGGTGTAGTTGTCGACTTTGTAGTAGTAGGCCGATTTGGTTGTAGTTGCAGCAATTTGGATCCACTGGAAGGATTTGTTGCCTGCATTGAGGCTGAACAAGAAGAGAATTACGTATCGTTTCAATGTGGGCCTCTACCAAGACATCCACGTCCTGCCGGCTTTCCTCGAGCTTCTCCGTATTGATCTCTACTCCTCCAGTGCATGGCTCCAGTTGGGTCTTTGGTTGGTTCATCTCTTTGGCCTTGGGTGGTCGCCTCGCAGTCGTCGTGAGGCCTTCATGATGGTGTTGATACATGTAATGTTGCTTGTTGCAACACTTACTGAACTACCAATGGTGACATTGAGCTCCGGTTCGAATGTGTCAAGCCTTCCATGTGTTTTATAAGAGAGGTGGCCGTCAACCTGTTGGATACAATGAGTTTAACAAGTGGTCGGGGATCTAACAGATTAACTTATGGCACGATGCATCTGCTTTGCTCTCCGGGACAATGCAAGCAAACAGCAGTGTAATTATGATAATGAATTCCATGGCCTGATTCAATTGGTGTTGTTGTTGTTATCTGCATGATTATCTTGCAAACAAGAGGCACGTTTGAACTCCAACTATTCGTTTGCCTGAAACTGGCTTTGTTTCTGCCTCCAAAATCAAGAGCAATTGCCGATGACACTACTGACTTTCGGGCGTTTTTTGTCCGGCCACCGCCTCTTGTCGTCGGAGTGTCTCTCGGTTACACATCAACAGGACGAGTCCTGTGAGCAGGCACACTATTACAAAGCTGTTGAATACAAGAGGCTCGTATTGGTCGCAATGTAGGAGCCCAAATAGACAAAGATGGAGCCCAATATTGGGCCCGACACGTTCATGAGGCTCGTGGTGACCAGTTCGGGCGCCGGATAGGTCAATCTCGACGGCCAGCTCGAGGCTGGAGATGGCTGAGCCCTGATGAAAGAAGCCGAAGAGTGTGAAGGCAACATAGATGGCCAGACGGGAGCCGGATGAGATGAGCGCATAGACGAAGGCCACATAACTGAGGATGGCCAGAATAGAGGTGGCGAGGCTGATGCATTTGTAGCGGTGCAGCTTGTCCAGGTAGTGGCCCCAGACGGGTAGGCCGACGATGCCGCCCATGATCATGAGGAAGCCGAGGTTACCCACGAGATTGTCGTCGCCCGGCCAGACGGGCTCCACCACCTGACTCAGGAGAGTCGAGACGGTGTCGCTTATACTGTAGCGCATTCCATAGGACACCACCAATAGGCACAGGTGTTTGTTGTTGAACAGGTGGCCAATTTGATGGAACAAAGTGATTAGATCGGCTCTCATGCTTTGTTCGATTGTGTCTTTGTTCTCGTTCGAGCTGGCGCTGCTTGAGGCGAGCGAGGCCGGGCGCAAACTGGGGCTCCTCGTCGAACAGCACATAGTCCAATATGAAGGCCGCCACCGAGACGACCATTGTGAATAGATACAACCTGAACAGGCCCTCGCCTATGGCGTGTTTTGTCTCTGCCTGTGCAACAGATACTGGGGCAACTGGAAGCCCACGGCAATGCCCACCATATTGCCAAGGATACACAGGGCTGCGGCCGAGGACACCTGTCGATCGGGAAACCACAACGAGGCCAGCCGAGTAGGCGCCGAGAAGATCAGTTGCTCGCTCATGGACACCAACAGCTGGGCAATCATCAGCAACCAAATGCCGCTCTCATAACACGAGAAACACTTCACAATGGAGCCCAGGGCTGTTCCAAAGGAGGCCAACACGACTGCCCTCCGTAAACCAATGCGATCGATGACATAACAGGCGGGCCAGCTGAGTACAATGAAGGACCAGAGGAATATGGTGGAGGTGGTGTTGATGGTGTAGTTGTCGACATTGTAAAAGTGCGCCGTCTTGGTGGTGATTGCGGCTATTTGGATCCATTGAAGGACTTGTTGCCGGCGTTGATGCAAAACAACACCAGAATCACGTAACGCTTCAATGTAGGCCTCACGATTGTATCCTCCTGGCTTCGGTTTGTATTCTTATTCCCGGCTGCATCGTTCGCCTCCACTACAACGGGTAGCTCTAGTTCCAGTTGCCGGCCATTTGGGTTGCCTTCTCGTTGTGGGCGCCTCCGCAAGTTGTCATGATGATGATGATGATGGTGGTGGTGGTGACTGTTTTCAACCGTCTATTGTTGTGAATCTAGTCAACAGGTAGCTCGCATGCGTGTTATATATGGTCGGAGATGAGCATATTATTGTCATGCACTTTGTTGGATACACCACATGACGAATGCTGAAGATGACATCCGAAGAGATCAAGCGCAGATTAATGGCCATCCAATGGAACAAGCAACTACAGTGGTAACTATAACCACGATAACGAATTGAGCCTTTGCTTTATTTTTTAAATGCAGCCGCATGATCATTGATTATATTGCTATACGAGGGGCATTCTGCCGTCCGTCGCGGACTACTGTATGTGACAACCTGTGATACCTCAGCTAACGCAGGTAATTGGGCTCATCGGCGAAAGTGTAGCCGAATCCGCTCGAAGATCTACCACCGAAGCTGCCGCCGCCGCTGCTCGATCTGATGGGCCCGGCGCCACCTCCGGCCGAGGAACTGGCGCCCAAGTAGCTCGTACGGGCCTCCTCTTTTCGGCACTTGGCTCGTCGGTTCTGGAACCACACCTGGACTCTGTTCTCGCTCAGCCGCAGCCGGTTCGAGATGTCCTCGCGCATGAAGGCGTCCGGATAGTGGGTCTCGTCGAATAGCCTCTCGAGCTCCTCAGCTGTTCCACTGTAAAATTGGTCCTACAGCGGCGATGTTTCACTCCACCTCCGCCTCCGCCGCTGCCTTTGGCCGAGTTCGAGTCCTCGTCGTCGTCGTCGGCGGCGGCGGCGGCGGCGGCGGCGGCCTCAGGTGCATTTGGGCGGCCAGATTCACCTGTCAGATGTTGGTTGTTTGTTGTTGTGGCCGACTTGCAGGCCTCGAAGTGGCAGTCCAGCTGTGGATGGCGGAAAGGCTTGGATTGCTGGTGCTTTGTCGAGTTATTGGAGGTGCGCGTCGCGTCCACCATCGACGACGACGACGATGATGATTTTGGCTTCTCACAGATTCTGCCACCTGAAACAGGTTGCGCTACGGGGCTTGTCTTGTGCTTCTCTTGGCCTCTGGAATGCTCTGTTCGTCTGGAATGTTGTCCACGTCCACGTCACATCCACGTAAAACGAAACTATCGTCGGTTGCTGTCTCCTCCTCCGCCTCCTCCATCGTCCTCAATGTCCACGTCGACCACATCCACCTCGACGGCTTGACTTGCCTGTCGGTGGCCAGGTGAGTCTTGTACCTGCCGTGGACATGTCCGCTGGCCCCCGCAGGCGCAGTTTTGTATCAGATTCTCTAACATCAGCCGCTGGTGGTGGTAGTTGATCGGCCACTGCAGTGAGGCAACAAATTGCTGCTGCTGCTGTTGCTGTTGCTGTTGCTGTTGCTGTTGCTGTTGCTGTTGCTGGTGTTGGTTGTTGTTGTTGTTGAATACTGGCAGCCGCTGACTGGCTGTGCCTTGGAGGAGATTCTCGATGGCCAGCTTCTGGAGGAGCAGGAAGTTTGCTGGCAGGTTGTTGGGCGCCTGTGTTGGATTCATTATGGCTGATGTAATTGTTGATAATTGCGGCCAGGTGAGAGCTGAATGGTTTGTTTTGTGTGCGCTAGCAGACACGACGGAAAAATTGAATGGAGATACGATGCCGGACAGGTTAAGTGGCGCCCATTTGCGGCTCTTCAGAACTATAAACGACACCAGACAGACCAGAAAGGGGGCTCCGAGGTCGATTGGAGTGCCTCTGAGACTGCGCAAACAAATTTGGAGGCACAAAAGTGGTAGAGTGTCGTTGGTATGGCTAACAACAATCTTGCAACTGGACGACCTAATGTCCCGCTTCAATGGTGGGCATTGGAACTGTCGTGTGTGTAGGCTCATTTGGATGTGTTGTCACATGCATGTGTAAGTAATTAATCAAACTAGTTTATAAATAACGAGCCGGAGCGCCCCCACTTGAGCCTCCTCCTGTGTTCGTTGAGCAGTTTAATTTAGTTTAATTTAATTTAATTTAATTCATTTGAATCTGGCCTCAGCGGCGAGATTTCAAGCCATTGTTTGACTGTAACTGCACGACAGTAGCAACAACAAACAAGAGACGATGCAAATCCTCATCCGAAAGCTAATCTACTTAATTGTTTGTGTTCACTATCGCACGAATACAACCCAAAGAAAGATGCTTCAACTTCTTCTAATTCCAGTTAATGATGGAATTCAATTACAAGTCGCATTGACAGTAGCCAATGTGGGCGCAGGCTAATTGTTTTTGGGCGCTCAAATGGGCCTCTAACGAAGGAGGCGAAGTAAGAAACTCGATCGGCCCCTCTGCAGTAGTTTTAATGATATAACAATTGGCACTTATCAGGTAGTGTGCGTTGTGGAGGAAGAACGCGTTTATTTGGCGCCAGAAATGAAATTAAAAGTCAATTTAGAGGCTTCTTCTTGGTGGTGGTTGTTCTCCAACGTAATACTTGAAGCGTAAACACCATCAAAGGGAAGGCATTTTTGAGCAAACAATGAAACAAACCGACAACAAAGGCCGACCATTTTATTTAAACTGTGCCTCTAATAGGTGCTACTACCACTCGTCGTCGTCGGCTACGTCTGGTATCTCATAGACAGAATTGGCCTCTCTTTCCGCTGGGCTCCTTTCTTTCTTTCTTTCTTTCTTTCTTCAAATTGAATTGGATTTGAAATTAAATTAGATTAATTCATTGGGCTGGCCCCGTGTTGTTTGGTAGTGGCCAGACGAGGCCCACCGACGACACCATAATTTGACGCCATCGAGTCTGACCGACGACAAAGCAATTCATTTTGTTAGTGGACACTGGCGGACACACACACAGACACACAAGCGAAAGCTGCAACTAAGTGGACAATCGACACCGTCCGACGAGAGTCTCCAGTTTGCAATGCAATGGTTGTTTTGTTGTCTGTCTCTCTGGTCCATTGAGAGCCAAGAGCATTTGACATTTGACTTTGTCTGGCGACAATGTCATTGGGTCGGCTAGCCAGCCAACCGGTGGTTGACACTGTTTCCTGTAGAGGCCCAACAGAGAGGCCACCCTTAAGTGGCATATAATAGATGTTGCGAGTTAGCACTTTGCAAATTGAAAACAAACCTCCCTCTGGCGGCTGGCGTGGCGGCAAAACAACGACGGCCCGCCAGCCACTTGGGCGCAAAATTAATGATGTGATCCATTAAGCGAAAATCATAGAGATCGAGACCCCATGTTGGCCCATTCGCCTGATGTCGTCGTGGGGCCCTTCCACGAGCCAGCCAGTGGTCCTCTCTCTCTGGTGGGCCAAAAACACTTACATACATATCAAGATAAATCAAAACAAAGACCATTATCTCTCTGCGTCCACTGGAAGACGTGCAGACAGCCAAACAAAGACAAGAAACTCATGAGGCTAGCGAGAGGGTCAACCTCCATAAGAGTCAAGTGGCCTCCATTGCATATGCATTGATGCGTCTTGAATCAAAATTCTCAATGGCGACGACGACGATGATGATGATGATGATGATGATGATAATGATGATGTGGGTGTGCCTGTAATGGCCTCATCATTCAGGCGATCACCTTGAATGAGCGGCAGGCGCAGATCCAACAGTTTGCAGACGACACGACTTGATTGAATCATCAATCATTTGCAGCCATCTCGAGTGCCTTAAGTGAGGTAACGACAGACATACATGACAATTGTCAACCAACAGCCTACTACTGTACTGTTGTTCTACTATAATCTAATTCAGTTTTTTATTCCACCTAATACTTGTGCACTATGACTGTATGTGTAAATAGAAATAATAAATAATAACTTTGCTTAAGGTGTTGCTTGGCCTCTGACATCTTATACGTAAGATACTTTCCCACATGTACGTCAGGCCAAATCCAGGTCGTCCTGGCGGCTGGCCACGGCCGAGCTCACCATAAGGCAGCAGATGCAGCCGATGAAGAGGCCGAACGAGATTAGGGGCCGAGGTAATGAGCCAGAAGGTGTACATGTAGACTGTCCGGTGGCAGTAGCGGGCACTGGCCGAGTTCTCGAAGTCGGGCTCGTAGTTGCGGAAGACTATTACGCAGCCGGCGATGAACCAGCCGAAGAGGACGCAATTAAGCAGCGACTCGCAAATGGAGCTCTTCAGTCGTCGCCCATCCCGTTGCTGCAAATGCTGTTGTTGTCTGGCAAGTGGTTGCTCGCTGCTTGATTGGTGGCCATTTGTAGCGGTCGGGGTTGATTGTGCTGATGGGTGTGGACATATTACTAGACGAGTGGTGATGGTAGACATCGGCCACAGCCGATAGGCGCAGTGGCCGTCGTCTCTTGTTGCTTGCACTGGCCGTAGCAGTGGATGATGTTCTTGGAGGCCCAGACGGAGGCCGCCCAGCAACAGGAAGGCGGGGATGTGCTCTATGACACTCGTCAATGTAGATGGCGCCAATGATGATCATCGTGAACGGAATGAGTATCATGAAGGCAATCAGGGAGGGTACAGCCGAGGGTGCTCACCAGAATGATCAGGAGGCGCCTGAGGAGGTCGAGCAGGCCGCGCGACGTCTTGCGGGCCTCGCGCATCTGGCCGAACAGCGACTGGTAGGTGGGCGGCGGCGCGTGGGGTTGATCACGTCGTCGTAGGAGGCGCGGCGGGCCCACCGAGCGGCCATGATAGTAGGGCACAATGCCGGGTATGTTGTGGTAGGAGGGCGGCACGTCGGTGATACTGGGAGGCCGAGGCGTACAGTTGACGGATGGACTGGTTCAGCTGGTCGCTGGCCTGCGACATTCGCTGGCCGATGCCCTGCCGGGTCTGGTTGGCGGCCACAAGCCACTGGTTTGTGGTCGCGGGCGGTGGTTGCTGCTGCACCTGAGATTGCACAAGGCCGACCTCTGAAGTGTAATTAATTGGCAATGAATCCATCGTAGTCGTTGTCGTCGTCGGCGTCGTCGATGTCGATGCGGTGGACGTAATCACATTTGGTTGCGATTGGCTGGCCAACTCGCTGGCCGTCAGTTGGCTGAGTTCCACACTGTTCAGTGTAGCTGTCATTGTCTTCTCGCTTCTCACTTCTTCCAAACTCTTGTCGTCGTGGTCGTTGTCTTGGTTGTTGTTCGTGTTTGGATTCTCCAACTTCACCTGGCCGAAGGCTTTGCTGGCCTCTGTCGTGCTCGGTGCTGTCTTTGGCGGTTGTCTCTTTGGCGCTGGCCCGTTGCATGGGCGCCAATACTAACTGCGCCAGTCGGTGTGGAAATGGCGTAGGAGGCGGCGGCCGCGGCAACATTCTGATTGGTCATCTCTCAACAACTACTGCTGGAGGAGACATGCAAACAATAACATCAACAATCGGTGTGGCTTTGCGGTGTTTGTTTTCAATTCCAATTGAGTCTGTAGGATCTATGAATAAAATGAGGTAAATGTTGACATTACGATGATGATGATGATTATGATGTTAGAATATCATTATTGACGTCGCGCGTCCTATTCAATAATTGGTTCGCTTCGAGTTTGTTGCAAATGCAGCCCATTGAGATGCAAAACTTGGCCGCCAATAGACTCTCGAGTGTCTTGTCTAAAGAGAAGTGAGTATCAATAAGTAGGTGTAGGTGATAGGCCGCTTATGTTTGCTTGCTTGTTGTTTTATCAACAAAGGTTAGATTTTGTCGGAATAAGAGACCACCTAATGTTGTTGTCATTTGTTTGTTGCGCGTCTGGATTGAATTGTAATTTCAGGATACAGATGTCTTTTCAATAGTCGTCGTCGTCGTCGTCTTCTTCTCTATCTCTGTCTCTGTCTCTGGTTTCGATCTCCGTCGTTGTTGTAATCGTCATACTTGTCATTAGGCCGTCGTATGGGTCGTCATCTTTGTCGTTAACTGACTTGTTTGATCCAACCGACTGGCTGGCTAATGTCGAACTGGCTCCACTCTAACAAGAGCAGGACGAGCCTGGCCGAGTGCAGGAGAAACAAGTCTCGCGACCGTTAAACTAGCGGACTTGAATCTCTCTCTCTCTCTCTCTCTCTCTCTCTCTCTCTCTCTCTCTCTCTCTCTCTCTCTCTCTCTCTCTCTCTCTCTCTCTCTCTCTCTCTCTCTCTCTCTGTCTGTCTTTGAGCCGACTCGAACTGTGCCATCGCCAGGTAGACTCGAATGTGTAAGCCGTTCCAAGTGCACTCTGCTTGTGTGTCTTCTCTCTGTCTCTGTTCCTGTCTATATCACACTATGCTTACAATACTCACAACGCCAATCTTTCTCTCGAAGCTCGATTCTCGATCACTCGGCCACTAAGTCAGCGGGCCAGGTGAGCCTGAGACTTCTCTAGTTCTATCCAGTCGCCGCTCAGATAGTAAGTCCTACCTGGCAGCTTATGCACTGACGACGACGACTAACTAAGCCAGTTGCTCAGCCAGTCGCCGTTATTTTGCTCGTCGTGGCCGCTGCTTCAGAGTGAGTCGGCTCTATGAATCTCGTCGTGGTCGTGGTCGTGGTCGTGGTGGGAGTTGGCGGCGGCGCCGAGGGCGGCTGCTATCTGTGGCTGGCGCGGCCTGTTAGAGCCGAGCCCAATAAACAAACTAGCTTTCCGGCAACAACAACAACAACAACATCAACAACAATCAACTGGCTGACTGGATGGTCGGTCGGCTCGCTAGTAATAACGGAAAGGCACGACACCAGCCAAGTGAGACAATGGCAACGGAAGGCTGCCTGACTGTTTGGCAAACTCTCGTTAATTTAACACCAAGCGAGCGACTGGCCGAGAGTTGGCACAACAAACTCGGCCAGCAGAAGCCCACACCCACCACAAGCACCTGCCAGCACCACAGATCGTTTGTTCGCCTCTGGCCGCTGCAAAGAGTATTGGCCGGCGCCGCTGGGACACAGATTTTATCAAATCCCATTGGGACTATCTGCTACGGTACAAGTTGAAGACGGCTAGTGTGTCAGTCAGTCAGTCGGCCGGCCAGGAAGCCGAGCTGGACACGAGAGCTACAAACTCGCCTCGACTTCCTCGCCGCCGCCGCCGCCTGATGTATGTCGGGCTAGGGAGGCCCACTGACGAGTGTTGTTTGCTCGAGTTATATTTGTCAGCGTCATTCTTGTTCGTCCTCTCCAATTCTATCCAACCAATTCAGTCCTCCATACTAATGAGCAGGTGACATGCAGTAGTCATGGCCGCGGCCCACAGAAACAGTCCGCATTTGCATGTTGTGAGACTCGAATGGACAGTCAGTTTGTTTCTCTTCCATCGACTCGACTCGACTCGACTCGGCGCTCTTTCTGCTCGACTTGCGCCAATCTCGTGCCGAGCCGATGCAGGCCTCCTGGCTGTTCCCGCCAATCGGCGGGTGTTTTGGGCGCGGTCGATCTGGCCAGGTGAATGGCGCGGCCAACCACAACTACTCTGCGCCGATTGTCTCGACCACAACAACAGCAAGCCGCCGATTGGTTGAAACGGGATCTCCTCAATGAAGTTGTCGGCTGCTGCGATCACAACGACAGCTTATCAGCCTTTGGGACTCGATCGGCCGCACTGATGTCGACGAGATATGAATGCAAATTGTCGACATTTCGGCCAACACTTACAGAGATGAATCATGTAATTAACTTGACATTGAGTGGAGACGAATCTCGGCAAGAAGTGCACTGCGTTTGTTGGCCCCAAGCAATCGCCCGCCGAGGCCGACCATTGTTTGCGGCTTGTCAAACACAATAAAGCTCGCCCTAAAAGCTCGAGGCCCGTTAAAGTATTTAATGTCGTGTCACTAGAGATGCCAAGCAAATCACATTAAATGTCCGCCCTCCGTCCGGCCATCAGCCCGCCTCAACTTAATAGAGACAACAAGAACAACAACTACAACTACCACAACAACCCAGAGGTGCGTGGCAGTTGGAGTAGTTGATGTGAGCCCTCAGCTGCCTCAGCCTTCAGCTTTGATGGGAGTCGGCCGAGTGGTCTTAGTTGTTTTACAACAAACGGCCAGCATTGAATTTCGCGAAACTCACCCAAAGCCAGCTAACTAGCAGAGCCTCGGGAGTTGTCTCGACAAGTCGTCGTCGTCGTCGTCGTCGGCGGCGGCCTAACATGTGCAACCAACTCGATTCCACCACATTAAATACAACAAGCGAATGGCGTACAGTAACATTACAACACAATCATATTGGCTCGACCATTCAATCCAATCCGATTTGATGCAATCAAAGCGCCCGAACGTTGCAAACAATAACAACAACAACAGGCAATCTAGTGATTGTTATAGTCAGTGCGCCTGGCAAATGTTGTAGTGACACCCCAAGTTAAGTTGCAATTGTCAGAAAAGTTGTCGGAGGCGAGAGAAGAAAGACGAGACGAGAAGGGAAAAGCTCGTTTCGGTCCATAAAGATAAAACAAGTTTGGCTCGCCAGGCAGAGCAAGAAGAAACCGCTTGACTTGTGCCATTAGACTCCACCACAATCCACGAATGCTTCATCAATTGTCAGCTGTTTGCTATGCAAAATAAACTTAAAATTTTGAAGAACAATTGCAAGATAAGCCAATTCTTTTAAAAGAAAGAAATTACAAGTCCAAGACGAGAAAGATTTGAAGGGATGCTATATTTTCAATGTGTATGATGATGATGTTTATAATAAATACTTAGAAGGGCGAGACAAACAGACAAACAAACAAATTAATAAAGTAACTGGAAACAATCTCAAAGGACCAAAACCATGGAGGTGATTGAACCCATTGAGACCATGCGGAACATCTGCAGGCGCCTGGCCCGACGAGGAAACAACACAATTAGGTTCGTGCCAACAATGGGCTCGTTGCATGCCGGCCATGGATCGCTGATTAACAGAGCAAAGTATGACAACGACGACCATAACGAGGAAGTAACTGTAAATTCAACAACAACAACAGGTGAAGTTGACAAACAAACTCATACATCCGCTGATGGTGGTTGTCACGAGAGCAAGACAAATATTAACGCCGGCCACAGCACTTGTTCCGGCACAGTTGTCATTGTTTCCATATTTATCAATCCAACTCAATTCAACAATCGCGAAGATTTCCTCAAGTACCCGCAAACACTCGAGAGAGACCTGGAACTGTGCCGAAGGTTGAATGTCGACTATGTATTTGTGCCAAAGGCTGACGATATCTATGGGTCATTCACCACGAACAGCTGCTCGATTCGGCCGCCCCAAAGGCTGGCCAACGACCTGGAGGGCAAATCCAGGCCGGGCCACTTGAGGGTGTCCTCACCATTGTTTGCAAACTGTTCAATATAATTCAGGCCGCAGAGGGCCTACTTTGGCGAGAAAGACTACCAACAGATGGTGTTGATCAGGCAGATGGTCAAAGCTTTGAATATGGACGTTGAAATTTGTCCAGTTGAGACTAGTCGCGAGCCGGACCATTTGCCACTCTCGTCACGTAACATTAGATTGAATGAAACACATAGACGAAGGGCTGTAATTATGTATGACATCCTGATGGACGCCAAGAGGACGCTTGAGCAGAAGTGTAGATTAGAAGTTTGGTGTTGTCCCGATGGATGATGCACTTTGTGATCTTCAAATTATCATCTTGAGCTCAATGTTGGCCACTCAGTGTTTCAGTACAATAGAACATACCCCTAACGAAGAAGTGGCAGGAGATCATGATCAATATGACGTAAAGGAAATCTCAACATCATCGATTAATGTCGATTATTTAGAATTGAGGTGCTCAAAACATTTGTCTGCAATTGGCTATGATCAGCCTTTGGGTGCCTATATGATTGTCGAGAGGGCTGTGTCCTTAGGCAGTCATCTAATCGTTCGTCAGAAAAGGGATATCTTATACTCAAGGCTCGCCTCTTGATAGCTGTCATTGTTGGTGGAGTTAGATTGATAGACAATGTCGAAGTTCAACTAAATTTATCCTAATTAGTTAATATATCCAATCAATCATTCGATTATTATACTAATATATTTTTCAACAATCCATTTCGCACAATATCACATTGATCAACTATATATGCTTCTTGTTTTTGATATATTAATAATATAAAACATTGTAATACTCATGCTATATGTAATGGTGGACTTCGTTCGTTCGATTCATCCTAAGTGTTATCGATAACAAATAATTAATGTGTAACAAAAAATTGATTTGATTCCATTGTTCCCGTATATGTGAGGCTTGTTTAAATTCATTTTTTTTCAGTAGCCTCGAGGTGGTAGTAATAACCAAGAATTTCTTATCTAGTTTTCGTTCTAACTCCTTCGAGTTGCTCGAAATGTTTGCGTGCATTCTTAATATTGAGCAATGTCGCCGACGATGGAATAGACAGAGTCGGACATGATGACCATCACATATGTGTTCGGAGTGAATATATCAATAAAGGCGGCGAACCTTGAATTTCTCAGCTCCATACTCTGAAACTGGGCCGCTAGCTTACTACAACTGAGCTTAAATTGCTTGATTATATTGAGACCCGCTCTGAATCGGTGAATATCTCGATGTTGTTTCCTCTGACAATAGGAGATAATTAAAAAAAGGTTGCACGTTCGAATAGGAGAACCTCGTCGGCATCAATAGATTTGGCGAAATGATTCAAATGCCTCTCGAGCTCTTGGACATTCGGCACCAGGGTATAAACAATGGCCGACCAAGCCTTATACAGAGTCTCGTCCCAGATCGAGGTCCTGAAGCAGGTGCACGACATGGTGGGTGTCAATGATCTCAATCTGTTCTCTCTATCTCTGAAAACTGGTTCACGTTGATCATCTGGAACCAAGTCCATCTTATGTATGAGACAGAACACCTTGGCCTCAGGCGAGTGCTCACTCAAGGCATCGAGACAAGTTCTATAGAAATGAGTATCACGATCGAGTTCGCGTGATTCCACATCGAACACATAAATTAGAACCTCTACATTTCTGGAATATATTATCCCTTTGATTTGAAAAAATAATTCTCCATAAAACCCTCCTGGCCTCCGCAATCCCATAGATTGAGAACCAAATCGCCCAAGAATCTGACATGTGAATGTTCCACCTCTATCGTGGCTCCTAGCCTTCGAGTGTCTCGTGCTATATAATTGGCAAATATGATGGACCTCATGCTGGTCTTTCCTGATCCGCTCTTGCCCATCAATAGAACCTTTTCTTCATGTTGTTTCCCCGTGCTAAAATCCAATTAAATCAATAAGTTAGTGATTGATTATGATGATACAATATTTATATTCATGCCTACAATACATTTAAATGGAATTATTGTTATTGTATTTAATTAAAAGTCAGCAGTGGCTCTTCTGATGTTTTATTTTATTTCGGGCGATGTACCGGAGTCGGGTGGTCGCCGCCTGTTTCAGATGGGCATTCAGTTCAGCGCGCGAACGCGTGGAATTGTTTTCGTCCGCTGGCGGTGGTGCTGGCTCCGTGCGGACAACCTTCGCCGGCAGCTGACATTATTGCCAATCCACCGGCGGCACTCTGTGTCCGATATGATGGTAGATTGATGAGAAGCCATCGAATATCATCATCACTAATCAGCTTTTTATAATACAACTATTGCAATATTATTTATTATCAGTATATTCCAAGGCCATCGGGAGGGAATAATAGATCTTCTCATTGTGTTATTTGGTCCACCCAAGGAGACAACAATGACCCGCCCAACTATTGTGATAAGGAGTTACTTCTGATCGATCCTTCACGATACACAAGGCTATTCCCAAGATTTCCACCAGGATGGGTGCCTTCAGTTATTTGGAAATCATTTTCTTATTATCATGCCTGTTAATGACATGTGGCTTCTCGGGTCGGGTTTCTGGAGCCAAACAATCATCTGATCTCAAATTGCCACCACCTCCGCCAGATAATGATGGCGACGCCAAGGATAAACCCGACAATTGTGAAGCTTGTAAATTATTAGTGAAATCATTCGACATTGGCCTGGACAAAACGAATCGTGGCAAACGAGGGAGGCGACACCCACTGGGAAGAGAAAACCTCAAGAGTTATACGGACAGCGAGGTGAGATTGGTCGAGATCCAGGAGGAGCTTTGTGATGATGTTGAACACGGCAAGGCCCAATGTTTGGCAATTGCCGAGGAGTCCGAGCAAGATATCGAAGATTGGTGGTTCAAGCATCGCAAGAACAATGTTAGATTGCACGATTATTTGTGTATATTGAAATTGAAACATTGTTGTTTAGAGGGCTCGTTTGGGCCAACTTGCCAGCCATGTCCGGCCCACAAATGCCACGGCCATGGTACATGTGAAGGCTCAGGAACTAGAATGGGGACCGGCGAATGTTTATGTTCTGTTGGATATTCGGGCACCGAATGTGATCTATGCGATGAGGATATTATAAGATCCAGTCGAATCACGAGAGGGAAGATCAGCAGCACCAGTTGAGTTGTTTGCCATGCCATAAGGCCTGTCTGAATGGCTGCAATGGACCCGCTAGTGCCAATTGTACCGAATGTCGTCCTGGCTATAGGAGAGATAGCGAGACAAACAATTGCAATGACATAAACGAGTGCGAACTGGGGCCCAACGAGATCGATATAGAGGCTCGCAAATTGTGTCCCGACGGCACTTATTGTATCAACACTGACGGCTACTACAAATGTGCCGACTGCCATAGGGCTTGTGCTACTTGCGTAGCTTATGGGCCCGACAAGTGTCTCACCTGTGCGCCGGAGTTCTTTCACGACGAGGATCACAACTGTATAGTAACCCGCAAGACTCAAGACTATAATCCGCATCGAGGCGACAACGAGACTCACTTGGACTATCTATTGCGCATGCTATTGTCGCCCCATATGATCATAATGTTGATAATATTTTACCTAATTAATCGTGTATTGAATAACCTATTAACGAGAGTGAACATGAGTGCAGAGCACACGACCATATTGGAAGATAAGCATCGCCTGGGTGTCCATTCTGATTTGTCGTTATCTCGATCAGCATATCCATTGGCTGATAGTGACCAATTTTGGCCGCAACCAGGAGTTGGTAGCAAGGTTGGCATCGCAAACTCAATCATCATCATCATCATCATCATCGTCGTCGTCGTCGAGCCCATCATCAGTTGGACACCCAGAAGAACTTTGACACAAATCAAATATATAGGAGGATTTTTAGTTGAATAAACAATTGTAATGGGGTGAGGACTAGAATAATTTATTATTAATTGATAGTTTAGTTGTGTATGATGTATTTAATTGATGTTTGCTGGTAGTTCATTTATGTTGGGCCTCCATTTGAGCCGGGCGACAAGTCGACCGATCGATGGTCGTCGTCGTCGTCGTTGTCATCTTGGTCTTGTGCATCAGATTCGTCCATACTTCCAGCCACTAGATCCATCTCGACGCTATTGGAAAAGTCCGATTCATTGCTGGCTTCGTTGGGCGGCCACTCGTCGGTCACCTTCAGAGCCACATGGTCACTGTTGGATCCCACGGCTCCGATGACAGACATAGTCGCCGGGTCGCCGGGGCGAAGCATCGAAGGCGTCCGATCAAACAACTGATGATGTTGAAACTGGCGGCCGAGCAACTGCTGATTGTTGTTCGGCCCCAAACTGGTGGCTATCGTGGCCATGACTCCTCGCTGGTGCCGCCGCCGCCACTCGACGAGGGTTTACGCTTGATCATATACTTCTTCTGGCGGGCGCGCGAGTTCTGGAACCAGACCTGCGTGACTCGTTTGGATAGGCCGGTGATGGTTGCGATCCTCTCAAGGTCCTGGCCGTCTGGGTTGGAGTCAATATGGAAGTGGTTCTGCAATATAGATAGCTGATCTTCGGTGAAGGTGGTTCTAACTCGCTTCGACTTGGAGCTCGACAGGCCAAGCGAATGCTGCTGCTGCTGCTGCTGTTGGTTGTTGGTGTTGATACCTGAATTTGATGAGGAGGTAGAGGTCGTCGAAGACGTGAGGATGAGGACGCAGAGGAGGAACTTGCTTTGGAGGAGATTGCACGCCGATGTTGTTGCTCACTGCTGTGACTGTCGTCGACACTTTTTGGCCGAGTTTGTCGACATCAGACCACCTGACGAGATGATCTCATTCATTGAGGGCGACGATGAACAGGTGACTGAAGCGGAGTTGCCCCCGGCGGGTCAAGTAAATGCAAATACTGTTGCTTCCGATTCATAATTAAAGCGCTCGCGTGAGTTGCAAATGTTTGTTGGATAGTGTTTGTGTTGTATGTTGATGTGATTGATGAATATGGTGGGTGTTCGTCCGATGGCGTTGGCGACAGCGGCGGCTGCGGCAACCCGATTCTCCTCTCCTGATGATTAATGGTGACGCTACCTCCGGCCGGCTCATCATCCGAGAGGCTGGCCGCAGCTGTTTTGCACGAATCCGATAGGTTTTTGGTGGTTACTGTTGAGGTGAGCTTGCGACGAGTCGATTGAGAAATGGAGCCGACAAAGGAGTCGCACCTGGCGGCCCTCTGCTGGACATCTATCGCGAACTGGTCGCCAGTGTTGAGTTGTCTCGAGCAAATATCACAATTAAAACAGGCCAAGTGGTAGACATAGTCCTGGCCGGCTCGCCGGACCCAGTCGGAGGCGTTGATTTGCCACCGACAGCGCGAGCATTTGATTGAATTGTCGCGCCTCAGTCGCAGGTAGTCGCTGCGACAGAGGATCTTCTCCTTGTAAAGGTGACACGAGTCGAGTGCGTCCATCGGCTGCCGGCAAATGTGGCACCTGAAACACTCTGGGTGCCATTTATTGCGCTTGTCCGGCCAAATTAATCAACTGCGGCGACTTGGCCAGAGATCTCTTGCAGGCGAAGCGTATGTCTGGCGGCGCGTAATTTACGCCTGTGTTAGCAACTCCACTCTCATGGCTTGAGTCAATTAATCAACTTGGTTGTTTAAACTTACCTTCTCCGTGTCGTCTGCCTCTTGAACTCTGTTTTCCTTGCCCATCTGCTGGTGCTGGTGCTGCTGTTGCTGTTGCTGATTGTTTTTTTCTTCCACTCGGCTTTCATGATCAATGTTTGCGCCTGTTTCGGCACCACTTTCGTCCATTTTCTTGCTTATTTCGATGGAACTTGACGACATGGACACGCAACTCATCTGCTGAGCTCGACCTTCAAAGCGAGACCGAAATATAGATCTCATTTGGGCCAAAAAGAGGTCGACGCTGACGACGACGACGGCAGAGACGATGGGGAATCAAATCAATTTTGCTGCCTCTGCGTCGGGCCAGACAACATGCGCGGCTGATGTGCGCAATTGCGCGCAAACTCATCGCTTGCGGCCTCTACTTTATTTAATGTTGTCTCCGCCTCTATAAGCGTCAGCGACTTTGCCAGTCGACTGGCCGGCGCCGACTTTCACTTTTAAGCCGCCCCGAGCAAAACAAGTGTCTGTCGTGGACGCAAGTTGTTGGAAGAAGTTATGCACGAGGCGCCTGAAGCGAAATGGGCCGCCCGAACATGAGGACGAGCACGAGAAACTGGAGAAGACGCTGATTGTTGAGTACAGCTTGTAGAGTTGGCGCCTCGGGTTGGATATAAGGCAGCTCGAGGCAACTCAAAACAGGTCGTTTAGGAGCTCTGCCACGTAGCCGTCAATCATTTTGCACCAAACAATATCATGTCGACGAGCACGGCGACGAACACGACAATGATGTCGATTGAAAACAACGAGAACGTGAATACAATAAGGCGTATATTTGTTTGCATTGTTGTAGTGCTAGTTATTTGTTGTCGTTGTTCGTGTTGTAACTGAATTAAAACTTTGCCGCCTGTTTAATCTAATAAAGAGCGCGGCCAGTTTAGCGATTGGCCCCTTGTTTGATTTGCAACAACATGAAAGTTGTTTTATTTGTCTCACTTTGTCTACAATCAAACGGTCAATTGAATTAGGCGCGCATGGCGTTAAATGATTGTCGACGGCTGTTTGAGTAAATAAATGTCCACGACGACGACGACGACGTCGGTTAGGATTGAATAAAGAAGCCGACGATCGAGTTTTAAATACGCAGGCGATTATCTTCATCATCCTTTTCGATTTCCGATTATATGCATGTCTAATTGGCTAGTAACCATCTTGTCTCTCCGATCTGGCCAGATCATAGTCTAGAAGTAATAGTCACAATAACATTCACAACAACAACAAACAACTCTATCTAGCCCCACCTCTTTCAAACTTTGTTATAGAGGAGTCAAGATGGCCAACAGACAAACGAGAAGCTTTGCCCATAGGGGGCCTACCTGCGGACAGTCCGAGCGCAATTGACTCGATGATGACAGTGGCAATGAAGCCGACCAATGTAAGAGACGAGCTGCGAGATGGACCACACTCGCGGTCAAATGAGGGGTAACTGATGTGATTTGACTCACCGAGGTTTATATGATAATAATTATGTTACTCTCGATTTTGATGATATTTAGTCGATACTTAGGTGACTGGTGATATCAGTGATTGAATGTCGTGACAAATAGTTGGATATCAAGCGGCATGAAACTGATATGTATACAATTTCACTTCTTGATCTTTTATTTATTGTTTTTAAATTATGTGCCAACATTTCGGTATTATCATATGGAAGTTTTCAAAATGTTTCATCCACCTGGTGTTGCCATAATTGAAAATTTCAATTGAAAATTGATCTCTAGTTGAGTTTACGGATGAATGAAGATTCTCACTTCACTGGCGGATATTTGGTCGACTTACATTGATCACATTAGAAAAGTTTATCGAGACAAGAGGTGTTCGCCCTGAAGCCCATCCTTTCCTTCTAACAGATCCATCGTGAGTCTCTTATTGACAACAACTTCGTTGTTTGATGTCTTAAATTAATATTCAAGCCATTTTGGTATCAACAATTCTACACTATTCAGGACTTACATGTACTTGCTGTCTGACACGATAGATGTTTGATTGAAGTTTTGCTGCTTTACGAGTTTGCATGCCTCAATAACAGCTCGAGGTTCTCCCGTTTGGTGAAAATGGCGACTCTTCTACGAGTCTGACTTGGGTATTTGAGACAATAGACGGCCCAAGGATGCCTCACACTTTTCCTTTTCGTTGGCGATAGATGGTTGCTTTTGGTGGCTTATCGTTGGATTGAGGGTTTATTTCGTGTTGATCTACTTGTCATAGAGAAAATTGTCGATTAATAGTAAGATCAGAAGATCGTAACACCTCGACAAGGTGACAAGCTTCAACTCTCTCACTAATATTTCATGCCATCTCATCTATTAAAGCCGGAGAGTCGGGATGGTGCGCCCATCAGGGAATCGGCTGACCTTTGTCGTGGCTGTGGATGCCTCGTGAGGAAGTACGAGGCCAGGATCAGGTCTATACAGGTGTGCCGCTGATGAGTGTCCAGGTGCTTTTCCTTGCTCATATGGATCGCTAGAGACGAGAAACAAGGCGAAGGTCAGCCGCAAGCTACTGCACAGTCCGCTTCTTCAAAGAGTAACAACCTTCTCTGTCTCTCCTCGCCTCCTCAGGCAAGAGTGGAGACTTACATTTCAACCGTTCAAATTCATATTCTAATTATATCATATTTTTAATTAATAATTATGAGCGTCCACGATGAAGTTGAGTGCCAGGAGACCAACAAAGGAGATCTAGAGCCCTCGCCTGCTGCCCGTCGCCAACCAGGATCTCAAATTGAGCCTCAAGTCCAGCCTCAAGAGCGGTTTGAAGCCGAGCCTCGAGACCTCTTTCGCGACTAGCCCCAAGTCATTCCTGACGACCAGCGTACGGAGCCGCGAGAATTTATCGGCTCCTACTGGCTCAAGTTTTCGCCAAGACGACATGAACAGTCCATGGACTAGTGGCACTAGAAGCAACAACAGTAACAATAATCGTGATGGTGGTGATGATTAGCCGAGCACCTCTTCGACCTGATCAAAAGAGACTCCACGAAAGGCCTGTCGCTACTAGTCACCCGATGAATCTTAATAATTTGAGATTGAGTGCATACTTCAGTGCATTCATCACTTACATGTCTAATAACTTGACGACCAAAAGGCAATATTGTTAAACAATTATTCTCGCCCGGAAGAAAACCTTTAAATCTTGCCGACTGGGACGCCGGAATATCATGTAATTATTTCTAATATTTTTGTTCGGTTTGATTTAATTCAGTTTAATTCGGCATTTTTGGGTGTGATATCATAACGGCCAACTTGCAACTTCACTGTTTCCTCTGTAGGCCAGTTGATCAACGGCACCTCAATTTTGGCGCATCATTTTCTTGGTCCTCCGCCAGTCGACATATTGAAATTGTTTATTCAAACAACTTGTGTCAGATGGTGATGATCATCATGCGGCGGCTATGCGTCTCTCCCTACCCACAAATGCACAATGACAAACATCAGCAAACAAATCCTGTTGTTGTTCCTGTCAACGCATCTGTCGGTTCTGACAAGTTGCTCCTCGAGAACATCCCTCTTCTCCCCTCGCACCATCCACCAACTCAATTTGATACTTTCCTCAAACATACCTCTCAAGCAAAAATTATGTCGTCGCGCACCTATGCCAACTAGTATTCGCTACTGCTGTATTATTTTGCTACATCCCGCGTCGATTGTTTGGCTCGTATTCAGATTCTTGTACGTGACAGGAGCGCGGAAGTTGGCCTCGGACCAGATGACAGACACTGGCTGCCATAGTTTTGTTGAAGTTCCTTCCGGCGACACGAACAGAAACGTCGACGGAAGGCACTTCGACGAGTCAAACAAACAACTGAGGGCGAGAATGAGTCTATGACATGTGGCATCTGATGTTGCTAGAAGTAGTTCAGGTTGATTTGCAATGGTTTGCTGCCGCAGCCCTCAAGTCCAGTGCCGACCACCAACAACCAAACAATCCCAAGAGGGAATGAATTGGACTTTAAAAAGGAGAATCCATTTAGAGAACACCACAAACCAAAGACAGATTTATTTATAATAAACCACCAAAAACCACAAGTCCATGATTTAATTGTGTGTTTGTTGTATCCACCAGAGAAACTACATTTCGATCGGTGTTAGTCTCTCTCTTTCATTGCACTAAATCCAAGATGTGAGGAAGAACTTTGACTATGACGACGACCACCATCACCACGCAAGAGCCCAAAACAAAGTCGTTTTCACTTAATAAACAGCAGTTGTTGTGTTGTGTTGTGTTGGCATTTTGTGATGTATTAGAATATATATCGAGGCAACGAGACTAGCCTTCGACAGGCACTTTGAGACCCACAACAACAACAACAACAACAACCGGAACGACGATGGCGAACAAGTTTAGTGCCCACTGGTTGGCTGGCAGCATGCGCCACCAACTACTAGTCGGTCGGTGGTTTGATTCAATCAAGCGGAAGTGAACTGGCTCCAGTCGACGCACTTCCGCCGAAAACAAGCAGCCACAGTAGACAAACAAGCTGCTCTCGCTAGCCTATCTGCCATTGCTGGCCTCCATGTTCGTGGCCTGGCCACTGCCTGTGAACTCGATTGAGCTTAAGAATTAACAACAACAACAACCACTACTACAACAACTACTACTACCACTGCTTCTGCTACCTCAACTTCCAATGGGACCATCACAAGCCTAGTCTACAAGTTATCTTGGCCGTCGTCGGCTCTAGTTAGGAAGTAACCGAACTCGAGCCACTTCTGTTTGTCCAACTTACAAGGGAACTGACTCTATTGTCAGTGTATGTGTTTGTTTGTGGCTAGACGAGCAACGGCAGCAAAACATCTGACATAAATACATCATCTCACATCACTTATTGAACCTATAAAGAAGCCAACGCATCGCAAACAAGCCAGTAGACTTTGGCTTCGCGATATAGTTGGATATGAACACCAGATACTGTGCGTGTGTGAGAACAAAGTATTGAGGGGCGTTGTAGTTGTTGTTTGACTGTATTATTTAACATTGTTGTCGTTGTTGGATGGTTTAGTTTGAAAGCTTACTGACTGACCGATTGACTGGCTGATTGATCGATTGATTGAACTAAATGAGGCAGATTCTCTGATTTCAATACCATCATCATCGTCGTCGTCGTCGTCATCATCATCATCATTTCAATAGATCCAAAAGGTAACCTATCAGGTGGATTGCCGACTTTTAGATTGCTTAGCTTGGTCCGCCTCTCGCGTTCCTCTCCTGGCGCAATATTCTTGGGTCCTTGCCTTCGAGCACTAGCTTCACTTCGGCCGCATCCAAAGTCTCGTACTTCAATAGGGCCTCGGCTAATAGTTTCAATTCGTTACTATGCGTTGTCAATATCACCCTAACCCTCTCCTTGGACTCCTCCAATAGCCGGCTGATCTCTGACTCCACCAGCTCTGAGGTGGCATCCGAAAAGTTCGACACAACAATCTGAGACGTCTGTGATTCCTCCTCGCGAACCACGCGCATTCCAATCTTCTCGGACATGCCCAGGTCCTTGACCATTCGGGTGGCCAACATGTTCGCCTTCCTCAGGTCGTCCTCGCAACCTGTCGTCACGCGATCACTGCCATACACCAGCTCCTCGGCCACACGACCGCCCAGCATCACATCCATGGTGGCCGCCAGTTGTTCCTCGTCTGACAATACAAATCTCGTTCGGGCAATGTTGACGTGTGTCCCAGCGAGTTGCCACGCGAAACAATGGTCACTTTGTGAAGTTGATTGGCTTTCTCGGTGAAATAGGCAACCAGGCGTGGCCACCTTCATGGTAGGCAGTCATCAGGTTCTGTTCCTTGTCTGGTAGCCTATTTCGTCGCTCGGGGCCCATCAGGATCTTGTCGCGGGCAAACTCGAGCGATTCCTGGGTGACATGATCGACGTTTTCGGTAGCAGACTTCAAGGCGCCCTGGTTGACGAGATTCTCAATGTCTGCCCCAGAGAAGCCAATGGTCGTCCGACACAGTGTATCAACATCTATGTCTCGTGTTGCACGAACCTTACTCAAATAATGCTCAAATAACTCCTTACGGCCCTTATAGTCGGGTATGGGCACTGTCACCTGGACATCAAATCTGCCCGGCCTCACCAGGGCCTTGTCCAGGTCGTTGGCACGATTTGTGGCTCCCATCACAATAACGCCCTCGTTCTGAGTAAAACCGTCCATCTCACTTTAAAAGTTGATTCACTGTTTGATTGGCATACGGGTGAAACATTGAATTGGATCTCTTGCCACCGATTGAATCTCTATTTCATCAATAAATATAACGCATGGTGTCTTCTGTTTGGCTCTCTCAAATAAATCTCTGACACGACGCGCTCCCCTGGCCCACGAGAATCTCATCAAACTCCCGATCCGGCAGCATGAAAGAAGGGCACACCTGCCTCGCCCGCCACGGCTCTGGCCAGCAGTGTTTTACCTGTTCCAGGTGGTCCAACCAATAGAACTCCCTTAGGTAACTTTCCACCTAGGCGGAGAACTTCGCTGGCCTCTTGAGGAATTCAACTATATCGGCTAGCTCCTGTTTCGACTCATCACAGCCCTTGACATCGGCAAATGTAACATCAATCTCTTCGGGTTGTATCTCGAACGTTCTCCCCTTAGTGCTCGCTTGAATGGGTTCTCACCATTTGTGGCCGAATAAATAACTGCAACAATAACTGTTATAATCAATGCACCTCACGTACGAAGGCCAACACTCTAAATCGGGGCTTCCTCTTGTTCTCCTGTCCATAAAAGTACCCCTCGGCAAAGGATAATTTCATCAATTGTTGGTTGTCTAGTGAAAACATGGACGCTATTGGGCTGGGCTGTTGTTGCTTTTGTTGAAGACGTTTGCGAACCATTCGATTGAATTGATCCAATTGCTGGCCTCATGATATTTTCATCACCGCCGGCACCTCCGATTGGATTGTATCTAGTGCTCATGCCCAAAGACGAGCTCAGAGAGGTTGACGAGGTCCTGGAGCGATGATATGCGTTCAAATGTATTGTTCCATAGTTTTTGCATTTTGTTGTCCTGATAGAATTCCGCTCATCTTGCTTTGGTAATCAGATTCATTTGTTAAGTTAGAGCCTAGTCCGATGGATTGTCGTCCAGTTCTGGATCTGAATAATCTTGTTTGATGCAAACTAATTAGGTAACAAATCTCAGGAGATGATAGATGTTTTAGTGGGTAACGGCCCGGGCCGAGGCTCTTGCTTAAACACATTCTGAAACATGACTTCTGTTATCTGAGGCGGGGTATTTGTTAATTCAATAATAATAATATGTGTAGTCTATTATAAATCTAGTGTAATCTAACTATTATCAATCTTAGACGGTGATAGTCAACAACAATACGGTGTTACCCCTGATGATCCTTATGGAATAGTATTAGATAAGATGTATTTCATGTGACCATTGATAGATGTGCCACCTATCAACAAGGCTCAGTATAGCCCAGTGTATGTTTATGTAATATATTATCTTATATTAGAGGGTATCTAGAGTTGTATACGAATATATTATTATCAAGAATCCAGTATGATTTCATGAAATCCATTTGAAACATTCTAATTTTGTTCTCGTTCGTCATCCTTATCTACACTGAATTAGCACAGAAAGCATGGAGCGCCATTCAGACCCTCGCTGGTGCAAAGTCGCACACTTGACCGCGTGCAAAACATCATGTAAACAAAAGCATGACGTTGACCTGAAACATTTTGGTGGGGGCTTCTGGAGTCTAATAAACAACACATCTCTATTATTGTTCATTTTATTTATATTAAATCTCCAAGGCCTGCCATAGTGTCCACCTCCTGTTACTTATTGATATTTTGTTGATTAATATAATCACCATCAATCGAATATATCCATAATGGATTTGAATTTATGGAAAAATAAGGACGAACTCAAGAAGTTTCTCGAAAACTTGGGTGTCGAGTATAGGTATGGATGCTTTGAGGAAAACAATCCAGAGTCATGCCATCTGCTGGGCGATTATTTATTATCTATTGACAAGGCTCGATCAAAGGCTGCTCAAGTATACAAGACCAATTGTGATGACAATAAATACGGGCTCAGTTGCGATGCCTATGGAAGGATGGCATTTAGAGGTCAAAGGTATGGCCGCACCAAACATTGAGCTTGCCTTACGATATTTCATTAAAGGCTGTGATCTAAACGAACCGCGTGCTTGTTATCATGGAGGCCAAATGCTCGGAGTTGTCGATAAAAATGTGAACAAAGTTATACCACCTGACCCCGATAAGTCAATGGAGATGCTCAAGAAGGCTTGTATGTCAGGTAAACAACCGTCTGCCTGTACATTGGTGCATTCATTCTACTTGAGAGGTGTCCATGGTGAGGCCGGCTGATATGAAGTTGGCCGCCGATTGGGCCCAGATTGCGTGTGACCAGGACGAGTATATGGGGTGTATGAATCTGTCGAGGATGTATCATTTGGGTGATGGCATTCAAGCTGACCAAGAGAAGTCGGCCTACTACAAGGATAGAGCAAAAGATATCGTAAATGGCATAAGAAAGAACCTTGAAGCTAATAAGGGTGCCAAGCCTGATCTGTAGCCGGAGCAAGAGGTCGTTTTTAACTCATTGATTAACAAATCAAAGAAATTCAGACATGTCACTTGTAATCTGTATTCATATATTAGTGAAATATCGGTAGTTTACTGTTGAATTATTGCCAGCGATGATTGTTGTTTCTAATATGTATATATACACGAAATATAATAACTAAATAATCACAATCATTTAACAAATACTAAACCTCTCAGTTGTCCCATCATTACCTATTCTTGTTGGGTAGAGTTTTATTCCTGTTGTTCGGGAATATAAATGATCTGGTTGCAGACATATGTGTCAGATCAGGTAGTTCTGACAAAATTTTTAGTGCCTCGGCACTTAGAATAGTTTCAGCATTACCAGATCTGGTTGGTGTCTGTTGGCTGGGATTGGCTTTCTTGTTTCCTCTAATCTCTAATTGTTCCTTATTTGGCTGAGGCTCTGTGGAATTTCTAGAAGTCTTTTTGGACCATTCACTGGAGTACTGGGGTCTCTGGATACATCACTTCGACTTCGATCTAAACTGGCAGGTTGATTGATATCAAGGGCATCTAAAAAGACTTGGAATGTTTTAGTAGAGTACCAATCTGATTCAGTCTTAATGGATGTTTCAAAATCTAACATACGACGCCAATTCTTGGAATCTTCATCATCATCATTGATTTTATATCTCTCAACCAATGACACATCTGCTCCATCATGAATTGTGTCCATCTTCACACTTTTGACAATAATTGAGCCTACTCCAGGTGCTCGGTACCTATTGTTATTAGTCCATCCTGAGAAAATATACAGACAGAATCATCTATCGACCATAACAAAAATAACCAAGTCTAATTCGTTCTGATGTGGCCTTACAATGGCTAGCCAAATGGCTGCTTTAGGCGTGCACAATTCAGCTTGTCAGTGTTGTGCGTGTGACAAGTTATGTGCGCTGAGTGCGCACACCATCTGTCTTTGCATTGGCAGGGCCAGCAAAACGAAGGCTAGGCCGATAGCACTGTTACCTTACATGTCCATCACAATTTTCAGCGCATGGGGGCTAATATTTTTATTGTTGTTAGGTAATAGGCAATTTAGACTCTAATATTTATTTAATGTTTATTTATCTAATGTATTGAACATCAACTATTGAGATACCCATTATTAGCTTCCAGTATCCACCAACTTCTTGGCTGGCCCATTATCAAGTGGATGAAAACCAAATAGCTCACCAGAAAGGATATAATCGGTTGCAATATAAGTCTTCCAGACGAAACAAATTTATTCCCACTTCTCTGGTAACGACAATTTTGTTGAAAATAGTTCACATATAGACATCTATTATGGCGGCAGTCGCACCAGCAGAGACAAAGATTCCCAACGAACATGATAATATTATTTGTAAAGTCGACGAGATCACCAAAGACCAATTATATCATGCACAAATGGGCCTAGGCTCAACAGATGGCTGGCAATTGTTTGCCGAGGATGGCCAAATGAGATTATATTCAAGAGAATTGGAAATCGAGGACTTGTCTGTGATCCATTGAAAGCTGTTCATGTTGTTAAGGGTATAAGTGCTTACGAAGTGTGCCATAGATTCTTCAGTCCCGCAACTAGATACGATTGGGAAGAGACACTCGAATCCATGCGTGTTATCGATATTATAGACGAAAAAACCCTAATATTCCATCAGATACACAAAAGGATTTGGCCCGCCGCCCAGCGTGATGCAGTATTTTGGTCTCATATTAAAAAGTCAATGATCCAAAGCCAAGTTGCCTATCAGAGGATGATATCAATCCAATAAACCGGCCAGGTTTGAAATTGCACGACGTTTGGATTGTTTGTAATAATTCTATAGAAAAACCTGAGGTGCCATTAGAGAGTTGTGTTCGCGTTAGATTGACAGTAAGTTTAGTTTGTGAAACATATATTCCGATTACAAAAAGTGCCGAAAATCTTACCAGAGAAGATTTAATTTGTAAGATAATTTATTCCTCAACCATCAATCCTGGTGGCTGGGCCCCAGCTGCTATATTAAGGACAGTTTATCGACGAGAATATCCCAAATTTCTTGTGAACTTTTCCAACTACGTCATCTCATCAACCAAATCGAAACCAATTGTCTTCGAATAGAATCAAAAATTGAAAGCTGAAGAAGAGAGCTACAACTTCATCGATAATCTTGACCAATTCAAAACCTGAATCGATCAAAGCGTTGGAGTTTATCATCATTATTATTGATATCACTAGATTATGGAGATAATTCAAAGTTATCATTAGCTGATTAGATCTTCCATTTAAAAAATTAATGATAGAATAATGTGCAATTGTCATTATTGTTGTTGATCAACCATCATCATCATGTAATTAAAGCAGAGTTACTGAGTTTATCTTGATCTCTGGATCATTCTAATTTTTGTTCGCCTCTCTCTTCTGTACATAGATATTTTGATTTTTGGTTATAATTGTTAAACAATATATTATTTATAATAATTACTTTCGATGATACCACGTGACGAATTTCACAAGTGCTGGTCGCACTTGCGATGAGCGAAGCGCACGTTTTCCACCCGTTAAATTAAATTCCGACATGGAGACAATATCTGTATTTATCAAAAGTATTCAGTGAAACATATCACTATTATCTTCATAATCCTCCGATATCAGCTTCAAATATTTGTGTATACAATGGATGCCAGTAGAAGTCCTTCCTCCATTTATTATAGGACCAGGGAGTTATGCCAAAGAAGAGTCCAACCGCCGAAAATGTGCAAAGACGCAGGAGAGATATTGAGAAGTCGGAGAGAGCCGCCTACTGGGCCCTATTCAATACATCTGTAGCCCTATTACTTTATTATGATCTCTGTTACCTTCAAGTATTAGAAGAATTTTCCATATTACTGATATATTTTGAATGGCTCATTTGTTCACTATTTACCACAAGTGCCATCTACGATTTCATTGTTCACTTTGGCCCTACACATTCATGAAACCGATTGTTGTTACACTCACGACAAGAGACTCCTCGGTATATCGGAGGACGAATTGGGATTTAGAGTAGAGGAGCCGATTCCAGTTAAATTTGAGCCAGTGCATGATAAGTTACCACCCTATGAGATACATTATTCATTCGAAGAAGATGAGAATGTTGTGACCCGCCAAAGAAGCAAAACCAATCATTGGACACGAGCATCAACACCTCGAGGCGTTCTAAGGTTGTAGACAAAGAATCATTGATAGAATATCTTAAGAACTGCCAAATTCTAGAGGATCGTGGTCTGGACAATTCATGTGATTTGAAGCAGAACTTTCTATGAAAATTAAATCTAGCTGGCGACCAGCAACTTCGTAACGAATCAAGACGAAGATAATAATCTGATTTAGTAGTCCCTTTTCAATTTTATTTAGTTGTGCCGTTTCTACTAATGTGGTACTCTTTTTTCACGCAACTTCCTTTCATATATCACCAGCGATCAAAACAAACAGTAATGCTGCCAGCGAAAAAAAGGTATCGAATCTTCCGATCCTCTGGTTAAATATTACAATGAAACCATCTGAATGAATTTTGATCGAATATTCGAGAAATACATCACTCGAAGTCATTTGGTACATCATTATATCTTGATTGAGTGTCAATAATCACAGACTTGACCTCATAGTATTGCTTCAGGCCCCTAGGCCATATTCACGATTCACTCCCCGACTGCTTGAAACCACCAAACGGAACCTGGACACCCCAGTTAGATACTGATTGACATAGACCTGGCCAGCTTGCAGGCGAGCTGACACCTCAAGTGCAGTATCGATATCTTTGGTGAAAACACCGGCCCCAAGCCCATAGGTGGTGTTGTTCGCCCTCCTAATCACCTCCTCCTTATCGCTGAACTTGAGTATTTGTTGGACTGGCCCAAAGATCTCGAACTTGGCAATATCCATGTCGTCGGTGACATTGGAAAATACTGTTGGCTCGATGAACAGACCCTTTCGGTTCACTCGCTTGCCGCCCACCTCCAATTTGGCGCCCTGTTTGACACCCGACTCAATCAGACTGAGAACCTTGTTGAATTGTTCCTCGTCAATCTGAGGTCCATGATCGACATTCTCATCGAGCGGATCGCCAATGACATGTCTCTTGGCCAGAGCCACTGTTCTCTCAACAAACTTATCGTAAATCGACTCATGGACGAACGTCCGGGTTGCAGCCACGCAACACTGACCCTGGTTCACTATACACATGGAATGTGCAACCCCAACCGCCTTGTCCAAGTCGGCATCAGGGAATATAATCAGTGGGCTCTTACCGCCCAACTCCAGCGAAACTCTCTTGACGTGCTTCGAGGGCCTCGCGCTGGATCAGCTTGCCCACCTCAGTGCTACCTGTGAAGGTGATTAGATTGACGTCGGGATGCTCCACCAGAGGCTGGCCAGTTGTTGGTCCAAAGCCAGGATCACCTGTAGGACGCCCGGCGGAAAGCCGGCCTCCTTGGCCAGAGCGGCCAGGTAGAGCGCCGTAAGGGGTGTTTGCTCAGCTGGTTTGATGATTACGGCATTGCCCATCGCAATGGCGGGTGCTATCTTGATACAGGTGAGCTCTATAGGATAGTTCCAGGGTATAATGGCGCCAACCAGTCCCACAGGCTCGTAGCGTTCATAGGCAAAGCATTTGCCGTCGCTGGGCAACACGTGGCCAGAAATCTTGTCGGCCGCACCGGCATAATAGCGCAGGCCGGCCACCGCCGTCAGGACGTCGCATTCCAGGGCGCTCTTGAAGAGCTTACCATTATCGCAAGACTCGAGACTGGCCAGATAGACAATGTCTCTTTCAATCAGATCGGCCAGTTTGAACAACAAGGCGGCCCGTTGGGTGGCATCCATCTGACGATAGGCCGAATGAAACTTCGCATGGCCTCCTTGGCCGCCTGAACCGCGCGGTCGACATCCTTGGCGCTGCCCTCTTGGACGGTGGCCAGTTTCTCCATGGTGGCCGGATTGAGTGTGTCAAATGTTTTTGCCATCCGAGGAATCAACAAACTCATTGTTGATAAATAATTGGGTATATCTAATGTCTGGATTTTTATGGCGGTCATGTTGGCGATCTCCAGTTGTTGCTACGATCAGTGCTTTCAGTTCGCTGTCAGATAAGTTCAATCTGGAGGAAAAAACTTCTGGGGAGACAATATTGTATTTTTATCTAGATTTTTTTATCTAAAAGGTGGTTCAGATTTGATTTTATCTTGTTGTATTTGTTCAATCAATGAATACAGTTGAGAATAGTAATAAATGGTGCAGTTGTCTAGCGCAACGTTGGGTCGCGTTTAAGCTGATTCACATGGAGAATCACAGAAAAGTCAATAGAAAGAAGCCCAACGCACATTGTAGGCACAGTTTATTCTGCTGATTGTTGTACTTCTCCTTCAATCTGCCAATGGAACCAGAAATCAGCTGTGGGGAGCCGAAAGTATCCCATCTATAACTAGAAGTTATCAGCTATCCTCCACTGTGAGGCCATCGAAGCACCACTCCCCTCTAAGGTGTCACGATTTTGATCGTGACACACTTTAATCTACCTCCATCTTGTTATTGATACTCCCATTATTGAAAACATTGAATAAACTCAAACCAATTAATGGTTATGTCCAGGCACAATGATAACTATCAAGTCCACGACCGATTTTAATCATTGAGTATCAACAGACAGATCAGCTGTAAAGTACCCACTAACTGCACAAAGAGGGACCCAGACCAGGTGTAGCCCAGATCGAGACAAAAGTCAGAGGACCTAGATATAGCCAAAATGGCCTGCTAGGTCTTCAGGAGAACACATTTGAGTCAGCCATAACATCACCTTATAACCATATCCTCCATTTGTTTGTCATCCATTCAATTTGAGCCGAGCAATTCGCTCGTCTGCCGGTCCATTGCACTTTCGCTTGATCTATCTCGTCCATTATTCGTAATTCATCATGTCTCACTTCAGCCTTGTCACCCACGACGTCTCTACATTTCTCCTTCGTATATTTTGCAAATATCGGTGGACAAAACTAATACCGGGTCCATATGGAAATAATCAAAAGTTATATTCTAAGCCCGAAATCACTAACCCATCATTATTACTAGACGAACACCTGAGATTCCAATATGTGGCCACAGTGGAAATTCAATACAGCCCTGACTTTTGGCTGCGTCAGAGTCCTCTACTGTGATGAATCCTAAGGCCTACTTGGGTAAGGAATTGGTAATGAAACACAAAGAACTACGTAAAGATCATTGAATCGTGTTTACGCGAAGTTTGATCAACACCATAAGAAGCCATAACCAAAATGGATATTTAACATGACAGGATTCTATAAATTAATGACTTCTATAGTCATTCTACATTGTGTAATTATAAGAAATAGTGTGTTATCTCTGGTTGATGACGACGAAGGAGGACGCTCGGCGAGTAGTAGTAGGATCAACTACAGGCAAACCAGTCGAGGTTACTTTAGTCCTTTACCTTATCAGTTCTGCGAAAGAGGCCATTTTCGTTTCTGATTGGATGAGACAAACCAACAGCTTCAAATGTTCGTCTAGGAAATCAACAAATCACTCATATTATGTTGATGACGATGATAATTATCATGATAACAGACATCAACGCCGCCGACGACGAGCTCAGCCACGCATCGCGCAAGGCTTCGAACCTCAGTTAGGCGAGTTTCCCTCATTCGTCCAGGTGATCCACCGACAAGAGGATGATCAAATATGGGTGTGCGGGGAGTGCTGGTCACCGCCTACCTGGTTCTTACGGCCGCCCATTGCGCCATATCGGCCAAGGAATTGTCTATGCTGGAACTCTCGAGTTGACACGAGGTAAATCGAGCGAAATAATTCAAAGTTGTCGGCCTGTCGAGTACAAAGGCAAACCTCAGTACGACCTCTACGATTGGGCCATCGTCGAGTTGAGGGATGAGTTCCGTTTTGATGCCACAATTCAACCAGGTTGTATAAATCTGAGACTTCAAGCTCAACGATGACATCCCTGTGTCATCGTCGGCCATGGACTCACAAACGGTAGCCAGGCCGGGAGACGGGCGACAAGCTGAGAGCGGCCACCTTGCAGAGGTGCCAGTCGGCACGAGGCAAGCCAGCTACCCTATGCATGGAGACGGCCGCAAATGTGGCCGGCCATGGTCAGACCTGTCCAGGCGATAGCGGCGGCCCTCTGTACTGTTTCGACAATTGTTCTGGTAAGCCACAGATGTTCGTCGTGGGCGTCGATCAGTGAGCACTGGAGTCGGGCTGCTCGACGGATAATATTGTATATCATACAAGTTTATCCCACCATAGATACTCTATAGGCTCTCTGATGAGACAAATGATTGGCCGGAGAACCAGGATAAACAAGAAGGACATGAATAGATTGGCTCTACTGACCAGGATGACCCTCTAGTGAACAGTTCCGGATTCAAGTGCGTGCAATATGACAAGAGTTGAGAGATGTCAGCCAACTATCATCTAGGTGTATATTGGTTCACGATCGTTTGTTTTTCATCAATTATCATGACCATAGATGCTTAAATGGATTTGAAAGTATTAAAATTTGATGTGCTCTAAAAGGGACTGTTTCGTTTCAATCGAGCGAATGGATTCTTGTTTCAACTGGCTTAGTTAGCAGAGACCTGAGTTATGAGTCCTCTCTCCACAATGTAACTTGTAGCTCGTTGCTTGGCTTCATTAAAACGGGGCTCTCCAATAGGTATAGACACGCGGAACCAGGTATCCATCGAAGTAGTATCTTTGGAAGTAACTGTTTATGAATTGTGCTACAAAACAGGTTGGCCCAGAGAAATCTAGCAAATACATGATATACAGTGTCGACATTGCCAGTGAACGTTTGGCCCAAGTTGGACGCTTCAAACCTACAATGTCTAATCTCTATGCTCGAAGGTGAATAGTTCCTTTGTTTTGTTGATCATGCGATGATGGTTGGTCATTTCTAACGACGTATATTTGGTCGAATGTATGTGATTCAGCGTTGTGATATTTTTCATCCCCTGGCACATTTCGTAGCTCGATATGGGTGCTATGTGAAATCTATATGATTGGGTTTGTGAAATGGTACTGTTGGTTGAATATCCATAGACACCATCAACAAGGACACAACGTGATGATAATGACACAGTTGATCAATCATCGATCTATGTATCTCCAGTGTGTTCCTCAGTAATTGCTCAAGATAGTCGCTTTCACAGGCTTTAATCATTGCGATCTATCACAGGACATAGGTTGGTCAGGCATAGAAAAGCCGACATCATGAACGAGGAATCAAACAGACATTCGTCCGAATTGTGAACATAAATTCTCTCATTCTCAAGGAAAATTATTTGTCATGATCGGTTAGTCGAATCTCAGTACAAGTCTGTCTTGTTGTAGTAGATCAA
Organism: Oxytropis ochrocephala; assembly: GCA_020916435.1. Classification (NCBI taxonomy): domain Eukaryota; kingdom Viridiplantae; phylum Streptophyta; class Magnoliopsida; order Fabales; family Fabaceae; genus Oxytropis; species Oxytropis ochrocephala. Next base: position 107,163 of record JAJHUT010000153.1, read on the forward strand.
ATTCATCTGGATGAAACAGAAAAATGATAAAGTCACGGTGAGAGCCATCTGAGGTCGACAGCTCCATTTGCATGGCGGTCATCTTCGATACCCTCTAGTATTTCACGCTGCCTGGCACCCACAATGCTTGGACTGGATCTGTGTTGGTCTAGCCAAGAGAAGGGTTGTTGCTGGACCATTTGCCGAATGATTTTGGTCAATATACGTGGACATGTCAAATTAATTATCCCCGCCGGCCGCCAGCCAATCCTTGGTATCATGTCCCATGCACATGGCCATCTAATCGCGCGAATCCTCCTCCGGCGACAGCTAGTCAATCACGCTAATGACAGCGAGTGCAACGAGTATAAGGTTAACATCGATAAGTTGCTCCACGACAGAGAACACCATCAACCACCTCCACCACTACGATAACAACGACATCGACGATATGAACATGTTTCACGTTAATGCAACAAGTTTGTCTGTGTGCAACCTCAAAGTCTTTGACTCAAAGATAACCATCGTTCGCGTCTCAATCACAATCTCAAATCTAAAATACCTTACAATGACAGAATTGAATACGTGGCCGGCTTTGTCCTTTTGTTCAGTCAGTTGTTAAGTATCAAACCCCCTCTCATCAATTGACACTTGACTTGATTGGTCTCAGACCAAAATGAATTATTACCATAGTGATGATGATGATGTCGATTATTATCATCATTATGGAGTGTGCCATAGGATCTCATGACTGAGACTTGATAACTAACCGAAACTCCAACTCCATGGATTGTGCAATTATATTAACTGCTCCAGAGTGGGATGATACTACTCATGAGAGAGAAGAGGTCTTAGAGGATGTGTAGATTCTAACGTGGGATAATATCTCGATCGACATTTAAATTTGATGAGTGGCTCAGATCTCATGATGAGATTCTCATCTAATCGAGCCCTGAAGAGGCCAGATCGATTGGCTGATGTCTTTAAAATATGTTCGCCGGAGGGGAAAGCATCACGTCTATTCCCCGGCGTAACAAATGCTTGCTGCGCGCCGGGTCCGCAGCGGCTGTTGTCTCGTTCGTTGTCATTGTCAGTGATCAAGATGAGCACGAGAGGGCAATTGAGTACTTTGGATCGAAGGAGGACGAATTGCCAGGTTTGAGATTTATCAAACTGCAAGAAGAGATGACAAAATACAAGTGGGTACTACCCACATGACGAGTTGGAAGCCACTAAGATGACCGAGTTCGTTGCCGGCGTCCTCGATGGAACAATTAAGCCACATTTGCTGAGCCAGGAGTTGCCTGAGGATTGGGACAAGAACCCAGTGAAGGTGTTGGTTGGAACAAACTTTGATGAGGTTGCATTCGATAAGAGCAAAACTGTGCTGGTTTAATTTTATGCCCCATGGTGTGGTCATTGTTAGGCCTTGGCTCCCATCTACGAGCAATTAGGTGAGAAATACAAGGAAAATGAGAGGAGATTGGTATCGCCAAATGGACGCCGCTAGCAATGAGCTGGAACACACACGTGTCAATTCACATCCAACAATCAAACTTTACAAGAAGGATACCAATGAGGCTGTTGAATACAATGGCGAGAGAACCCTTGAAGGCCTATCCAAGTTCATTGATACTGATGGAGAATACGGGCGCGCCGCTCCAGACGACGTTAGTGAGGAAGTGAACGAGCCTGAGGCCGGTGAAACTGGCCACCAAGATAGCCACGACGAACTTTAAGCTGCAATCCTATCCTATCCTATATAAATATAATACAATCACCACCACCACCAGCATATTCATCACCCAATCCGAAATCTATATAAATAATTTATAAATATACATATAAATACATATATATATATATATATTCATTTCACCATCAAATGCATGCATGGTTGTATAAAGAATCTCTTGTGACATTCCCCTCCAAATAGATGGCTCGTGCAGCTAATTTACTTTATTATATATTTCAACAACATATCTCCATTTGCTCCATTAATAATCTCAGCCAACAACAATAGTAATGGTCATATTGATATAAGGTTAACGGAGTTCCTCAGAAGAGGCCTTCAATGTGTCCAGTTTCAGGATTGATACAGATGTCAAAGAAGCCAGGCCTTGTTGGGAGGCCAGGCATTGTCGAGATCTCGCCGGCGAGAGCATAGACAAACCCAGCAGCGGCCGTCAAAAACGTTCACATTCACTATGGGGAATGTGTAGCCTGACGGAACTCCCTTCATCTTGGGATCGTGCGAGATGGACAGCTGAGTTTTGGCTATGCAAACAGGTAGATCTCCGTAGCCGTTCGACTCAACATGGCAATCTTGTCCTTGACGTGCTCGGGAATGTCGACATCGGCCACCCCGTATACTTTCGAGGTGACTGTCTTGATTTTATCAATAATCAAGACTCCATTGGACTCGTACAGGAGCTTGGCCTTCGATCCAGAGCTACGGTGCTTCGAGCAGGTAGCCATAACACTGTTCGCCAGATCCACAGCACCCTTACCACCCAGCGCCCAATAGCCGGATAATTGACAATCGCTGGCGCCCGCCTCAATGGCCTTTTCTTGACATAGTTCAATTCCTTCTCGTCGTCGCCGGCGAACTCGTTCAATGCCACGACAACCGGGACATTGAAGTTCTGGTCAACATTCTTGATGTGGGCATTCGTATTGATCAGACCATTGTCGATGGCCTCTTGGTCGGGCGCGTTCTTGTCATTGAGTAGGTCGCAGCCGTGCAATTTGGGCCCGCAAGGTGGTCACTAATACGGCACAATCTGGCATCAGATTACTGGCGCGACACTTGATGTCCATGAACTTCTCAAAGCCAACGTCCGAGGCAAAGCCGGCCTCTGTCACAACAAACCCCTCTGGGCCCACCAAATCGAGTGCAATCTTGTCGGCGATGATGGACGAGTTTCGCTTGGGCAATGTTGGCAAATGGGCCACAGTGGACCAGGACAGGCGTACCATCGAGTGTTTGCAATATGGTTGGTTGAACGGCATCCTTAATTAGTGCACAAACTGCGCCTGCAACACACAAATCGTCACAGGTGACTGGAGTGGGTGTTTGTGACCCTTCGGGGCTAGTGATTTTAGTGAATCCAATTACCATTCGTTCAACACGACGACACACGTCGTGAAGTCGCTTGCCAGAGCCAAAATGGCCATCAGTTCACCGATAACAGAGATGGCAAATTTGGTTTCGCGTGTGTGTCCCTTCTCGGTGGGCGACTGGCCGACAGTGATCTTTCTCAAAAATCGATCATTTGTATCAATAACACGACATATTGTTATTGTCTTTGGATCAATATCCAAGCGAGCGAAACGTCGCTTCTGTTCGGCCGTCAATTGGAGACACGTCGCTTTGGACGCCGAGCTTCTTCAAACGGCGCCTCTGGACATCAGTGAACGATGGAACTCCATTAGATCCGGCCTCTCCACTAGCCGCCTAAACAGGTCCTCGTCCTTTGGGTGGACTCGTGAAACATGCTGGCATCAATGGCGGCAGCAATTAAATTGTGAGCTGCCGTTACGGCGTGAATATCACCTGTCAGATGCAAATTAAATTCGTCCATAGGCCATACTTGACTGTAGCCACCGCCCGCTGCGCCGCCCTTCAGACCAAAGGTTGGCCCTTGCGATGGCTGCCTCATACAGGCGGGTCAGTTCTTCTTTAAGTGGGCTATGAGCGCCTGGACGAGGCCCAACATAGTGGTTGATTTGCCCTCACCAAAGGCCGTAGGTGTGACGCCAGCCACCACCACATAATTACCTCGTTTCTCATTCTTGTCCAGTACATCGGGGATTGGGTGAGTTATTTTGGCCTTATAATTTCCCTAGAGATCGAACTTGTCCACGCCGATTGCGCGACATACATCGGCAATCTCGCGGCCTTGAATAGACCTGGCCACCTCGATGTCCTTGGGAACAGGTGACTTGGGTTCATGGCGGGGATCGGCTCGAGGCACCAGACGCCCTTTGGGCACTTGCAAACTTGCGAGTCGCAAGGTTGCAAAGTTGCGACATGTTGACGAAAGACCTGAGATAAAAGAAGACCCGACTACTGAATACTTTGAACAGTTGTTGTTGTTGCTGTTGCTGTTGATATTGGTGTTGATGCGAATTTGACTATTAAGGATGTTAAGGAGGTTGTTTATAAACTTGATTGGGGAGATGAATGTATTTACGCTTCAGTTTACATCAATGTACAATGTGAGATTGGTGGGGTATTGGATTGGTTCTGGTTGTTGGCTGAATGGCCGATTGTGTTGCACGCCGTCGAGGACGTCCTCTGCCGGTGCGAATGTTCAAACCGTGAGAACGGTCGTTACACGAGCGCGTTTACTACCCAGCTAGATGAAGATAGAGAAATCGCTGTGTAATCGGAAGATCTTTCCAGCTACTTTCTTTATGCCTATCGTCAAGATATTGTCGTCTTCGTCGCCGCTGTCTTCGTAAACTAAATTTGTTTCAGTTTGAATGGGACACCAGCAATACGTGCGCAATATCTATCCATCAGCTCTTATCTTGCCATTTATGCCGGCCCGATATCGATGAGTTGATGGATAGATAGAAGCTTCAGACATGTAAACACGATTAGATCTAATTATTTGTTTGATTTCTATGGGCAGTATCTATTATATAGTTGTGCCTCAGTTTGTATATCTGCCATTTTGATTATGCCATTTGAAATGATATCGATTGTAAACAAGTTTTTGTCAAATATCGCGCGTTCGGCCTGGACTCAGAGCGCCACTATGCAAATGTCGACGGTGCCAGGCACGCGTTCGGGCCGAACTGGTCGCGCAAATCTCATCAGCCGCCGCACTGGGCGCGCGTCGCCGGGGAGGGGGAAGGCAGGGGAGCGCCGCCGCGGCCGTGCGAGGTGAAAGTTCGCTGGCGCCGGGCGCCGAATTCGTTCGCCCGAGTCAGAGCAACAGCCGAGTCGACACAGCGCACACAAAGCATACCAAGTTAGTATTACTAACTCGGTTAGTTCGAAATAGGGAAAGGAATATTTTGCGTTCCGCAAAATCTGAACAAATTGCTTGATTTACCCCAGATTTGGCCCGTTTCGAACAAAATTCCGAGGTATCATTATGTCCTGCAGGTCCCACCTGCGACAGCGCAATCTGCATTCAAAATATGTGGAAAATGGTCGCAGGAAGATCGTCTGTGTTTAGTCTGAAACGCGCAAAAACACTAACAAATAATTTTGCGAAATTTCGCAAGATACTTGAGAAAATTTGTGCACAAAATCGGGGAAGAATTTTGCGAAATATTCCGTTCCCTAGTTCGAAACAAGTCGAAGTTCGCTGGCTGCCGTCGCCGCCGAACTGTTCTGTTCGCTGGCGCCGAATGGCCGCGAGAATGAGTCCAAGTCGGTTGTTGTGTCCTGGGCCCAGCAACAGAAGCGAGTCGGCGGGCCGACGGCGGCCTTTCTTTGCTTTGGCCTGGCTCGTGCTGGTCGTCGTCGCAGCAGTGCCCATCTTGGGCCCAGCCGGGTAATGACGCGAAGATGCAGGCGTTCGCTTGCATCCTCCATTGTGCGTTTGTGTGCTTATTATGACGGCGACGGCGGCCGCGATGACGTCCAAGGGTGGGCCAATGGAAGGCGCCACTGCTTCAACAACCACCACCATCACCGTCGTCGTCGCCGCAGTGGCCGTCACAGACGAAAGCCACCAGAATACGGCCGAGTTGGCCTAACGAGGCGAACTTTTGTTTTGCTGCCTTTCGCTTTGCTTCCATCTTCTTGTCGTCCTCGTCGCCGCCGTGTGGCCATGGCCGCCGTTCAATTGGTTCGCTTTCGCTCGCGTAATTTAGGCTCTAAAAGCGAACTATTCCCTCAACCATTGGCACAAAATAAAGATTTCTGGCAATGAGTCAAATTCAATTTGTCTTTCGTTAGCTAAAAAATATTAACTCTCACCCGCGTCGAATCAACCAATACAGCTCGCCATCCAACCAACCCAATGACATTATTAATTAATTATTAATTATTGATGCTAAAAGAACTCATCTTGATAACCCGGACGAAACTTTTGGACGGAGAAGCACGATGGAGGTTTCAACGAACAATAATTCTACGCAACATCAGCACCAACCACAACAATCACAAACAAACAACAATAAAAACAACAACAATGCTACGAGCACATCTGGCCAACAACAACTAATCATAAGCAATGACAACTCGCAATCTCAAACTTCTAAATCATCAGCCAATAATTTAACTGAACTGACAGCAACAACGACGACAACCACATCCTCTGTTGATAACAAGATAAACACGACCTCTGGCTCTTCTTTTAATACTAATAATCTCAATAGCAACAGTAACAGCCAAGTAAACATCTCCACCGTTGACAGCGCCAATATAATTGATACAAACGGCGATATAACATCCACATTGCCACATAATAATCATGACAAGGTTGATTCTAATGGTAAAATAGCCCCGGTAATCTATACTAAGAACCAATCCATCGCCGACGATGTTCACTCAATTATAGAAACCATTTTATCTCGAATCGAATTCAGCCTCCAGGAAACAAATGTATCCAAAACAAACGATTCTTCGACAAAAGTACAACAAACGACACTGCCCTACCTAGACAGTCTTCAGTGTGTATCCCGGCTGGTGATGGCTCACAAACCAAAACCTCGCTCATCACTCCAGTTGCCGATGATGAGGTAGATGATGTTAAAAACAAGGACATCGTGACATTACGGAATCTAGAGATAACACCGCCACCTCAGCCTGCCAGACAATCTAACGAAGGTGAAACTGACCAAGATATGGAGACTCCAAAAGAGCAGCCTAAATCTAGACGAATTTCAAAAGACCTCATTCTGAGACCACTCAGCCAAGCGGTGATCCATCCATTAGCCGGAGTAAGAGACAACGAAAACAAACTGAATTATTCAGGTTAAAACTATTACAAAACCCTCAAGATCATCTACCTCAAGCGAAAGGTCTACAACCAATACTAAAGGCGAGTATCCTCATCGTCCAGCCGTAGTTCAACTGCTCAAAGCAAACAAAAGCAACCCAAGCAACAACAACCTTTACTACAACCACCAAATCCTCATCAACAACAGCAACACCAGCAGAACAATAACGATGTGATATTTTATGAGAAAAATGATTATTTAGCTATCCGGAATGAGGAAAATACTTTTTATTTATGTCAACTTGCCGAGAATGTTCGCGTCCATAGGCCATTCATGAAGGTGAAGTGGTTAGATACCAAGGATGACAGTAAGACTTATTTCCTCACATCTCACTATGACAAAGTGCCCCAGAAGTCTATAATTATGCCTGTGATATTGAATAAACTGAAGAGCGAAAAGAAGGGCGGACAATTGTTCTCCCTTGATGACCAGCACAAGGACTCTGTCATGGATAGACTTAGACGTAGTTTGAATATATCTAGCGAGTGTGAATTGTGAGTTGGACCCGCCACCGATAGACGTCCACCTCAGCGATTGAGTTGGCCGATATGGCATCTTTGTAACTATCGAAATCTATATAATAAAAACGTAAAATTGTCCGTTTGTTACCCTCTCTCGCACATTTTTTCTCGCACATTTCTCTCATAAATTTCTCTCGCGCACGAGATAATATGGACCACAACAACAACATCCAAGAATATTACAAAACTAATCTGAAGCCTTCGATAGTAATGATTGCGATCGAATAACAACATCCATTTCAAGCCACTACTTCTATGAATTTAATTAGAACGGCCAACTATCGATGAGCGAACAATAAATTAACTGAGATCAAGTATTAGAAGATCGGACTGCAAAGGATCATATTTTTCGGAGGATCGATGTCAGATTCAACCTTGCCCAAGTCCGTACAGGCTCGAGCCTCTGGTCTGGACGGAGGCGATGGTTCGAATGCAACCAACAACCCTATGACTAAACAGGAACGTCAACAAATTTACAGAGATTTTATCAACAAATACAAGCAACTACCCGATGATTTTCTAAGGATTCCAGCCCATTATTATCAATGCTCCTTCAACAGCAGCAGCAACAACAACAATTGCAGCAACACGATTTAGCTGGTCTATCTCATGCCATAGTTGCTAGTCAAAGCCAGCTGGTCGATATGATAGACATTTCATGTGTCGAGGCACAGTTAGTGAAAAACTACGGCCTTTTAAGGATGGATTTATATTGTAAAATACGGGTAGGTCATATGGTGTGCGAGACTCAGACATGCCCGAATGGTGCCAAGAATCCCAAATGGGACGGTGTTTATCAATTTAGTTTGAAGCCAGGCATAGATTCATTCCATTTGAAATATATGATGAGAAACAATTCTCGCTGGACGAGAAGATTGCCTGGCTATCGGAGCGCATACCGTCGGAGGTATTTCAGGGTATTACAGTGGAGAGATGGTTCCCTTTGTCGGGCCGTCTGGGTCCCAACAAGGAAGGTTCAGTGTTACTTGTTATTAGTCATAAGCGTGTCCCAATGAGGGCCTCTAATTTTGGTCGATCCATGATGTCTCACCAGAGACAATCCGGCGACGGCGGGCCCGTCACAATGTTCATGCCGGCGCCCAACCAGCCGATGACCATCAGCGCCGGCCAATCCCTGGTACCTGGCATAGATCCACAAATTCCAGCCTATGTTCAACCTAATCCACCACCACCACCACCACAGCCGCTGCCACCTGGACAACAACCGGCTAATATCGATTCAGCCGGCCAGGTCGGTGCTGGACAACAGCAACAAGGAACTAGACGAACACAGCCAGTTGCAGGAGGCGAGATACGTCAGGCTAGCGAGCAGGACATCGATCAATTGAGCGAGATGTTCCCATCGATCGACAAGGCCATCATAAGAGACATATTGCAAAACAATAATAATGATAAGGAGGCTACCATAGGTGCACTACTGGCTATCGGCTAGTGTAAAAAGCCGAACGGCCACATAATTTGTTACTTACTTCAAACAAAAACTACTTTTTGTGTTAATGAACTATTCGATCAATCGAATATATGCAAACCACCTTGAGATTGTTACTCCATCAATGTATTTATTGATTCAATGATACCCAAGAGAGTTGCAATAAATACAGAGAGAATCCTATGAATGGAGCCTGCAGGACTTGCTTACTCTCCTGTACATCATAAGGATAATAATCCGGGCTGCTGCTCATTAATTGGATTGTGTGTGCCCAGGCTAATGTGGCCTGATGATGAGATTGAACCGAGAGTAGGTGAGACGAGTTTCAGGTAGGTGGAGATGATACCACCTATTTACCAGTCATAGTTGCTCATAAATCAATTTTCTCTCACTTCATCACCAGCAGAATCGTGGATGCTTCCCGAGTTCGGCGGTGTATTTGTATAATTCAATTAGTCGCTAGTATGATAATCCACTTTGTCTAGTCTAGTCTCGTCGCGTCGTCAATATCGACATTCCTCGTTGTAGTTGTTGTTGTTATTATTGTTATTAGCCTGGCGTCAGCCGCCTTTTTTCGCTCAAGATTCCTCCGAGAGATATGAAGTGAACATCGATTCAAGTTAAACAAATGGCTGATAAACTCGAGTCGCCCGCCCGACGAAAGAGGATTCTTTCTAGTAAACAACAACTGCTACCATTCGTAATGTACGAATGTTTGGCAGTGGGTCGTGTGGATGCTGTTGATAATGATGATGATTATTGCAGCAACACAGGCACTGTAGACGGCTTCATTAGGCTAATGTCTGGCCATGGCGTTTCGTACTGATGATGATAATGGTAACAAGCAAACATCGACGGCCATTTGTGCAATGTCTCATTGGAATGGAGTCGACAAAATTCGAGCTCTTTTACGTTTGGTTGTTTTCGAGTGCCTAACGAACCAGTTTAGATGTGATACGGCAGACACAAGCCGTCCGATGATCCTTCAGCTGATTGGCGGAGGAGGCGGCGAGTCGATGGCACCGAGAATCGACGAATGGGCTCCGGTTATTTGACAAATGAGCAAACAATCGCCATCAATCGCCTTCAACGAGAACGAGAACGGGCGATCTATCTCGCTGTCGTGCAGGTGCATTTGGTGTCTGGCGTCGGGCCTCCTACACTGTAAACTCTCGTCTCCATATATGTGATGTGAGTGGACCCCACAGGGGACGGGCCGAATTTCTCGTTGTCAATCTATCATACTGCTCGTTGTTCAACACGAAAAGCTAGCTTCGCCTGAAAACTCGATGGCGCCCAGCCTGGCCGTGACATAAAAACTGTGCCACTGGCGGCAGCCTAACGAGACACGCGCCAGATATCGTTTGAAAAAGGACTAAACATTAGATTGATGTTGTTGTTAGTTTCTCCCTTGTTATTGTCGGCGTTTGCTTACATAACAAGCACTGTGAGGAAGAAGACACGTTCCTGTTGTTGTTGGTGGTGTGTTGGCGACAGTTGCCAGTGTGCACAGGTGGCGACAGGTTAAAAGTCACAGCAAGCGAGCGGGCGAACGGACGAGCACGAATGCCTCAGGTGATGTTAAATGATGATATAAGTGTACGGGTGGCTGTGCACGGCGAACGATGAAGCTGAAATTATGCCCACCCACCCTACGGCTGCCCAATGTCTGGCTCAAAAATACACATACACCCTCGTCAACGGCTCTCTAATGGTCGTTGGTCTGGCCTTAGAACAGAGACGTAGTCAGCCAAGCGGGCGAACAAGTGCGCTCGACCACTGACCAGAAGGGCTGGCAGAGTGCAGTTGAACTGTAAGCAATCAGGGATGATGATGATGATGATGGTCGTGGTGGTGGTGAAGAAGAAGAAGAAGCCAATTCGGATGGCATTTGATTCGTGCAATTGGCTCCGTACCAGCAACAAACAACAGTCGCTGAAACTAAAATTGAAAGGCCAAGAGTGGCCAACAATGAGCTCTGTCGGCCGCAGCTGCCCGCCAGGCCATAAACTTCAACGTCTGGGCTTGTTTCTACGGCCACCACTGGCCTGGCCGCCATCATCACCACCATCGAATTTGTTGGTTTTCCAACAAGTACCGTTAACATATCGTGATCTTTGCCAGAGCGGGCGCGAATTATATTAGGACTCTCGTTGGAGGGATGTCGTCGCACTTGCCGGCGCGGCGGACACACAAATCAAACTAATGTCACTGCCGCCAGTGGCTGTGGTTTCATCACACAGCGAGTGAGTCCATACACAACAAGTGGCCGGCCGGACTTCGGGGGGCGCAGAGATTTCATTGTGTCCGAGTGAATGCTGGTAACTCAACCCTATCATCTGGCCGCACGCCGGTCAGCTGAACCAACTTGAGGTTGGCGCACGAGCCTCAACACTCCTATTGAATGTAAATTAACATCAACGGCAATAGCGACAGCAATCACCGCGCGCTCGAGCCTCACAAAAGGCATCGATTGTCAGCTATTAATCAAATGCTCGTCCTCTCCGTCGTCATCGTCATCGCCGTTCCAGTCACAGTCCTAGCGCGCCACCGCTGTATTCGTGCGGAATATTCAAATGAGTTCAGGTCGTCAGTTGTAAAAGTTAACCAGTTCGTCTAGATTGACGAATAGGCCAGCTCGGCTAGCTAGCGAGCCACTCGAGTGGTCAGTAGCTCGCTCGCTCGTCGTCCGCCAGACAACAACGTGGAATACAAAACAAAAAGGGCTCTCTCAACCTTGGCGCCTGTCTGTTTGGCGGCCGCTGACTCAATCCATGATTTGTTGCCAGCAGTTGCAGCAGTAACAGCAAAAGAAGAAGAAGACGACGACGACGAGGATGGTGATGGTGATGGTGATGGTGATGAGATCGAGCGGCCAGACTGGAGGTTAGACGAGGCCGAAGCCATAGGAGCGTAATGATCTCGACAGATCCACTTGTAATTGTGCCACTCTCCATTGGCCATGGGGTGGCGAACAAGGCGAACAAAGCGAAACGAAACAAGGCCAACTGCCGAGTGGGTGGTTGATGTTTGGATGGCCGCCCGTGGCGTTGCCAGATTCCACTGGCCGAGCGCAAGTTCATTTAACAACAGCGCCAAATCAATTACTGCAAGTGAACAACACATGTAAGTTGGCTGCCCAACTGGCTGGACGGCTGGCAATAGTACTGGCCGGAGCAAATAAAAAGTATTGATGGCGATTTTTGGCCAAGTCAAGATGTGTTCTGTTTTGTCTTCGCCTGTCAGTACAATCAGGTGAACATCAAGTTGTTGTTTTCCTCGCTTCGGCTCGGCTCGGCTCGACTCGACTCGGCTCGGCTTGCAGATCGTCCGCTTAATGTGGCTAATAATTGCATCGAACGTGCCTGTCCTATCGCGTCCTTTGTGTCGACTTTGTGACGCAAACGTCCGGACTGCGGCCTAAAACTACGAGTTTAACATCAATTTAGCTTACCTCAGGGACGCCGTCGACCAGGCGATTAAAGAGTGTAAGTGTTCGACACGTTGCCTCATTTTCATTGTCTTTTTGTCTCTCGGCCGAGGCTAAATAGCGCGCCGACTAGACTTCTACGGGCGGCAGAGGATCAGGATCAGTGTCAGTTCAATTGATCTCAACTCTGGGCGTCTATCCTTATTTAAAGCAACGTGAGCTACCCGAGTTAGGCAACAGTAGGAGCAACCCGGCGGCGGCGATGGCGGCGACGGCAGCTCATAATTTGTTAGATCTCATAATTTGTCTTCATCGTGTAGTAAGTCTCGCCTGCTAGTTTCACATCATCTTCGAGTTATTGTTCATTCGAGACAACAATGAGCCGATCTATCAGGTAGACGATGTTTGCTTAATATCAGAGGACAAGTTCACTTATTTATGAGACAGAAAGTGACAAGACTATTACATAAAACAATCAGGGACAGAGAGATAGTCGATTCAACAGCTCATTTACTTGTCTTGTCGTGTCCTGTCCTGTTCGATTTACATGAAGGGCCATTTTCCACTTCGGTTATGGTTGGACAAGTTGAGCGCATTGAATCCACGTGGAGGGCACACCTGAAAGGGGAAGATCTTGAAGAGAAGATTATAATAATAATAATCGTGTAATGTACTCACATTCAAACCCTCATTGTCCCCATGTTCTCCACTTATTCTTTCTCCACAATTAAATGTTAAGGAGGCAAATTAGTAGCGAGTCAGTGTGTGTGTTCGTTTGAAAGAGCCAAGGCAAACACACATAGAGCGGGCGAGAGAGTGGTAATTAGTGTGTCGGCGATGGGCACGCAAACTAATAAGCTGAGAATGCAAATTGTTTTGGCCGTGAAAAGAAGACACAGAGAGAGAGAGAGAGAGAGAGAGAGAGATGCAAAGCAAACTAGCAGCTAGCGAGATATTCATGTTTAATGAGAGTAACCAAGAAGTTGGTTGCCATCTGGGCGCAAACCAACTTCTGGCGGCCGCCTAGAGGCTGTAGGCGACAGGAGGCTCATACGAGATAGACCAGGCGGGCAGGGCATCAACGGCCGCGGCGATAGAGACATTTGCGTCTTTTCAAGTTGTGGGAGTTGGTTAATGTCTGGCTGAGCATTTTTAATCAACAACAAGAGATGTATTAACTGTGTGGCCATGTAAGTGAAATCAGCAGCCTCTCCCTTTCTTTATATCTTGCGCGCGCACTGAGGTATTGAGGAGTTTGGGCCTCAGAGGGCCGACTAGAATTCGGGTTAATGTCGGCGGTGCCGGTTTAGTCAGGTAAATCTGCAAACAATGCACAAGATGGGGTTTCGTTTGTTTCAGGCATATCAGTCTATCCTCGCCTGCGACAACGACGACGACGACGAGGACGACTACGGACTCGCTCAAATGAATAGTGTTTACCGTCAACATCAACATTTACAACACCGACGACGAGTACGCCGACGTCAACATCACTGTCTTGTTTCAAGAGGCAGAACTTGAGACTTTGAGTGGCCCAGAGGGCGATAAGGCTGGCCTGATGTGCTGCTAATTTTTATAAACGACTGGCTGGAACAATATGACAACAACAATGAGTTATGATTTGGCTTCGTCAACGGAGATTTTCTTAGCCGCCGCCGTCACCAAGCCATCATCATCATCTTTCACGCTTCTCTTGCTGGCTAACTACAAAGTGGCGCCTGTCTGGATCGGGAAGCCGACTTGGCAAGTCTGTCTTGTCGGCGGCCACGGACGACGACCACGGCGACGACCACGGCGACGACCACGGCGACGGCGCTGGCGACGACGACAAGATGGGGCAACAGAGTTGCCTTTGACACCCTCGAAAGAACAAGCCGCCGATCAATTGTATTTTTGCTGACTGGCTCACTAGCATTTGGTGGTTCGCGCGAAAGGCGAGGGATAGTTGCTAGCCAAAGTGTTAAGTAAGCCAAGTGGGGCTCACCCAAAGAGACGAGCATGAACACCTCCGCTAACGAATAGGCCACCAGTACTCGCAATCACTGGCACGATAATCTTTGTTCTTATCGCGCCCGCCATACATAGGCTTGCCGGCCGGGTCGCGCTCATTGGCATTGAAACTCATTTAAGTGGCTCGGCGCCGCCAAAGCCGCCGACGCCGACGCCATTAGAGCCACATGCATAGGGCGGTACATACAGGGCGCGCGAAGTAAGGCCGACCACGACGGTGGTTTCGCTGGAAGTGGCCACGGCCGGCAGCTGCTGAGACTAATCGAGCCAGCCCTGGCCGCCAAGTAGCTCGGCAGGAAAACATTAACAAGATAACACTTTGCATGATCGGACAGCTCAACCTCGACAGGGACGGGGACGGGGACGACCAAAATACAGTGGCAACCAAAGGAACGAATGCAGATGATCGTACAAGTTCGCTGGCTGTGGTTCGACATGGCGTCGTCGTGCAAGTTTTTCATGCGCCATTTGTGTGGCCTCGCCGGCAGCTTGTGCGCACTGCTATCACGCAATCTCGCAGACGAAAAAGATGTTCGCGCGCCTTGGCTCTGCACGGCCGCCGTCGCCTCTGCCGGCGCACGATGCAATGAAGAAGCCGCCGGGCGATGTGCGCGAGCGACTACGTAGCCCAATCATCGTCGTCGTCGTCATAATTCGCATCATTCGCCGAACCACACACAAACAGCCAGCAGAGCGAACAAAGTCGACCCCAGCGAACTGTAAATTTGCGCTTAAAAATTCAGCAACAATAACAGAATAGCAACAACGTGAAACCATCCACCAAACCAATACCAACCATTGCGGGTGTGAGTGTGTTTGTCTGTCTATGTGCGTGTGTGTGTGTGTGTGTGTGTGTGTAATGTATTCATATTTGTATTTACAGGTGCCTCTAATCTCTCATCGTCATAGTCGTCGTCGTTGCCATTGCCGCTGTCGTCGTCTGCCCAATCTCTCCTCTGTTTTCGTTTTTAATTAACTCTTAATCCGGCCCTCGCACAACATATTGTTAAATTAGAAAAGTTTATTTTTCAATTATTATTTGCCTCACCCGCCATTACGCGAGGCAAAACAACAGCAGCAACAACAACAAGAGACAAAAAAGCGCCCATTCGAGCTTGAATGGAGATAATATCGAATTAATATATCAAGTCAAAGTTAACATTCAGATGCCTAGTCAAGATTCTTTCTGGCCAAACAAACAAACACCATCATAATCAACAAATGGCCAAGTTGCTATTGTTCCGGAAACGCCACGAGGCTTGCCTCGAGACTTTCCTCAGGATCGCCGCTGACGAAAGTTTTAAACAAGCCATATGCCTTTTATTATTGACATGTATGAGCCTATTCATCATTATAGCCTATTTTCAAATTGATGAATTCACCATTCTAGGATCATGTCTATTGTATTTGTTCATAATTATATTCATATTGATCTCAAGATACCGCAGAAAAAACTCGGAAAAAAATTACCTGATCTCCAATTGATATTATTGATTAGTTCCTCTGCCTTTGCCGCCGCAACCGCCATTAGAAGCAACCAGTTGATTGCCATTCAGCCAACAATAATGTATATTATTTACACCCAATTGGCAGTCGATAATAGCCAAGCTCTACTGGCAACATTGGCGGCCAATTTAATTCATTTGGTAGTTTTCCCGTTCCGAAACAGATATCATCAGCATGATAATCATCATCAAACAGATCCACAATCAGAGTGAAACTATCGGACATCTCAATCTTTATACATTATTCATACAGCTTGCTGAGATTACATTTGTTTACACCATCTTCCATTTGGCGGGATATTATCTGAACAAACAATCGCATGACAATTGTAAAAGATCATTTAGGGACGTCAAGAGTTATGTGTCAGCTAAAATTGAAATGGACACAGAGGATAAGAAGTTGACAAAGTTATTAGAGAGTGTGATACCTAAGCATCTTGCTGGTAAGATGCGTGATGATATACTGTTGCCCAGGAGCACTGGCAATTTTGAACAAGTTTATTTGGAATCATTCGATAATGTAAGCATACTATTTGCTGATATTATTAATTTCACAAAATCTCTTCCAATTGTTCCGCCCAAGCACTGGTGGAGACATTAAATGAATTGTTTGGCCGCTTCGATGGGGCCGCTGATATGAATTGTTGCCTAAGGATCAAAATATTGGGCGATTGTTACTATTGTGTGAGTGGAATACCAGACTTGAATGAAGATCATGCCGAGCGTTCGGTGGATATGGGCTTGGACATGATCGATATATTGAGCGATCTGGCCCAAGACAACAGCGAAGTGGATCTGAATATGAGAGTCGGCATTCATAGTGGGCGAGTCCTTTGCGGTGTTATGGGCAAAAAGAAGTGGCAATTCGATGTGCATTCAAATGATGTAAGAGTGGCAAACCATACAGAACAATCAGGCGTCCCTGGTAGAGTGCACATAACAGGGGACACATTGCGGGCGCTAGGCGGCCGTTACGAGTGGAGCCTGGAAATGGCCACTTGAGAGACGCTACATTGCCCAGAAGTCTATTTCAACATATTTTGTGATTCCACCCCAGATAGACCTCGAGCCTCGGCGAGTATTGGCGTTCAGTCGGCACAGTCACTAGAGTTTCGTCATCGTTCGCCATTAGCTCAATGGCGGGCAAGCAACGATTCAAACTGGCCACCCAGAGGCTAATCAATGCCCTCCATTTCATTAGAACCATCGATGTCCCATTTGCCAACTTGGAGAGCCCCAGGCAAACGAAGAACGGATGATGTACGAAACTATTGCCTCACGTTCTCGAATAAAAAGACATCGACAGGCTAACACTCAAGTTTAAGGATAACCATGTGGGCCACTTATATGGTTCGGTCTCGTTAGTTCAACTGTTAAAACATTCGCTCATCTACATTTCAGCATTCGTCTGTCTCTCCTGGCTAGCTTATCGAACATTATTTGATACGTCATTCCATCATCAGTATCATCATCATAATCAAGCCCATGATCATGACAACAGCCGAAAATTAGACGACAACTATAACATTTCAAGCGACGGCGGAGCCAACTCAAACAAGTTTAATTATTACCCGCCCAAAGAAACAACTAACCGGGTGGGGGTGATGCCAACGTCCTCACTAGTGTTAATGGAGCCAGTAGTGGTGTTGGCGGTGACGCTAGCGGCATTGGTCTCAATGACGGCGAGTTGTTCGACGAATACACAATGACCGAGATGACAAGCCTCATGGGAGTCTTTTTATTTATATTTACATTGACCACATTGGTGTATGCCCATCAAGCTGAATTGAATTCTAGACGAGACTTCATATGGCGCCAGATAGCTATTGCCGACAAGGATACAATGGCGAGGATGCGCGATTGTAACAAATTTATATTCTTCAATCTATTGCCTCACATGTGGCCTCATACTTCCTAAAACGCGACGCCGTCCGATCACATATGGACTTGTACCACAAATCTTATGAGAGAATCAGGGTTATATTTGCAACTGTGTCGGATTTTGGTGACTTTTATACGGAGGAACAAGGTAATAATCATGGTTTAGAGTGTCTCAGGTTCCTTAATGAAATTATTTGTGATTTTGATTCACTATTGGATGACGAACGTTTCAAGGCAGTTGACAAAATTAAAACTATTAGCTCAACATATATGGCCGCTATTGGATTGTTTCAGAATATGAGCTTCCAAAACGGAAAATGCCGACAGAGGAGAGATTGCCAGATA
The DNA here is from genome assembly GCA_020916435.1 of Oxytropis ochrocephala. NCBI lineage: Eukaryota > Viridiplantae > Streptophyta > Magnoliopsida > Fabales > Fabaceae > Oxytropis > Oxytropis ochrocephala. The sequence continues at coordinate 125,250 of JAJHUT010000153.1, forward strand.
CCTACATATCTAATTTTGTTTGTCATCGAAATGAAAGAACGTCTACAGGAAATCAATGAGAACTGTTTCAACAATTTCGAGCTACGTGTTGGAGTCAATTTGGGTCCGGTGAATGCGGGCGTCATTGGTGCCACAAAGCCACAATATGATATATGGGGCAATACGGTGAATGTGGCCAGTCGCATGAGTCCACTGCCGAGCCTGGCCGAATACAAATCACTGACGAAGTTTACCAAATATTGAAAGACTTCAATGATGAACACCAATTCGTGTTCACCTGCCGCGGCAGTATAAATGTCAAAGGAAAGGGCATCATGACAACTTATTATCTGGGGTATCACAAAAAAACAAAACTGACACAACATAACTTACTTAGCAGTTGTCCAGTTTGTCCACCATCACTAGTTGAAATATTCTTTTCATTGTTGAAGAAAAGTATGATTTGCCTTGCTAGGCTCATATTGTTAAACTTTATGTCAGTTTGATAGGCTCCAAGCTAGTGATATTGTTTTCAGGGTCAACTGGAATGACCGGAGACTAGATAGAGAGATTAATTTGCAATAAAACAGCCTCTCAAATAATTGTGTTGTCTTTTCCTGGTTGATTCGAACCCAACTCTAGTGGTTGAGCCTTGATAAACCAAATCGAATCGAACGCCAAGAATTCGAAAGTTCGCAGATTCGAAAATTCGATTCCGACGAACCAGCGCGCCTTGGCGAACTTTTCGTTGCGTGCGCTCTGGAACTGGACGATCGCCGCCATCTTGGGAGTTTCGTCTCCACCTGCTGGTTGTTGGCGATGGGCCGATGTGTTTGTTTGGTCGACTGTCGCCGTCTGGTGTTGGCCTCGCAAGTCAGTTTTTGGTAGCCTTGAAATGTTCACCCTACACGAGTCACTAAAAGCGAACACAGAAGGCGATGGGCGGCGGCCCATTCTAGAGGCGGTGCGTAACTTGTGTGTTGCTGGACGGCTGCTTTGGCTTTGTGACGACAGAGACACGCGAACACATTGGCTTGGACCAGCGTAACAGCGCACGAGTGAAGCACAACCAACAACACACAAACGCACAGACACACAAACAAACTCACACACGCAAGTCACTGCAGTGCAGTCGGCGACTTTGGGTCGCGCGCCGCTGTTACGGCATTGGCCGCCACCGACTGCTTGTCTGGTGGCTGGCAGGCCAGTTTGAAGCTGGCCGAGCTGCCTATCGTCGTCGTCGTGTGCGTAAGATGCTGGTAAATTCGATGCTGTGCCCAGAATTTGCTCGCCTTTCCCACAGTGTTGCCCGACCAGGGCAGGCGGACGACGCGGCGAACAAACACAAATTCGATGGGCCGACCGACGAGGGACGGCCAGCGAAAACACAATGAAACTCGCCATTGCTCCCGCACTACACGGGACAGCCAACCAGTGAGTTGTGCCAACAAAGTAGAAAAATTTAAGTCAGCTTTAAACAGAGTAAAACAGGCGACGACAATATATTATACAGCAAAAGAAACGTCTCACCTGAACATTCACCTGTTCTACTATTTCACAACTTCTGCTCCCCCCTCTATTACTCTCCCTTATAAAGCTGGCTACCCAATAGCCAGAAGTCAATTGTGCGAAGCCAACATGCGCTCGGCTGAAGCCACCACAAACTAACTGCAATCGTGTACAGTCAAGTCTATGTATGTATTTTTATTATCTTCGATAGCTTGCGACCAAGTTCAACTAATGTCGCTCGGTGACTGTTTGTAACAAGTCACTTTTTGCTACCGATATAACCGACACAACCACTCGCAGCCAGCTCACCACCTCGGCCACCAGCAAGCCAGCCATCAAGCCATAAGGCTAACAGCCTTCATCGCCACGATTGCAACCAAGTGCAACCAGTCATCAAAGCCCACGGTCAGATAGAGAAAACAACAACAACAGCAACAGCAGAAAAGTAGTAGTAGTAATAGTAGAAAAAACGAAAAAGATATCGAAAGCAGCCAGGCCGACGTCTTGTCAGCTTGCCAGTCATTCAACATCGAATTGCTCGCTACCTTTTGGTTACTCTTGCACGCCTGTCAGGCTGATTCCTGGCCACAATTGACAGTCTGACCAGTAAAATCTAAGATTTATCTTCAAGCACTCGTCTGTGAGTAACATTTGCTGAAAAACAGTAAGATAGGCGGCGTTCATCTATCAGACTGTCTGACTCATCTGCTAGTCCTACAGTTTGTGTGCGGTGGTGAGCTATTGAGACCAATGTGAGTGGCTGGCCAACTTACTCCATGGGATTGAAGATTTCACTGACCCAATCAGATAGATAGATACATGGTTTGTAGAGAGAATCCTCTAAGGTCCGTGTAAACTATCACAGATAAGAGCAAATAATCGCAATCGAACACATCGAAAAATCGAGCAATCTTTACCTCTAATGAACGTCACTGTTTGCTATATTACAAGTTCATGAGCTCGCAATGCTAATAGCGAACCAATATCCGCATTGATTATATTGAAAACACAATGCAACATCAACAATAACAACAACATCGATGAAACCCGCTGATAATAACATTTCGAGCATTCTCACAAGCCCAGCTATCTCACTCAAGCTAGATGCTTTTTCCATATAATCTGAAATATTCAAACACATATTACGAGATTGTAGTTAGAATTTATTATACATAATCAAGTATAGTTGATACTGTTCAATATTATCAGTAGGGGTGGCAAATAGGTGGCAAATTTCTCCTGTTTGTGTATTATGAACCATTGAGGAGGAAAAATTTGTTTGGAAGAAAAAAGTAGTCAGCTTACTGTTGGCACACACTTTTGAAAAGACAAGGCTATCAGTCATAGTATAGTGAGGCGAGTACAGAGCAAGAGCTATTGAAACAGGGAGGGAAGTTATAAGTAGCAAATAGCAATACAAGTTAGATATACACGCGAGGGCCAGACAAGATAGGAGCAGGCACATTCTCACATATTGCGAGCTTATTGTTGCTAAATACCATCAACATTGCTTATTAGATGCATTATTAGTCTCAGTGAATCCTATCAGAGATGCAGTGCAATATCGAGATCATTTTTGGAGAGTATCACGAAGACTCTTCAATTCGATTGATTGATATTTAAACCCAAGTTAAATTGAATCAGATTTATAAAAATACCATAGGGATGCAAAAGATAGTCAATTAGTAGAGAGTAAATCATTGTTTGCATATAAGACCGACAAAAAAGACAAATACTAAAGAATTTATACAATTATACTATTATTATTTATTTGTTTTGAACACGTATACTCATAAAAACTGTCTCAATGCCCTGTACCCAACACGACGATCAAGATCAACAGGGGCGTCGGACCTCTTTCAGGTCGACATTCAGTCGTACCTTTGCTGGTTTGAGGTTCTCAGATCAACAAAATCTACATAGCTTCTCAATATCACCGTCACCGTCACCTAACAATCACAGTCACAGCCATCATCATTACCATCACCACCGTCAACATCAGCACCATAACCATCCTTATCATTTGAATATACAAGCAGCCTCCAATTCTAATGGGTCGCCAAGTCCCGGAGATTTAACTGAGCAGATCCGAATAAGCGTTCAAGATACATATTAGCCAACGATCTTTTGTTAATGAATTAGGTGGCAATATATCAGACGTTCTCGATAGTTTTGAAGAGAACCTAGCATCAATAGATAATCAAGAATATGTTGAATTGAATCAACCACAACAAAATAATCTTTATTTAGCAAATTTACAATTAAGATCTGATGAATCAAATCAGATAGCTTTTTTCATGCGACAACAACACAAACACCTATGCCAACGACATCATCATCATCTTCATCTAGTCAATTAGATATTCAGACATCTCATTCAGGCAATTATCCCTGCAATCGACTTCAACTGCCTCACCAGGAAGACTTGTCGTTCTAATAAACCCTGGAAGCAGCAGCAGCAGTAGCAATAATAACTACGATAATAATGATAAACACCATTCAATAAATGCAACAACAACCATCTCAAAACAAGCCGCCGAACATACAACGTCTCTATTATACAAGGAGGCGAAACCTCAATCAGTGCTCCAGACAAACAACAGCAATCAAACAAAATAGACCCTAGAAAGTCTGATGAATTAACACAGGTAACTCAAGCGTCAACATCAATTGTCGAGTAGAAGATTTTTTCACAAGAAGATCATCAGAAACAAATATGTGAAAAGCACACAGACTCACCAGTGGTATCACCTCTCATTGGTCAAGAATCTCAGCAGGTATTGAGTATATTTGGCGATTTACCTGGTCATGCTAACCATCGTCAAGCTGGCGTCATTACGAATTATCTTTATGATGGTTCCAGTTTTAGTGGTTTCAGAAGTCTAAGAATGAAAGTTACGAAGTGAACGTCAAAATTCAACATGTGGATCCGGACAATTCATATCTATGCGGTTATTTATGTATCAATCATTTAACAAAGAATCACCCATCACTGACTACCTTCTTTGAAGGCGAAATAATATCTAAAAGATATCCATTCTTGACTCGTAAATGGGAGGCTACAGAGGAGATTGACCGTGCGCATTGGTCAAAATTTGAGGATTTTGACGAGAAATATACGCAAACATTTAATTTGGACTCATTCGATTATGATGATTTAAATGATTCAGATTACATTTACATGAGATGGAAAAGAGCACTTTCTGGTACCTGATCACACTATCAAACATGTGGAGGCGCCAGTTATGCTGGATTCTATTACATCTGTTACTCTAAATTAATATCACAAATTAGAGGCTATTACTTCCACATAAACTCTCAAGATTTCGAGAGGTAAGTCAAACGCTCCACCCATATGTTCTTCTATGAAAATTTGAATATATTTTTCATGATAGCTAACACACATAAATCTCCATCTTCCATCTCAACAAAACACACACACAGTTTTCAATCACTGAATTTGGAGTTAGATTGCCAAGGGTCAACACAGGTCTATGAATTTAGATGAGTTCATACAAGATTGAGTTCCGTTGTTGTTTAATGCACTAGATTGAGTAAAAACTTGTCACTGGGCAAACCATATAGAGATACTGCTCAGAAAGAAGACAAAAACATTACTTGTTGTGAATGTTCTAGAATTTGAATAACTTACTAATTGGAGAGATACCGAAACGCAAGATGCACATGCACCAACTCATTCAGCTTGATCGATCATATCTGGACAGTGCAAAGCTGCCAGGATGTATTTCTTAACCCACTCGTTTGTGTGAGTGTATGTGTATGTGTTTGTGTCCATTTGAAGGCAAGCCTGTTTTGTAGTCATGTCCAGTTAATTAGCACGAACTGGATTTGAGCGTGTGAGAATCATCTACAGATTAATCAAAATAACTTGGCCGTTTTCAACCAGGCCCAACAAAGCCTGAATGAGTGACCTTTTGTGATGGCCGTCAGGTACATGTTGCTGCTGTTGTTTTGTTTCATACCATCAAGAACACTTTTCACTCTCCATTAATATATTACAGTTTAATCTCATCCTTTCCTTCTAAGCGACACCATCTCTTTGGACGTTTTAGAATTTCGTTGAAATTGAATTGCAGCGTATATGTGAGTTTGACTGGTAAATGCAAATGGTAGGTATTTGATTATAATTTATTGAATTTACATTATAATACGGAAATTTACCAACCAATTCAATCGTTTGGGTGGCAAGAACAAGTGCATGATTCGTTAATCGTTGTCGTCTCGACCGATTGGCTAATGGCGCTCTGGGCCAGTAATTGTTGCTTTTGTTTCTCGAGCTCGCCAACGAGAAATCTCATCGCCCTAGAAACGTTCTTGGTTCCGTGATGTAATATCAACTGTCTAGCTCGCTCATTCCTGCTCAATCGGGCAGGATTTTCTCTTATCTTGTCTCAAATCGGTGGTCGTGGATCTGACCGATCTTCTTAGCCCATTGCCGTATGTTCGTCCTTTGGCGGTTGCTTTGTTGGGATTTCCCCACTTTGGAAGTCAATAGTTTTATTATAACAAACATGATTATTCCATCACTGGAGGCCATAATAAAAGCGAACGACATGGATTGCATTCCAACCGAAGGTGATTGAGTATTCTGAAGAAAATGATCTCCACCACCACGGCCAAAAGGGGACACTTGGTGATGTCGATGTTGTTTTTGTTCCATGAGAAAACTGGCACCACTGGCAAATTGTGTCTGTCCATAACCTGGAAATGAATTGTAAGCTGTTTTATAATTGACTAAATGGTATCGTTTGATTAGACAATATAAAATTTTCATTTAATTTGTTGTTTTCTTTCCTTTTGTGGTGCTAGATTTCAGCCTTTAGATAAGATTCTGATCTGGCTGTGACGCCAATAACTGCGTCTGATCTTTGTTTATACTTACCTCTTTTCACTGGACATCCGCCGTAGGGAGCGCCCACTTAATCGAGGATGGTCATCTGTTGATCTTCTATCTGCATATTGTCCTGTTTCATCAAGATAAGACTGATCATTGCCGAAACGATTGCTTACTGGTGATATAACAAACCTATCTAATAGGGTAAGTAGTAAAACTTTCGCGTGGGACCATAGCGCAGCCAACACAACTGCCGATAGCGTGCCGATTAGAGGCGAGTCGTTCGATAAAGATTCCCAACATGATTATCTGAAAAGTTGATTATTTTCTTTCTAATTTTGATAATTATATGAGATCATGATTTAGTTTCGAAAGGTACTAATCAAGAATGATTTCGAGTCGCATCACGACGGATATTATGGCACGCGTTTCGGTGGCATTTGTCCAACAAGGAACGTGCACGGCCCCTAAAGTACCATGTCCTGCCAAGAGGAAACAGCTGATCTACCAAAACAATGGTTGCATAACCTCTATTGATAGAGAATTCATGATGGAGTTGGTTTCATATAACAATTCGCTCACTATATTTATTGAATTTTATTCAATTCATATTCATTATAATCTAATTTTGTAGGCTGTGACAAGTCCAAACCTCCAATAAAACAATACATGGAAAACTTTGTCCAATGCAGCTGACAATAAGTCAGGTAATTGAAGCCTTAGATGATTTTGAATATGTTGGCCAACAATTCGCAGTGCTTGATAAGATATTTGTCTCCGAATTCGAAAAGATGATCGACGACAGATTGGAGGAACTAAGATCGTCAAGCGAAAGACATATAAGTAGTTGAATGATAACGGCGCCAGTGGTATCAGCTTACTATATTTGTTAGATTTTGTTTAATATATTTTTATGTTAACCTAATTTAAGTGTTCCTGGGGTTTTGTTTGAGCTGGAAGGCTACATTAGGGCGGCTATGATAATTCCGTCCGTTCAATAGAATAATTTATTGTAAACTTCGTCGTAAAGAGATGACAACAAATCGGATAGATGAAACCTAAGATAGTTTTGAATCTGTTGGCCGACAATTCGCGGTGCTTGCTCAGAAATTTGTCTCTTGTAGAATCTAGATACCGAGTCAAATATACCTCTCAAAGTTCTAGAAACATTCATCTTGAAATATGGCGACAATTGTACTTGGGCATCCTCGAAGCCAAAGAATTTCATGCCCAAACAAGATTTGAGCTTCTGCAGGGAACTTGGCAAATTGGATGAAGTGAACACACTCAATTTCAGACTACTCAAATCTATTCTCAATAAATCGAAATAATATTTCGATAGTCTATCCTCTTCTGGGTGCAAGATACGATCCAAATCACGACTTAGATTACCGAGATTCTTGGGCCGTCTTCGGTTTCTAAAGCTTATAAATTCCACCAATTTCAAGAACAGTTTCTCTTCAATATTTAGAACTAGCTCGCACAAGGACAGTTGCACCTGTCTGAACCAGACAGTACCAAAGATTTGCCCAATATCCTGTCCATAATCAAACGTATTGCCGGACTCTGAGTCAGACTACCATTTAAATTTGAGCTTCTATCGAGAACAATGTCCTTTTCGCAATCAGGAGGCGTTGACGATACGAACATCTTGCAGGCAACAGTCGATGATTTGTTCCTCTGACTTCGTAGTGCTCTTGACAACTACATTCTCGATAGATACTTCGACGATCTTCTCACGTAGACTATCTATCACTATTAACTTGAGTCCAGGCGCAATAAAGCATGTCCGATATGCCTTCTACGTGAATAATTAGTGAATAGTTGTCGATTTGAGCGTCCGCCAATACGTTGAGCCAGATTTGTATTATAATTATAGTAGAATAATTTGCAGTCTTGAGGAGATGATTCGTATATCTTCTTGGGTGTCTTTGTGATACTATCAAATCCGTGACGTGTAGTCAATGTCACTATTGTTGTCTCTGAGTATCTGCCGAAACCGCGTCCAATATTAATATCAATCATGTATCTGCTTAATTTCGGTTCGCCGTCGCCATTCTTTGGTATAAAGCATAGTCTTCTTTGTCCACTACCCTTCTCAGCTTGAAGCCATCACACCACATTGAGGTGCCCTTTGATTTACCCAAACGCATACAACACAGCCAAGGTGGCTCGAGCTCTGAATCATAAAATGAAAACAACAATGTCAGATTTGTTCTCTCTTCATGTTCACGAAATTGTCCAGCAGCCTCCAAAGCGGCACCTTCTTGCTTGAACACCAGAGGCAATCTGGTTTTGTTGATCAACCAGAATGGTGCGTTGATAACAACTTGAACAGCTGGTTCTTCACCAAGCGGAGGCCAATATGATCTTGGCATTCAAATATAAACTTCGATTGTTCTCGTCTATCATCTCCAGGGTGTGTTGGAAGCTTCCAGTGGCTCCGGGATCGATTTTTATGGCCTTGGACTTGGGAAGCCATTCATCTCGAAGAACAAATCAGTTGGCCGAGTAGTATCAACACGATTTATCTTCTCCTGGCTTTCCTTTGTCAATGAGCCAAATGTTTCGCCAATAGTGTATTTCAGCTCACATGGTAATAGATTCACTAATGTAAGCGGAGGCCTAAATGTTATTGAGAAAACGGGAATTGGAGAGAAAATTTGAGTTTGATCATCACCTGTTTGATCTGAGCCCGTTTCTCGTCTCATAGAAGCGCAGATTCTATATGCCTGAGAGGTACAATAGGAAGCATGTTTCTTGTTTGTAATGGTCACTGGATAACAAATATATGTAGCTTATCGAATGAGGCCCAATCCACAATACTATCCCAAATTATTGCCTGCTCACTCATCGTCACCCCAACATTACACGGTCTAATATGCATTCTATTGTATAAATAAGGTAGGGGCACTGCCAATTGACCATCTGGCTTAATATAAAGGGCATGATTTGACTCCTCAAAATGAACCTCAAGAGTTGCATCTAATAGATTGACTAGATTCAAGGCGATCTGATTGTGATAATCTTACGTGCCGATTTGTCTTCGAGATCGATAGAAATGACAATATCGGGTGTCCTCGTTCTTGACACGGTCCGAGCAGGCCTCACGGAAGAACAACCCAGTCTTGTCTAGGTGTATTGGAGTAATGTTTTCCATCCCTCGACCCGCACCAAAATTGCTTTTGTGGCCGAATCAGGTGAAACAGTCTCACCGTTATTAACACCAATCCATCTGGTTGAACGTTGAAATTCAGCTGATGAGTCTTTATCATTATCGGCCGAATATCTACTACTAATTGATATTTTATGAATCAGCGATTGGGCTATGGTGTTGTCGCCACCGCTTGAGCCTAAGGTTGGAGATAACGATTTCGATCGTTCTCTATAGTCAAATAAATCACTATTCTCATCGATACCTGAATATTGTAACCTGTGGCCAGTTTCATTGTGTAACACTAATATTGAATTAAATTCATTAGTAACAGGCTGACTAGTCGAAAGTGGATTTCTAGCTATCGGCCAAAGTTTTGTTTGCATAGTTTCAGTTAGAGTTCTTTTGATTACAACATCGACTAGATCCAAAGGGCACTGGACATTGTAAACTCAGCCTGCTCATCCGATGTCAACGAGAACTTTTTGTGATTAGTCCTCTTATCCCAGCTCAGATTAAATGGCCATGGTTTTAGTAAATTGTCCCAGGAGGATTCCTCTCTATTAAAATGGCAGCAACTAACTTTTGCAAATATTGAACCATCTTGTTGGTGTTCGCCGGTGAAATAAAGCATGCGAAAGTCCTCTAATATAAACTCGCATAGAGGTATCGAGGAAGTACCTATTGAACCAACAAAATATAAACTACCCTTGATTTCTGTCTCACTATTGATTTCTAACGATGTGTGATTACCATTATTTGAGACATCACATAAATCCATGTTGCATGAGTTCAAGTTGACACGTAATAAGTCATCACGTTTGTTCCATGTATGCGGACCCAAACGTGATAAATGACGGAAACATTGTCCATAACTAGATTACGGACATTTGTAAGGCCGATGTAGCAATAGGCTATCGGCGCTAAATTTCACTAGTCCATGATTGAAGTCCTCGAATAACAATGTCATAGAATTGATCTCTAATTTTATATTCCTATGAATATCTTTAACCATAGAAGAGACGGTGGCGGAGAAGGACGAATAGAAATCTGCTAGCTTTGTCTCCTCTGAATTGATATCCTCACTTTGATAGTTTTCATCGTCGTCATCGTCATCTTCCTCGAGGCATTCTTGTAGATTAGCATCACTAGAGTCTTGAATCATTTCTAGCTGAGATTGGTCTCCATTTTGATTCTCGGACAGCTTTGATGGCGAAACAATAAGCATAAGATTGTCTAATTTGATAAGCCATGGGTCGGTCAATGGTGTGAGTAATGGTATTCTAATGCTTAACTTTCCAACAATCCTGATACGACAGTCCATGGCAGCTTCAAATGTTTTAGTGCGTCCCTCTTGATTGGCAAATTGTCAGTTCTATCTCGCCCTTCTCGAAGGCTACCTTCAATTGATTCACATTTACATTGTCAAAATAATAATAGGCAATGTAATGATTGAATGCCTTAAGCAATAATAGTCTTCTGTATGGTGTCGTACATATTTCAAATTTTGCCAATAATAGTTTTAAGAGTAATGTCAACCTGGATAGATTGACTATGTCAGGTCATGGCGCAATATAAACTGGGGCATAATTAATAGGAGAGTAGAGGGTTATGATTATAGTGATGATAATAATTTACGTTCACCCTCTATGTTTTAAAGAATAGTTTTTGTTTCTGGTCGAGGAAATCTACTTAAAACTGCAGTTGTTGTTAGTTGCGAGTCACACACAACACGCTCCTCTACATTGCGCGCAAACATCTGCAGGCCACTGTTCGCACTTTTGCTACCATTTGTAATAGAGCACATGAATTCAGTGTTTTCTGAAGGAACTGTTCCTATTTGAATGTCAACGACGCACACAAAATGGCCTTAAGCTCACAAAAGCTGCAGAGAAGAGAGAAGTCACAAATACACGCGCTCGGCGAACCACAACAGCAACCAATCTGAAGCCAACGAGGCCGTTCGTTCACGCAGCCTGCGAGACGACGACCGCCAGCTCGCGAGGCCATTAAAATGATGTGCAGTAATAAACGTGTTATCTTCCCTCAAGATCCAAGACGTCAGGGGAGACAGTACTGTATGTCTCATTGTAGTACAGAGCAAGACTAATGATTGATACGTAATGAATTGGGGATTGAGATGTGACACAAAAGTTTACTCAAGAGCCGCACACTGAAGGGGGAGACCTCTTCTCTTTGCTCTTTTATCAGTTAACTGAAGTGATATAGTTTCATACTGTAACGTGGCTCACAATATAGTCACAACTTCAACTATCCAACTCAATGATTCATTAAACTGATTCGAAACTCCATCGTATTCGCCATATTTATCGTAAAAGTTATAGTAGATTGAAGGCAATCACTAGAAATAGGAATGGAACAGATGACCAAAAAGTGTGTGGAAAGACTAGCATGTGCGAGCTGTATCGAGATGACGGGACGATACAATTACATCTTTATTCTATAGAGTAACTTGCTTCAACATCCATAATAGTTAAATTTAATCTACGACCAGATTTCATCGACATCATGGCTAGTTGCGATGGTAGCCATTAGCCCCATATGGGCGTCCTCTGTAACCGCCACGACGGTAGCTGGAGAGACACCAAATGTTTCAACATTCAATTGTCGTTCCCTTCGCCAATCTGGCTTGTTGACCTTTTCCTTGACTTCGTTCTGATGCCTCACTAATATTGTCGAAGAAGGACTTGGATTTGTCGTAAGAAGTCGCCACTAACACTTCCGCCTCCGGCTTGCCTGTCACCATCTTTGTTATTGTGATCATCGCCCTCATAATTGGAGCCAGAATCTGTTCCGCCCGCTGGGCTCTCGGATTCCGCCCCGTCCCCAGATGATTCTGCGCCTTCTTCCTTGTCTTCACTCTTTATCTTCATTCCCTTGAATTTTGCGTCAAGCTTTAAGGAATAATTTGTTCGCCTCATCAAAATCATATTCACCTTCCGAATTTCAATGGTGCACTCTTGCGTGAGTCCTCTTGGAGGCCAGCCCTGTCACTCGATCTACCCTGACGGTTGCCTTGACGGTTACCTTGATGAGGTCCACCTCTTCGATAGTTAGAAGCTTTGGAATTTTCATTATCTCTGTAGTTGTTTGGTCCACGACGATTATTATAACTGTTGGCATTATTATATCTCGAGTTCGGATTAACGTGATGACGGTCGTGGTTTCGGTCGTGATTACGATCGAGGTTTCGATCATGATTTCGATCATGATTTCGGTCATGATTTCGGTCGTGATTACGATCATAATTGCGGTCATAACCGCCGCGACCACCTCTAGCGGGCCTGTTTCCTCCGCCCTGGGTGGCCTACCACCTTCGGATTGGGTTACTTCATTGTTACCACCACTGCTGCCACCTCTGCGGCCTTGTTCTTGTCTTTCCTTCTAGAGGTCTATGTTGTTGCTCTTGCGACGGGCCTGATGAGACTGGATGAGATACACTGTTTAATCTATCATTATTACCATCACCACCGGCTCTACGGCCCTGCTCTTGCCTTTCCTTCTGTAGTCTTTGTTGTTGCTGGTCTTGAGACAGGCCTGATGAGACTGGTAGAGATACATTGTTTAGTCTATCCATCGTGGTACTTGATTGGCGGGCGCTAATAATGGCTGGATCAGAGAGGCCAGGAGGCTCTGGTGTATCAACCCTTAGATCTTTGACATCGCTGGCGCGAAAAATAATAATATCATAGACGTCATTTTTGGTGCCACATAGTTGCTTGGGTCTCCTCTTGTTTCAGTGCCGTAGGATTTTACTTTAGATAGAGCGATGGTTGATTCTTTTGGGTCAACACAATATAATATTCCTTCATATCGAATGTCACACTTTGATATCAGACTGATTTTAGCTCCGAGAAATGGTACTTCGGCCATGATTAATAATTTCTTTTTTGAATTATAACTTGATATTCCTCTTTGGTATCTTCAATAAATTTATCTGATTACTATTCTTCTTCGAGTTCTGTTGACGCGCCCTCTTATAGTGAATATTCAGTTGTTTAATTTCTGTTTCTCTTCTTTTTCGCTCTATTGATGCCTGTTTTTAGTAACTTACATATATGTTAGTTGACATAAATATTCACTTCTTGTGTTTACTCAATAATGATACCTTACGAGCTACTGGGGCTGAACGATTGAATCCTCTATTTGTTCTATCAAATATATCTTACCTTTTTATTTGACCAGTACCTCATTTATTAATACAACTATTAGCAAGAACTTTCTTCAATAATGTAATTGTTTGCGCCGGGCGTCGCATTTTATACTCCACCACCAGCAACACTAACAAGATGGGCAACGCAGGGCCTTCTGGCTGCCTGGCAGGCAGACAAGCATAACATAGGCAGGCAGGCAGGCCGGGCGGTTCGACGACGCACAGGACAGGCAAGAAGAAAATGAAGGAAAGAGCGATCCAGTCAGAGCGACAGGCAGAGAGCCTGCAGCAGCCGCCGCGGCCGCCGCATTGACTAGTGCGCGGGCCAGGCAGAAGATAAAGACTGGACAAACTGGCGACGAACGTCGCGGTCGCCCGCTCTTGCTGCGATTGGCTCCTCTCCTCTGTCTGTCTCTCCGTCTCTCTCGTTCGCTGTTGTTTCCACTGCTTCTCATAATGTCGCTGCACTGCGGGCACTCGCTCGCCACGTTGCGGCGGAGCAGAACAACTGCCTGTCGTCGCCGCCGTCGCCGCGGCAGAGAATGAGCGAGCCGATTGGCGAGAACGGCGCTTCGTGCAAGATGGACGGGCGCAGACAAACACACACCCGCTCAGTGCCCGCCTATTCTCCTGCCAGGGCTGCATTCACTGCTTGAATCTCGAGTGGTTTCGGGCAATTACAACAATATCACAAAGGCGTGGCTACCGCTCTCGTCGAAAGACAGCATTAAATTTCGGGTAATGCTCGACGGTTGGTGCGAACCACGCATTATAACAGACCGCACATGTCATCGCGAGCACACATTCGCCGCGACGTTCTCTCGTTGCCGGGCGGGCGCTCGAGATTCGGCTCGCATGTTTGCTGCGCCGGTGGTAATTTGTCGTTCGCCCGCCCGCTGGAACATCATCTCTCACACCACCAAATCTCCTCTCCCTCGCCGTGAAATATAAACAATTGCTAAACTCTCGACGACCATACCGCCGACACATTATCCACCCATATTTTGTTTAGTCTCTTCAACCTAATCCTTGTCAGGCCCTATTGTTGGTCATATATAAACAATTAAAGATGAGTGTCTACCGGATTTCCAAGATGATGGACTTTCAGAGAGTTACGTCAGATCATTGAATGAGCCTATTGACGAACATGTTGCCTGCAAGAAATATAAAGATTTCATGGCCAATCTATCACAAAGTAAAGTGGGCAGGTTCTTCAGGGCGAACAAGGATGAGAATGGTTCCGTATTAGATATCACCCCATTGAGAGCCAGGATACATTGCACCAACAAAATCTCAACTTCATGAAACGATTGAAAATTTTTAGTGATCTAAATGATAGAGGATATTTTGATACATTTATCTTACACTACTGCCAATACATCTGCCATCATCAATCTTATGGATGCTATCATCGTGCATCTAGAGGATGGCCCCAGTAAAACTTTTATCGATCAGTTACTATCTCTCGAGATGATACAAAGATAGATCATGAGCTGAGACTGAAATATATTCCTGATAAGCCGACAAGTGTTACAATTGACGATATAAATATTGAGACAACATTATCAGAAATACAAGACATTTGCAAAAGTGCAAATCCTCATTTAGTCAAAATAAGCTCAACTAGACCCTTATTACATAGAAGAGGGCCTTCTCAGGAGAAAAGTGATAGCTATTTATGAAAGTCATGTCGATATAAAAGATGTATGTTGGAAACTCAGTAGGATGAAACTTAATAATAGGTCCTTAAGTGTAAGCATCAACAAATTGCCTGACAAATCGCGTCATACCCGTCGATTCTAGATCAAATCTTCACATCCCAATAGTAAATGATATTAGGAATGCAATTATACTCATATTAAACTTTGATGAATTAAAAGGTTATACAGGGAAACGAAAACAACTTCTTGGGGCGGTCAAACAAGAGGTTAATAAGTCCAAAGCTGTAGACGTAAAGATGGACGAGTGTGTCCAAAATGATGAAGATGTTGACGATATCAATAATGTTGCTCCACTCACCCCCAGGAAGCGTGAAGAGCGGTAATGACGAAGATGGAACAAGCCTTTCACCGAAATCGGTTCGCTCGACGAGGATAAGGAGAAGGAGAAAAAGAAATTATTCGAGTTTAAATTCAACATTGAACCCAGCATCCATCGTCAAGTTAGCAAAATAAACAAGAGCAAGAATCCAATCCTTGAGGGTGCTTATAATTACCTGGTAGACTTCATCAACTCGTCTGAAGCCAAATATTACCTGTCACAGTGGCCAAAGAGCTCTTGCTCGAGTCAACCGATGAGGATCTATATCTTAGCGAAACAGATAAACTAATAATTATTCAAACGATTGTTGAATATCTATCACAATCTGTTGAAGACAGTACCAAGATTTTTAGACAAGCTCCTGTGAGTATCTTAGGATAGTCCACTCGTTTGATTATTATAGCAAAAAGTATATACAGACAAGAGGATGAACTAACACTTAGACTTGGTGTTATTCATGTTCGTCAACACTCATAAGACGTGGATATGGAGCGAGATGATTTAAGTGCAATTAAAGATTACATAAACAAAATAGACCAAGATTATGAGCAATTTGGTCAATCGCAAGCGCAAAAACATGTCACGAAAGATGAAGAACGTTTCAATTATAAGAGTTATGGCAAGGTGATCACTGATGAATTGACAAGCTACGCCCAACGGATAGAGAAACCAAAGAGCAGAGAAACAGAGGAAGTTTATAAATGTCGCCACTGCACCAGAGTTTTCAGAAACTCACCGACATAGACCGCCATTTCGTCAGCAAGCATAGATGGGCGATAGACGCTATCGAATTGGAGACTGACTTCTTCAACGCCTACTTATTTGATTCGGCGAAGATCAATCCATGCCCGCCAGCGGAACTGTTGGACGTACCTCCAAATAGGTTTGCTAAAATGACATCAAACATTAGTCAAATGGGCGAAGACCCGGACCTGCTACAGCAAACATTTGAGGCCTACAGCAAAATGGACTCGTTTGTTAGGAGAGCCAGCGCCTAGGGCACAAGTCGAAAGCGACCCAAGGAACGAATCGATCGTCGACTATACCGATATATCATTTGACGATGCTATATGATTCTGTTTCTCATTGTTTTTAGTTGGTAACTCATCTAAAATTGGTGTAGTTCACCATCTGACATCATCCACAAAACAAGCCTCATCATGGTGACCAAATTAATCAATAATGATCTCTCCTCTTTAATAAATTATGAATGTTTTGCAAAACATTGACTTTATCCTTCTTCGTGTCGGTGCTCTCCTCTTTGTGGTCTTTGGGTGTCAATTTAGTTATCTGGTGATGCGATGGTTGGGCTGGTGGCGTGGCCGGCGCCGAGTGTGACGGTGGCGTCGCCGACGATGGAGATGGGGTGGATTGTGATGGTGCCACTCTCTTGGACGCCTCTTTCGTGGCACCACCATCCTTTCCGCCTGACCCCTTCGAGCTTTTGGAGTTTTTACTGCCGCTGATGGAATGCCTCGATTTGGGGCCCGAATCGGCCGATTGAGCCGCCTGACTCTTGACCATCGATACAGTGTGGAAGCTTCTTGCCTGGAGCCGAACGAGAGCTATGAAACCTGGGTTGGTTATTGGGCGTCGCGCCAGTATTTGATAATCTCGAGATAGCCATTTTACTAAGGAAAGATCGATTCGGACTTCCCGTTATTGGGTCGAAACCGAATGATTTAACGCTCGACCTCGGGCCAAAGCTTTGATTCAGTCTACTATTTGCTGTTGATATAGATGAGCCACCGCCGTCATCTGACGTACTGCACGACTTGGTGCGCATATCTGATATTAACTCCGAGTATTTCATGCCAACATATTCCGAATCAACACCTCGCATTCGCAAACCTAGCGAGACAATGGCCTCGCCTTAACTCCATTGACGAGCAACATTCCAGAGACCAATCACTAATGTGCACGTATTCGAGGTTGCTAGCATCCAGACTAGTCCCTCTTTCCAATCATTAATAGGTATCGTGTAATAGATGGCACATGCGCCAATGCCCGTCGATGAGATAATCAGGAATATCTTAATCAGGCTCTCGATTGGCCAATGGCGACTTTCTTCGTAATTGAAATACTCCCTCCTTTCTTGGTTCCATCTGGCAAAATAATACAGAAGCCATTCGAGAAAGATGAGAGTGAAAAATCCATTCACAGACGCTAAACCAATAGATGCAATATCATTTAAATATGAACAGTTGATGGGCAATATTGCTATCGAGAGTGCTATGCAATTTATAATTGAAAATAGGATCAAATAAACGTCCTCGGCTGTCCATTGGGGTAGAGGAACATCATCTATGGGATAATAAACATTGGTAATTGAGTCCTCGAGATGATAATTGCGATTCAATGAGCCAATATATTGATTTAGAGTATAATATTGCTCCTTGTTTGTGGACAAATCTATCACAGTGAAATCATATACATAGAGCCAGGCCCGGAAGGGGCCAGAGTGCCTATAGAACTAAATAACCAAGTTGTGGCATTTCAACAAGTCTGTGAAACGATTATCGACAAACTCGTTATCAATGGCTCGTCATTTAAAGTTTTTGTATTGATCCTGGTCATTGGGACGACCTCGTTCTTTTGTTGCCCATGAACTGTAATGTCTATATCATGTTTATCTGGATTGAATTCTGACGATGGTAGGCCAACGCGCAATATTAGCTCGTAATGGAATTGGACAGTTCTCGGCGAACACAACACAAATACCCTGGGTATGATGTAGATATTTTTTGCCTTCTGTCGCCATCTATTGATTGAATAACCTAGGGCCAAGAGAATCCATATGAATACGATAAGCAAAATTGGATATGGGAACCTGTAGCCGGTGTTAGAGGTCATAATGGGAGGAGCGGGCTGAGAATCCATGCCGGCTTGTATATTTTATCCTATTATGTTGTGCTCATCAACTGACGTGTTATCATTCCACGACATTGAAATTAAATCATGCATAAACTAAAACATAAGAGGATCACTAAAGAGGCTAGGCAGAGGTGACAAACATTTGATTACTGGTGGATCTCCTATGGGCGAGCAGAACATCCGCACTCATCATTACAGAAACAACCTGATGAATAGAGTATTGACAGACGACAGAGAGTTTATATTAGATGTTGTGATTTTTATACCCAACTCACAAACATTGGATGAAGATTTCCGCTCGAGTTATGTGTTTGTAATCATATTGGCTACGATCATTTTATTAAAAATAAAATTATGACGAAATTCGGCTAAACTATCAAGCAAACAAACAGTTCTTCAAACAATATAACATTAGATATTGATGGTTTCGGATCACATTTCTCGACTGCGGGTTTTTAATAACTCAAGCTCTTATATTCCAATTTCTTTCCGGGCCGTTAAATCGGTCCTCTCACCTTAATTAAAATGATTGACATTAAATAGCCAGCTCCACCTGTGTCATTCAGCCACCACTAGCGCCCGTGGTCGACGTAACGGGCCTCGTTGCCCAAGCAGACACTTGGCGAACGGACGAGCCGGGAGACGACCACAGCCATTGCGCAGAGTCATCTGCGCTAGCTGAACTACACTCACATGTCTCTAAAATGCACCGCAGCTGACTATTATTCTCATGTTTTCCCTCGCTATAAATTGTTTCTCTAACTACATTTTACCATAATATTATTAGTATATGTAAAAAATATTTTAAAATAGAGGCTAGCGCGGGAGAGATATTATAGACGTTTGGTCTAACCTCAAATTATGCGATCACACTTGCCAAATTCTGGACAAGAATCTGGCCCAAGCGAACAGAAAAAGTCTGTGTTCGATCGACTTGGACGCCAACTAGATACTGGTCGCTCAATGAATCGAAGATCACCTTACAGCGACCATCTACCACCACCCCAATGACAGAATCGGATTTCCCAGGCGGTAGGTATGCCGGGGATCAGGATCTAGAATGGAGATATCAAAATGACCGACGCTACATGCAATTCCCCAGACACCAACAGCCCCCTCCACCACCACCACCGCCATCATCGTCATCGATGGGTGGCCCTCATTATCCTGATATGACCATGCCAGACCGACAACCTCAGTACTATCCACCAGGGCCACCTATGTACCACAATAACAATCCTCCGGGTCCGATGGGCGCCCAAATGGGCCCAGGTGGACCGATGGGTATGCACCAGAGAAGATTATCTCCCAAATATGACCGCCATGGAAACCTTATCCGAGGGCCACCTATGAGAATGGACCATGGCCCAGGTATATCACCGACACGAAATTTCATGCCTCCGGGCCCATTAGTGCATCCAGGCTATGATATGCCTCCTGAGACCTGGTGGTGGTGCAATATATCCCCATCACAGGTGGCAGGATCCTCTAGATATGTGTCCACCCCAACCGAACTTATCCGGTGGTTTAATGCCGGACGATCACTTCCTTGAGCCCACTAGATATCAATCTATGTTTCAACAACTACCCCAGCAGCAAATTATCAATCCAGAACTTGAAGGGCTTCCAAATAAACATAGTTTTGGGCCTCCGAGATATACAAAATGGAGGAGCGGCGCGATGTCATTACAAATCTAGACAGGAAACAGCTCAGTCAAGTTCGAGGGACTGACTCCCTCAAATCATCACTTCAACAAATGGACAATAAGATTAAAAAAGATAGCAAGAACTCCATGAAACCAACAGGAATCAATCTGCAAATACCTCATCTAATGCAAGTGGCACAAATAAGAAGCCTGTCAAACGTGAACCAAACTCAGCTAACTCAAATGGTGATACGACATCTAAAAAGTAAGCAATCAAATAAGATAGAGCCTCAAGATATCAGTGATGGGAGATAGTGGATGATGAGTCCTCGTCGGACGAGAGCGAAGATGTGGACGTAGGTAAACAAAAACAGCCCATAGATCATCTCGGACAGGTTGATCACAGACAAAGGAACGCCATAGCGGAGAGTCAACAACAATATTATGAAGCGAACAAACGTAGACGATTACACGATCGGGAAGAGTGTTCGATGGATTATGAAACAATTAGTGATGAGGAGTTAGACGACTTTATGAGCGAGAAGAAACTATCGGAGGATGGCAAGCCTCTAGGCGAACCTACTGGTAAAAGTTCGTCTGAGATGGAACTACTTAATGCGTTAGGTCTCGATTGGGCAAATCTGGTCGAGATGTCCAGGCAATCGAAGAAGGAGGCCACCACCACCACCACTACATCATGTTCGGCCTTGCGTCGCTTCTCGCTACCTAATTATTTGCCTACACTTGGAATTAGCTCAGACCTAGCCGGATCGGAAATTTATAATCTACTACTAAAAAATATGCCATTAAACTGATTCATAATGACAAGGACTGATCAACAGATTGATATCACTCGTCTTGATTTGCAACGAAGTTATGGGTCGCCAACTAGATTTAATTTCATAGAAAGTTCTGCTTCAAATCACATGAATTGTCTAGGTCACGATCCTCTAGAATTTCGCAGTTCTTAAGATATTCTATCAATGATTCTTTGTCTGCAACCTTACAACGCCTCGAGGTGTTGATGCTCGTGTCCAATGATTGGTTTTGTTTCTTTGACAGGGTCACAACATTCTCATCTTCTTCGAATGAATAATGTATCTCATAGGGGTGGTAACTTATCATGCACTGGCTCAAATTTAACTGGAATCAGCTCCTCTACTCTAAATCCCAATTCGTCCTCCGATATACCGAGGAGTCTCTTGTCGTGAGGGTGTAACAACAATCAGTTTCATGAATGTGTGGGGCCAAAAGTGAACAATGAAATCGTAGATGGCACTTGTGGTAAATAGTGAACAAATGAGCCATTCAAAATATATCAATAATATGGAAAATTCTTCTAATACTTGAAGGTAACAGAGATCATAATAAAGTAATAGGGCTACAGATGTATTGAATAGGGCCCAGTAGGCGGTAACTCCTCAGGTCTTATAATAAATGGAGGAAGGACTTCTACCGGCATCCATTGAATAATAAAGATGATTGCAAAAAATGATGATGTCTAGTATCATTCGTGTCTCTTGAGTGCCGTTCTGTTTGTGTTCGGATGTCAATCCCATGAACATGTGAAACCTTCCTTTATCGCACGCAAACATGGTATGGATGTTTTGGCCAAGAAAGTCATGCATTGAATTGGCGGGTGATTCATTTTTACTGAGGTTAACAATAATACTCTATCTGGCATGTTAGATATGATTACGTCAGTAATAATCAGATCAACTGATGTGAGGCGAACAGAAGCCATCCTATTAGAATTATCGATGATTTCTATAAAGACACAGAGCTAGCCTTATCATCATCATTGTCAAATCTTCATAAGTCTTTCGTTATTGAGAGGCCCAAGAAAATATGGATATTTGGTCACTCATAGCTTCAGTATTTGTGATATCAGCATTACTATCATCACTCTGGCAAATTACCAAACATTTAATCTATTATAACAAGCCATATCTTCAAAAGTACATCATAAGGATACTATGGATGGTACCAATATATTCCATGAACGCCTGGATTGCCATGGTTCTACCGTCGCTGGGTGTCTACCTAGATGTATGCCGCGAAACTTTCAGAGGCCTTTGTGATATATAGTTTTATGAAATACCTGTTGAACTATTTACATTATGATCTGAATCTTCAGCAAATCATAGACTTCAAGCCTGGTGTTGGCCATTTGTTCCCGTTGTGTTTCTTGGGCTCAACTTCAGGAGGTAGATTATTCATGCATAGATGTAAACATGGGATCCTACAATATGTTATCATTCGCCCAGTTACAACTCTCTATTAGCTGTATTCAGTCAATTGTTTGGCGTCTATGGTGAGGAGAATATGATCTCTCTAAGACTTACATTTACTTATTATTGATCAACAATATATCCCAAATAACTGCCATGTATTGTCTAGTGATATTTTATACAGGTTACAACATAGAGCTTTCAAGTATCAAGCCATTACCAGAAATTTCTCTGCATAAAATTGGTGGTATTTTTTTCATTCTTTCAATCTGTAATAATATCCATTTTGATCGACTTCCTTCAATCAGATGAGACCACAGCCCAACGACTGGCCAGAGGCCGTAAAATTCAAGACTTCCTTATCTGTATAGAGATGTTGATTGCATCCATTGCACACCATTATGCCTATTCGTATACTCCTATATGGACGAGTCACTGCCGTTGGATGCGAACGAATCCTTTTGCTTTACCTTCCTAAGAACTCTTGACTTTACCGATGAAACCAACGATGTATTAGATCATTTGCATCAAGGAGTTTTGAAAGTGAAGAGAAGCTTCAAGAGGACAAGAAAGTTGCCTGCTGTAGTGATGATGGACAATAATGATGATGGTCAATACGAATATACACCCCTAAACACGTTGAATATTGGTCGCCAAGGGCCCTCAGCGAAGAGCTCGTACTCAACCCTGCCAGGCTCCGTTTTGGGTGGACGGATTCAGACATAACGGACGCAATGAATTTAAGTGTGAACATTATCACTCGTTCAATGTATACATATAGAATGTTACAATTTTCTAGAAGAAACCTGAACCACTGGAGTCATTATTTCGTTGAGGCCGAAATTAAACTTGGGCTCTGGTGGAAATTTTGTTCCTACAGCCGGCTTGAAGATGAAATTCGTCATCATCTTGGCGAGCGCCAACTTGGTCTCAGTGAGACTGAACTTCACTCCCAAACAATGTCTTGGACCCAACCCAAATGGACAATACAGAGCCTTGAACAATATTTTCCCTCCTGCCTGGCATAAATCTTTCTGGATCAAACCTGTCTGGATCTGGCCAATAGTCGGGATCATTCATTTATTGCATAATAGGCCAGGCTCAGTTTCGTGCCCCTCTCTATGTGAACCTTATACTTCTCAATATAATAGTTCCCACTACAAACGCGATCGATCTGGCCCACTGGTGGTATGAGACGAAGAGTCTCCGAGATCACCGAAATCACCGAAATCACCGAAATCACCGAACCAACCAAATCAGGTTGTTCTGGGCTTCAGACCGCCAGTTTGAGATATCATATAATGAACATTCGCGGCAATAATGATAACTCTACTCTGAATCTTTGCCTGTTTCCCTTTTCACCATAGATTTGTTGTTGTCGTTGGTTAAACAAGCCTCGCCTCGCCTCAGATTGCCGTTGTACTGTCACACTGCCTCCAGGCCACAGACAGATTCTCCAGCCGTCTCCTGATTGGCCCAATATCTCGCCATACAAAATTGTATAATATGGCTGAAAGTTGGCGCAGATTGAGAATTGGATTAAATACTTGTTGTGACTTGTGGCGTGGAAAAATTTTCAACTTAAGACCACGAAAAGTACAATTATAATTCAGTAATGCTGAATTGGCTAATTCTTCAAGTCTGCTTAAACAATTCAAACATTTTTGAACTTTTTCTCTACAGTTTGGCGAACGAGATCAGCTGTTGCATTACTATAATGCTGAACGCGCTTCACAGCA
Organism: Oxytropis ochrocephala; assembly: GCA_020916435.1. Lineage (NCBI taxonomy): Eukaryota > Viridiplantae > Streptophyta > Magnoliopsida > Fabales > Fabaceae > Oxytropis > Oxytropis ochrocephala. The sequence goes on from JAJHUT010000153.1 coordinate 149,451, forward strand.
ACAAAAATAGATCGACGACAACAACAAAAACAGCAGAAATATGAATATAACAATCTGTTAAAATTTGGCAACAACTTCAACAAGAGACAAAATTCATGAATTTGTATACATTTCAGTGGTGGAATATCACAAGTGTATATGTTTATAATAAACGAAATTTATTCAACTCCTCCAGATCTGATTGGCGGACTTTGATATGCCGGCTCTCTATATGTGGCCACGCAAAGTCGGTTATTGTGATAGTGTCGGTTCACTGCACTGGTGAAGGTACGCTTGATTAAATAATGAACAACAACAAGAGCGGACGGAATGACCCTATAAAATGAAATACATACGTGTTTACGATTTGAAAGTAGCGCCGAGGAGAGGAGGCGATAATGAGCAAAGTGTTCTGCTGCCAGCTATAAGACGTGACTGACTCCAGACGTTTGCGAGATGTTTCAATCGAGATTATTTGGCTTGTATTTATTATGTGCCTGTACCTCAACACTCCACAAAGTCGGCCCAAGAGATGGACTGTCGGCACTCATCTCTCGCGGCGCAAACGAGATCATCCCGAGGCGCTCGAGAGAGGGATGAGAAGCAGTATCATGCTCATCGCGTGGACCTTAACCAGATGAACAGCGGGATTGCTGCAAATTGCGAGAGCCGAAGAGGAACAGTAAATAAAGTACAATAAGTAGTATTTGTTAGTTGTCATGGTTGGGGTTTGGAGCGAGTGGAAACAGTTGGCGTGAACAGTAGACACTTGATTTGTGCTAAGAAGTGAGAATCCTCGAGCAGTCAGTCTGTAAAGGATCCTCTGAATTATTACTCGTCTAATTGATACCCATAGCATGTAGAGTACGTCTACCGGCCCGAGATCATCCGACGGACATGTGTAGGATGGTAGGCAAGCTGGGCAATCCGACAAAAGATTATTTCAATCTCTTGCAGGCTGTCGTATTAGTCTGACAACCAGGCAAAAGAGTTCAAAGCTGCGCGAATAGAATCATCATTTGTTTGTTGGTAAATCCCACTAATGAGTCTCTTCGGCCACCACAGCAGTCCGAAGAATTAGATTTGGTAGACAAACTGGCGCCTTTGATGCTCAATTAACGGACTAGTTTTAGTAGTTCACTTCTCTTCTCTTTCTCGAGTGGAAACAAAACGAATTGAGCATAACCATCGTGGATTATCATGGCTGATATCTTCGCATTTGACATCCAATGGATGCACATTTTTCACTGTGGAATGTTATTGTATAAAACATTCAAATCATAATAACAAATCTTTTCCTCAACTTCTCCGCAGCATCGGCGAACAAAATCACGTGGCAATTGGGCGAGGCGTTTGCAGAAAAGAAAAACACTCAGAAACAACAACAGAAACTGTTCTAATTACAATAATAGAGAAGAGGCTATTGTTTGTCTTTTTAAGGCGTCAAAATGAGCTCAACAAACGACAGAAACATCTCGAACGACGACTCCGACAATGACACAAACCAACCAGCCCAGCAGATCCCTATAGACGCGACAGAACCCCTCGATAGTGGTCAATCTCTTGGGCTCTCGTTCCCAGAAGGACTCGAATATTACTGGCTCCGTTGAGTTGCCTGGCGACGACGAGGAGGACCAAGACGAGTCCAGTCGAACACTAGCGAGGCCTCCGATCACAAGAGCTCAACTAGCGGCATCGACGACCTAAACAACGCGCCTGTTTGCGATAGTTCAGGTGGATCCGCCAAGGTTCGTCGTCGTCGTTGCAAAACTCGTCGACCTCGCCCGGAGTGGTCAGTCCCATTCGGGGCGTATTGAACTCGCAACCAAATATTGCAAAACCAAGACCAAATTTTGGGCCAGCAGGAGCCAATAATAATCGACGACTTAGCTTGAATATTGGCTCCACGGCTCCCCGGCGTCAATCTCTCACTGTCGACGGTCTCACCTCGGCCTCCTTCATCAATCCAGCCCTCAAGGATTCGCCGGGCAATGCAACGGGCTCGCTAAGGAATAAGGTCGCCCTAAGCCGGGCCACTCGCTGATGGGTTGGATCAAGTTGGCCTCCACTGCTAAGAATCTTTCAGGAACAAATGGCAAAGTCATTGAGGTCAGTCCCGAGGTTGGCCAAACACAGCAAAGAAGAGGACTGTTGGGTGGCCCTTAAGGGTAATGTATACAATGTAACCACATATTTGCATTATCATCCGGGCGGAATCGAGGAACCAATGCGAGGCGCTGGCCGAGATGCAACCGAGCTATTCAATGAGGTCCATCGTTGGGTTAATTATGAATCCATTTTGGCCAAAACACTGGTCAGCCCCTCTAAATTGGACTCGCCATCTACACACCTCAGGGTAGGCCAACATTTCAAACTATAACCAGCTCGCCAACATCACAGGCACCGCCAATAAGAGCACCAACGTCGTCAAGTATTAGAAAAGATCCAACTGTTGCTCAGAAGCCACCAAGAAGACAATCTATAGTATTGACAGTACTATCGGCGAACAAATATCAATCATTATTATTGAATAATAGCCCGAATACTAATTTAAATCAAATCCAACAACCACCAACTTATGTGAGGTTAAAAAGTTTGTCTTGTATTGACTTGGCAACTCTACTTGTTCTTGTTATTTGTTGTTGTTGTTGTAGTCCTCCTGTTTGCTCTAGTTGAAATTTGTATGTCAAAAGACCTGAAGATAAGAGTCAATGGAGATGATTTCTAGCCGATCGAAGGAGGCAAGTCTCAGATTTCAGATAAACAAACTCTCTGTGTGTTTGATAAACATATCAAACTAGCTCGTGTGGTATTTCAAACACCAACAATCGGGAGAGACGAGAAATGCTCCGAGAAACAATGCCAATGCCATTGAATTTGTCATTTATTGAATCAATTCACAGGCCACCTTAATAAGCAAGTTGCATGAATTTAGGAGAAGCTCCAATAAACAGCATTGGAATTAAAATTCTCATCACCAGGAGCGTTGTTGCATGCAGATTGGTTGATTTTCTCTCTTTTCCACATCTGCTTTTATGATCAACAAGCTATTTGTAGTTAACTCAAAACTCAGAGTATAATAAAAGAAAACAACGATATTGTTTGCCATCTCTGAGCGTCTCGTGTCTGTCGCCTCTGGTTACCTTAATTAATACATTCATCCTACACGTCTACTGACACAAAGGCTGCCCGCTTTTGTTACAATTGGTGTGTCTGTGTCGCGCCTGCACACTACAAACAAACCGTCAGGTGGGCAGGGCCAACAAGGAAATGTGTCGAGATTTGGTCTCTGGAACCCAACAAACTCACACAGCAGGTAATATTTGTATTTCTACAAGTTTGATTTGAGTTTACCTGTTCATCAGGCTAGGACAACGACGACGACCACGACGACGACCACGACGGACGCAATAAATTTAAGTGTGAACATTATCACTCGTTTGATAAATACATATAGAATATGATCTCTCTAAGACTTACATTTACTTATTATTGATCAACAATATATCCCAAATAACTGCCATGTATTGTCTAGTGATATTTTATACAGGTTACAACATAGAGCTTTCAAGTATCAAGCCATTACCGAAATTTCTCTGCATAAAATTGGTGGTATTTTTCATTCTTTCAATCTGTAATAATATCCATTTTGATCGACTTCCTTCAATCAGATGAGACCACAGCCCAACGACTGGCCAGAGGCCGTAAAATTCAAGACTTCCTTATCTGTATAGAGATGTTGATTGCATCCATTGCACACCATTATGCCTATTCGTATACTCCCTATATGGACGAGTCACTGCCGTTGGATGCGAACAGATCCTTTGCTTTACCTTCCTAAGAACTCTTGACTTTACCGATAAGAACCAACGATGTATTAGATCATTTGCATCAAGGAGTTTTGAAAGTGAAGAAGCTTCAAGAGGACAAGAAAGTTGCCTGCTGTAGTGATGATGGACAATAATGATGATGGTCAATACGAATATACACCCCTAAACACGTTGAATATTGGTCGCCAAGGGCCCTCAGCGAAGAGCTCGTACTCAACCCTGCCAGGCTCCGTTTTGGGTGGACGGATTCAGACATAACGGACGCAATGAATTTAAGTGTGAACATTATCACTCGTTCAATGTATACATATAGAATGTTACAATTTTCTAGAAGAAACCTGAACCACTGGAGTCATTATTTCGTTGAGGCCGAAATTAAACTTGGGCTCTGGTGGAAATTTTGTTCCTACGGCCGGCTTGAAGATGAAATTCGTCATCATCTTGGCGAGCGCCAACTTGGTCTCAGTGAGACTGAACTTCATTCCCAAACAATGTCTTGGACCCAACCCAAATGGACAATACGAGGCCTTGAACAATATTTTCCCTCCTGCCTGGCATAAATCTTTCTGGATCAAACCTGTCTGGATCTGGCCAATAGTCGGGATCATTCATTATTGCATAATAGGCCAGGCTCAGTTTCGTGCCCTCTCTATGTGAACCTTATACTTCTCAATATAATAGTTCCCTACTACAAACGCGATCGATCTGGCCCACTGGTGGTATGAGACGAAGAGTCTCCGAGATCACCGAATCAAGATACTGACATGAGGTGAGGCTGTCATATTGGAAATTGTAAGTTCCGTCGTCTTGTTGTTCGGCCAATGGTCTGATTTCTTCGAAGAGTCTTTGTTGTATGTCAGGATGAAAGGCTAGGATATAAGTGCAGTGAGTTAATAAGGTTGCGGTCGTCTCGAGACCAACCATTAGCATAAAGATGGCATTAGATAGAATCTCATCATCAGTCAGCTTATTTAACGGCCCTTTAGAAGTGGCGCAACAGGTACCCGGAGTTGACGATATGTTCTGTATATCTTTTAGGAGTTGTTGTTGATCTTGTTGAATTGAGCTCGAAGTCAACCCCCAAGTTCGTAGAGCACACTTGTAGAGTGTGGCGGATTCTGCGGTCACTGTTCGCGAGAAACGCGTGTTGCTCGAGAACGCGACATGTTGGATCAATCTCGACTGATGAGCCGCACTTGGCAGTGTTCGAAGACCACACTGAAAAGAGAAGCCATGATGATCATGATGATGTCAGATGTTTAGAGAATATAAATTCAATGACGCCCCTGCCTCTTCAGCCCGACTGATTACACACAAAACTCGCGATAACACAATGAAAGTCAAATATTTGATTAATTTGGGCACAATCATGTTGTAATACTGTTTTGCGACTTAAATTAGTCAACCATCGAGACTTGGACAGTCGCCGTGACCAGTTGGCTCATTTCAGCGGCCAACGAGAATAAATTTGCCGACTACACATAAATAAACCAAACACATACCCCAAGTGGAAGGCAGGCAACCAGACTTGGACGACCGTCGGGCGGCTATGGGATCAGTCGAAACAGATTCTCAAGTACTCTTGAGATCTGATTCGCCAGCGCCTTGTTTCGTGTCTAGCAGCGAACTTGAAGTTGAGGGTTCGACTGGTTTCAGTGGGCACCACCGTCGACGTCTGGCCTCCCTGTCACCTGCATGGGTTACCATCTTCACTGGTCAGCTCGCCTGGTGGCCATTTAGTGGTGGCTTTGAAAATTCAATATTGCCCAATATAAGAGGCGAAAAGTTTGAGTCTCTTGATCAGTCACTCAGCTCGTCTATATGCGATGTATATTTACATGAAAATTTGATTCGATATTAGTAAACAATAATACATCAACATCAAATGTATACGACTGTGTGCGATTGTATGCACCCCGTGGCAACAAAATGACGACCACCATCGAGCAACAATGCCAGTCATAGTATACTGAAGCTACAGATGATCATGTCGTCGTCGAGTTGTTATATTATATTAAGTCAAACACAATTACCTGGATTTATTTTAAAGTTTGATCACTGAGATGATGACGATGATTTGAGCAAACTTTCTATCGAGTTTCTCAACTAAGTGAGCAAACAAAAAATTTATTCTCTCTTGTTGTTGTTGTTATTATTACTATAAATATGATTGTTGCTAAACTGCAAACAAAACCCGATGATAGTTCAAGTGACTAACTATAAACGATAAATTTCCTACCTGAGCCTAACAAATGAAAGAAATTATTATTCACAATAACTATCAAAGTTGACTTTCTAAACATTTTAAAACAACAATTGCTAGCCGCCACATACTCATAACAATGATAATTGACACCAGTTTGTTAACTTTTCCCAAAACATGATAAACACATGAGAAGTCTTTTCAATAACGTTGCCCTCTAAGGCCCGAATAAAAAGCTGAAATTTTGTGTAAATAATATGTAAGCTAGCAACGAGCAAACAGCCCGGCAAATATACCAAATTTTTACTTTATTTTTCCGTATACTATTCAATCGACACTTGAATTCATGGAACAGTCATGGAGGACCAACCTCCATTTGGATATTGGCATATTTCAGGTTGTTGAATACAAGGCACTTGATTGGCTTTGATATTCATTGTTTTGTTATTATTATATTCATTTGTTGTTTGCATCTGCGCGCAGCAGCCAAGTTCAGACTCAAATGCGCATTTCGGCGGCCAAGTTCGCTGGGAAACCTATATGATGATTGGTTCGCTTCGATGCGCTGCGCACGCTCCGAACGATTCCACTGGGTTCGATTGTTCGGCGTGGCGAATTGTCGTGCGCGCTGATGAGAAACAATTCGACTCAATTTGTTCAGTCTTTCTTCTTGTTATTCTATCGTCAACAAACTCGGGGCTGATAGTTTCGATCGTGTTTGCAACATTGGTTCGAGAAGAACTTTCATCTAGAATCATATCAAGTTCAAATTAATTTAATGAAATCTTCAATGCAAATCAAGAATCAACATCATGGCTAGTATTAATCAAGCATCTTTGCAAAACAGCAACAACCACAACAGCTACAACCAACAACAGCAATGCTCCAGCGGTAGATCTTCGCCATTGAGTATCACTGGACCGGCGGCTAGGCGACCGAAATGTGCCCGATGTCGGAATCACGGCATAATTAGCTGGCTCAAGGGCCACAAGAGGCACTGCAAGTTTAGGGATTGTTTTTGTGCCAAGTGTAATCTGATTGCCGAGAGACAACGGATTATGGCTGAGCAAGTGGCCCTAAAGCGCCAACAAGCCCATGAAGACGCTTGAGCTGAGTTTACAGGAATCCATTACTGGCAAGCCTCTGCCAGATTCTTATCTGCCCCGGGTCCGATATTCGGTATGGTAGTTACAGAACCCAAGCCGAAGGTAGCCAACGAAACTACATCATCATCATCATCATCATCATCATCACCCCACCCCCACCTACACCTTCAACGCAACCACTTGCAAACAATAGGAACGATTGCGGAAATACGAGGACTTGTAGAGATAAATCATCGTCAGCATCATCTCAGAACAGAACTACGTTACAATCATCCAACAATCGAAAAGGCATATCAATCACAGTCCAGATGGCTATAGAATGGGTTCGCCGCCGCCGCCTCCGCCATCAATCAAATCATTGTGTTTGACATCGTTCTCTTCATCTCCACCACACTCGGGACATTATATTTTGAGTTCATCACACTACACCAATGAATCTTCGCCGTCGCCAGCCACCTCTCACGTGTCCATAGACGATGATCGGCTCGACTATCAACCACAATCATCGATGGCCTCCACGGACATAGCCAATAACAATTACTATCCAAGGTTTTTGTCTCAAGCCAATGCAGCCGCTGCAGCCGGCCTAGGCGTATATCCTGTGACAAGCGACACTCAACAGCACCTCGCGACAGCCTCGCAAATTTTCGCATCACAAATAGCACAAATGGCTAACATGAACAAACAAACAGATGCATTTATGAATCATCAATTCAATCTATCATCATCATCTCCATCGTCGTCATCGGCCAGAGCGTCTGCCGCAGCCGCCGCCACGAGCCTCGCATTCCAGCGGACCCAACAGGCCCATCAAACCCGCTCGAGTGGCCGACCAAACGATGTCTGGCGACCCTACGCCTGATGTTGACGGTGACACTTCAAAGTTATCAATTTCGGGGCCACATCCGATCATTACTTAGTTAAAAGGGATGAGAGAGGGCCTAACTGATTATAGCAATGAACTGCATAATAAGGTCATATGGTAAGGAATTTGATGGATTATATCACAGAACAAAAAACATTTCGACTTGGACTCTCTATTATGGTCTTGATGGGTGTACTGACCTACTGGCAACCATCTCTTAATGAAAGTAACTCATCGAATGCCAATGGCCGAGAAGAAACTATCGGAGGATGGCAAGCCTCTAGAGCGAACCTACTGGTAAAGTTCGTCTGAGATGGAACTACTTAATGCGTTAGGTCTCGATTGGGCAAATCTGGTCGAGATGTCCAGGCAATCGAAAGAAGGAGGCCACCACCACCACCACTACATCATGTTCGGCCTTGCGTCGCTTCTCGCTACCTAATTATTTGCCTACACTTGGAATTAGCTCAGACCTAGCCGGATCGGAAATTTATAATCTACTACTAAAAATATGCCATTAAACTGATTCATAATGACAAGGACTGATCAACAGATTGATATCATTCGTCTTGATTTGCAACGAAGTTGCGGGTCGCCAACTAGATTTAATTTCATAGAAAGTTCTGCTTCAAATCACATGAATTGTCTAGGTCACGATCCTCTAGAATTTCGCAGTTCTTAAGATATTCTATCAATGATTCTTTGTCTGCAACCTTACAACGCCTCGAGGTGTTGATGCTCGTGTCAATGATTGGTTTTGTTTCTTTGACAGGGTCACAACATTCTCATCTTCTTCGAATGAATAATGTATCTCATAGGGTGGTAACTTATCATGCACTGGCTCAAATTTAACTGGAATCGGCTCCTCTACTCTAAATCCCAATTCGTCCTCCGATATACCGAGGAGTCTCTTGTCGTGAGTGTAACAACAATCGGTTTCATGAATGTGTGGGGCCAAAAGTGAACAATGAAATCGTAGATGGCACTTGTGGTAAATAATAGTGAACAAATGAGCCATTCAAAATATATCAATAATATGGAAAATTCTTCTAATACTTGAAGGTAACAGAGATCATAATAAAGTAATAGGGCTACAGATGTATTGAATAGGGCCCAGTAGGCGGTAACTCCTCAGGTCTTATAATAAATGGAGGAAGGACTTCTACCGGCATCCATTGAATAATAAAGATGATTGCAAAAAATGATGATGTCTAGTATCATTCGTGTCTCTTGAGTGCCGTTCTGTTTGTGTTCGGATGTCAATCCCATGAACATGTGAAACCTTCCTTTTATCGCACGCAAACATGGTATGGATGTTTTGGCCAAAGAAAGTCATGCATTGAATTGGCGGGTGATTCATTTTTACTGAGGTTAACAATAATACTCTATCTGGCATGTTAGATATGATTACGTCAGTAATAATCAGATCAACTGATGTGAGGCGAACGAAGCCATCCTATTAGAATTATCGATGATTTCTATAAAGACACAGAGCTAGCCTTATCATCATCATTGTCAAATCTTCATAAGTCTTTCGTTATTGAGAGGCCCAAGAAAATATGGATATTTGGTCACTCATAGCTTCAGTATTTGTGATATCAGCATTACTATCATCACTCTGGCAAATTACCAAACATTTAATCTATTATAACAAGCCATATCTTCAAAAGTACATCATAAGGATACTATGGATGGTACCAATATATTCCATGAACGCCTGGATTGCCATGGTTCTACCGTCGCTGGGTGTCTACCTAGATGTATGCCGCGAAACTTTCGAGGCCTTTGTGATATATAGTTTTATGAAATACCTGTTGAACTATTTACATTATGATCTGAATCTTCAGCAAATCATAGACTTCAAGCCTGGTGTTGGCCATTTGTTCCCGTTGTGTTTCTTGGGCTCAACTTCAGGAGGTAGATTATTCATGCATAGATGTAAACATGGGATCCTACAATATGTTATCATTCGCCCAGTTACAACTCTATTAGCTGTATTCAGTCAATTGTTTGGCGTCTATGGTGAGGAGAATATGATCTCTCTAAGACTTACATTTACTTATTATTGATCAACAATATATCCCAAATAACTGCCATGTATTGTCTAGTGATATTTTATACAGGTTACAACATAGAGCTTTCAAGTATCAAGCCATTACCAGAAATTTCTCTGCATAAAATTGGTGGTATTTTTTCATTCTTTCAATCTGTAATAATATCCATTTTGATCGACTTCCTTCAATCAGATGAGACCACAGCCCAACGACTGGCCAGAGGCCGTAAATTCAAGACTTCCTTATCTGTATAGAGATGTTGATTGCATCCATTGCACACCATTATGCCTATTCGTATACTCCCTATATGGACGAGTCACTGCCGTTGGATGCGAACGAATCCTTTTGCTTTACCTTCCTAAGAACTCTTGACTTTACCGATGAAACCAACGATGTATTAGATCATTTGCATCAAAGGAGTTTTGAAAGTGAAGAGAAGCTTCAAGAGGACAAGAAAGTTGCCTGCTGTAGTGATGATGGACAATAATGATGATGGTCAATACGAATATACACCCCTAAACACGTTGAATATTGGTCGCCAAGGCCCTCAGCGAAGAGCTCGTACTCAACCCTGCCAGGCTCCGTTTTGGGTGGACGGATTCAGACATAACGGACGCAATGAATTTAAGTGTGAACATTATCACTCGTTCAATGTATACATATAGAATGTTACAATTTTCTAGAAGAAACCTGAACCACTGGAGTCATTATTTCGTTGAGGCCGAAATTAAACTTGGGCTCTGGTGGAAATTTTGTTCCTACGGCCGGCTTGAAGATGAAATTCGTCATCATCTTGGCGAGCGCCAACTTGGTCTCAGTGAGACTGAACTTCACTCCCAAACAATGTCTTGGACCCAACCCAAATGGACAATACGAGCCTTGAACAATATTTTCCCTCCTGCCTGGCATAAATCTTTCTGGATCAAACCTGTCTGGATCTGGCCAATAGTCGGGATCATTCATTATTGCATAATAGGCCAGGCTCAGTTTCGTGCCCCTCTCTATATGAACCTTATACTTCTCAATATAATAGTTCCCACTACAAACGCGATCGATCTGGCCCACTGGTGGTATGAGACGAAGAGTCTCCGAGATCACCGAATCAAGATACTGACATGAGGTGAGGCTGTCATATTGGAAATTGTAAGTTCCGTCGTCTTGTTGTTCGGCCAATGGTCTGATTTCTTCGAAGAGTCTTTGTTGTATGTCAGGATGAAAGGCTAGGATATAAGTGCAGTGAGTTAATAAGGTTGCGGTCGTCTCGAGACCAACCATTAGCATAAAGATGGCATTAGATAGAATCTCATCATCAGTCAGCTTATTTAACGGCCCTTTAGAAGTGGCGCAACAGGTACCCGGAGTTGACGATATGTTCTGTATATCTTTTAGGAGTTGTTGTTGATCTTGTTGAATTGAGCTCGAAGTCAACCCTGCATGGTGATTCTCCTTACTGTCCATCTCGTTCAATTCCAAAGAGGCATTGTCAATTTGGCATCCATTAAGATTTGGAGATAATCGTCGAATTTTCGGCCACACTCTCGGCGAGACTTAATAATCTGCTCGACTCGTCGCGCCAACGGTTCCACTCGTCGCCTAGGGTTTAGCTCGAACTTGAATAGTTTCAAGATGGGCTCAGGTATAGAAAAAGAAGGCTATGAAACGGCCAACACTCAACTCGAACAACTTCAGCCCTAGGGTAACAAATTCATCACGCGAAGCTGCACTCTTCAGACTTGTCGAACCAGACCTCTGTAGTTTCAAACCATAACAGCAACTGGCAATCGCGTCCATCGTATATAACGAATACACATCCTTCAGGTTGATATTAGTACCTGAGATATGGCTACCATTTAGATCGAGCGTGTCAGCAGTCGATGTCTTAGTGAAATCCGGCATTTGTTCCTTAAAACAATCGACCAGATCATTTGAACTCACTTGGAGTAATTTGAACATTCGCTTAATTTTGGTGCTAGTAAAGGTTGGTGTCATCACAGATCTTACACGTTTCCAATGTTCATCCTGGATATAGAAGATGAAATGTTTCTGATAATAATTCAAATAGGCGTTCGGCTCATGATTTGGGAAACTATTGAAATCCTTCACACATATTTGGCGTAATATTTCCGCATCGGCCACCATCAAATAGGGCTGGTGTCCCATGAACGATCCATATAACTTACCATAGTTTCTCCGCCATCTATTCTCTGTATCCATACGATTGCTCTTGAAAAATTCCAACAGGTTTCCAAACAAAGGCACTGGTTTGGGTCCTGCAAGGCCCTTGCTGGTCAATATTTGAACAAATTCTTATAATAATGATGGGTCCATATGATAGCCAAGACAATCGAAACCGAAGTTACACTAAAAATGCTGAAATAGTCCATAGCATAGTTGAGGGTTGTTAGTTGTATCAGCTGGCCAGTTTAGCTACAGGTTGCATGATATCACTTGTTGTGATTATCCATAATTTTGATGGCACAAATTCGTTGGCCGAGGCACGCGCGGAACAGAATCGTGCGATCGACTGGGAACATGGGAGCCTCTAGCATCAAACAAACTGTCCTGTGAGACAGAGAGTCATGGCATTATCAGAATTATTATCGGAATTATTATTCATAAAATGTATGAAACTATACAGAAGACTATTATTGCTTGGGCATTCAATCATTACATTGCCTATTATTATTTTGACAATGTAAATGTGAATCAATTGGAGGTAGCCTTCGAGAAGAGCGAGATAGAACTGGACAATTTGCCAATCAAGAGGATGCACTAAAACATTTGAAGCTGCCATGGACTGTCGTATCAGGGATTGTTGGAAAGTTAAGCATTAGAATACCATTACTCACATCATTGACCGACCCATGGCTTATCAAATTAGACAATCTTATGCTTATTGTTTCGCCATCAAAGCTGTCTGAACTAGAAATGATGCAAGAATCCAATGATGCTGATAGTTCCGTCATCGAGGACAATGAGGACGATGAAAACTACGAAAATACAAATTCAGAGGTGACAAAACTAGCAGATTTCCACTCATCCTTCTCTGCCACCGTCTCGTCTATAGTCAAAAATATATAGAGCAATATAAAATTAGAGATCAATTCTATGACATTGTTATTCGAGGACTTCAATCATGGACTAGTGAAATTTAGCGCCGATAGCCTATTGCTACATCGGCCTTACAATGTCCGTAATCTAGTTATGGACAATGTTTCCGTCTATTTATCTCGTTTGGGTCCGCATACATGGAACAAACGTGATGACCTATTACGTGTCAACTTGAACTCATGCAACATGGATTTATGTGATGTCTCAAATAATGGTAATCACACATCGTTAGAAATCAATAGTGAGACAGAAATCAAGGGTAGTTTATATTTTGTTGGTTCAATAGGTACCTCCTCGATACCTCTATGCGAGTTTATATTAGAGGACTTTCGCATGCTTTATTTCACCGGCGAACACCAACAAGATGGTTCAATATTTGCAAAAAGTTAGTTGCTGCCATTTTAATAGAGAGGAATCCTCCTGGGACAATTTACTGAAACCATGGCCATTTAATCTGAGCTGGGATAAGAGGACTAACCACAAAAGTTCTCGTTGACATCAGATGAGCAGGCTGACTTTACAATGTCCAGTGCCCTTTTTGGATCTAGTCGATTTTGTAATCAAAAAGGATTCTGACCAAATCTGGCCAAACATTTGCCAAATGCTCAGGTGAGGGCATATCGGACATAAGCTTTATTGCGCCTGGACTCAAGTTAATAGTGATAGATAGTCTACGTGAGAGAAGATCGTCGAAGTATCTATCGAGAATGTAGTTGTCAAGAGCACTACGAAGTCAGAGGAACAAATCATCGACTGTTGCCTGCAAGATGTTCGTATCGTCAACGCTCTCCTGATTGCGAAAAGGACATTGTTCTCGATAGAAGCTCAAATTTAAATGGTAGTCTGACTCAGAGTCCGGCAATACGTTTGATTATGGACAGGATATTGGGCAAATCTTTTGGTGCTGTCTGGTTCAGACAGGTGCAACTGTCCTTGTGCGAGCTAGTTCTAAATATTGAAGAGAAACTGTTCTTGAAATTGGTGGAATTTATAAGCTTTAGAAACCGAAGACGGCCCAAGAATCTTGGTAATCTAAGTCGTGATTTGGATCGTATCTTGCACCCAGAAGGGGATAGACTATCGAAATATTATTTCGATTTATTGAGAATAGATTTGAGTAGCCTGAAATTGAGGTGTGTTCACGTCATCCAATTTGCCAAGTTCCTGCAGAAGCTCAAATCTTGTTTGGGCATGAAATTCTTTGGCTTCGAGGATGCCCAAGTACAATTGTCGCCATATTTCAAGATGGATGTTTATGGAACTTTGAGAGGTATATTTGACTCGGTATCTAGATTCTACAAAGAGACAAATTTCCGGATCAAGCAACGCAATTATTGGCCAACAGATTCAAAATTATCTAAGGGTTCATTTTCCCGAGTTATTATCAGCTACATTGGATGAAGTTCACAATATATTGTTTTATTGAACGGACGGAATTATCATGGCCGCCCGGATATATGCATCCAGCTCAAATATCACCCTAGGAACACTTAAATTAGGTTAATATAAAAATGAATTAAACAAAATTTGACAAATATAGTAAGCAAATCGCGTGATCAGACTACTCTTCTTACAACATCAATGATTTATAGATATATTGCAATAATAACTTATATTATGTGACTTTAATCAATGTCGATATCTTTCATGAGTGATTCTTGAATATCAGAGGCCATAATCGATGACAATACTTTGTAATTGATCTTGGACGAGATCCTCTTCTCGTGCAACATGGTTTCCACCGCTTCGTTGGCCGTGGTGGCAACACATGGGGCCCTCTTTCGTTTAGTCGTCTTTCGCCTGACAGTCTTGGGCGCCTCATCCTCCTCGGCGTCTGCCTTATCCTTCTCCTCGAGATATTCGGTGTTCACCTGATTCCACAGGTCTTCTCTTGATCTTTGTTCACTGTCGCTAAGAATGTAGGAATCAATCTCATCATCGTCTATACCAGACAGGTCGAGCTCGCCTTCGTCCTTCGAGTTGGACTCTAAGCTCAGACACCTGCAGCTCCATTCCACAAACTCTGGGGTCATCAAACCCAGTTCTTCGCCGTGGGCCGGAATTCTTTCAGTCGCTCCAGAACAGTTTCGGTGTTATCTTCGTCATTTAGCACTTTGGGTTTAGAACATCGGCCGTCTCGCGTTCCACGATCTTCTGGACTGCATTCTCTTCTGTCATGACTTCATCGTCATCCTCGCCGTCGCCAGCGCCGCCTTCGCCATCCACACCGCTGATACCACTAGCGCCGCTATCATTCAACGATTTATATCTCTTCTGCTTGGACGATCTAAGTTCCTCCAATCTGTCGTCAATCATCTTTTGAAACTTGGAAATCTCATCCTCGAAATTGTTTGGCTTGTCAGTCATCTCAATTTGCTGTAACATTAACTTCTGGCGCTTTCTAGCCTCCTTGAAACAAGGCGGATCGTCCTCGCCCTCGAGATCCACTGTCATGAATTCATCCAATGTCAACCGGCCCGTTTGGGTATCACCAAATTCCGCCAGTCTCTTTCTGATTGTGGTCTCACAAGCAGCACTATCTTGATGATGTCCCTTATGTTACAATGAATTCCATTCAATCGGCATGCTACAAGTAGAGCGGCGCCACATAAACCGAGGGCCGTCTACCTGTATGTATCCAATCGCGTTTCATCCTCTGGACCAGACGAAGCGCGGTCAGCTCAATATCACGAATTTTGTTGGTGTCTGTCCCAATCAGCTTGTGTAGTTTGTTTGAGAATCTAACAATATAGATGCAGGGATCGATGGGGGTATGTTGATGCAAAGGGCATTGGATAATTTGAGATATGTCTTGCCTAGTTCGAAAATATTGACTTGAGTGACATCGCTTAGATCTAATAACATGTGAGATGTACCCTCGATACGGCATGTCATGTATAAACAGGCGGCATAGACATTGTTCTGTCTCCTTCCATATGTAAGTCGAGTCGCCTGGACAGGGGCCATCCGATAGAAATTGAAAGCTGTTGTTACACAATGATTATTTAATCTAAGCTGTTGCCCAATACCCTTGATGCGACGTTTCGCATTCTCTAATGTAATCTCTCTCGATTCACGGCTACTAACGGCTAAATTGTTTCCGATCGTGCCGGCCGCCAAACTCTTGTAATTTGCATCACTACTAACCATACGACCAATCAGATTGGCCGCTCCCATGACTGCCCTCCTCGAATTGGAGCTCACTAACAATAAGGTTCTCCTCGATAACCGCACCACATTTGGTACAAAATGTGTCTCCTCTGGTTGTGTCCGACTCGAGCTCTGTCGATCCGCATTGATTACATGTGCCCCGAACATGATAATTCGCGAGATCCTTCCGTTGGAATTGTATACTACTCGTTTGTTGGAATCTAATTCATTTAAATTGATTGATTATTTTCCTCCTGATGTATGTTTTCTGGTGGAGGCAGCAATCTTCTTTCGATACCACTGGTTGAAGATGGATTGAGAAGAAGGGCCAGATTTAATTAAGATACATCTTTTAATTATTAAAAAATGTGTAATTGTTTTTCGTTTAGGGTCAGGAAATAATGCCGCATGAATGTACAAGTTGTACAACATTTTGCAGGAAAAATTCACGCTCGAAGTGAAATGCACGAAATTGGTGCGCACCATTCCGTAGCCGACTCAGCTATGCACCAAAATTTTATTCGCACCATCACAAATCCATGAGTTTTATGAGCAAAGGCAAGCAAACCAATTTTCACTAATTTCATAATTTATCATTCAAGTCTATCAACAACATGAAACAAACTTATTATTTTCATAATCTCATTTGTTTTTATTTCAAGGAGATGGCCAGAAGTGGACACTATTGAGCTTGTTCAAGAGGAGGACGATGACAAAAAGACGAGTCAGCGCAATCCGAGGGAGCCTCAAGTTCTCGTGGAGAGCCAAAGTCTTCCGAGAGCCACAAGAGCCACAAACAAGTAAACCGCCTGATATCAACCCAAAGGGAATAACCGGTCGGACAACCACAGTACCATCAATAGGCAATAGGGCCATAACTTTGCAAACAGAGTCGAGTTTGCCAGTTATAAATGAGAATGTCATGAAGGAATGCGAAGAGTGTCATCAGGATTTCCTGAAATCGTATTTGTATAGGAATTTTGCTGTTCACGTTTGCGACGATTGCCGAGATCCAAAGGGAACACACGAGCTAATCACGCGCACCGATGCAAAAGCTAAATATCTACTTAAAAGACTGTGATTTTGACATGAAAACCTCCGCTCAGGTATATACTCAAGAAGAATCCCTACCAGAGCCGAGGCGATATGAGACTGTACTTGAAGTATCAGATTGAGGAGAGAGCCCTGGAGGTTCATGGGTCGGAGGAGCAACTAGAGGAGGAGCTGGACAAGAGAGGGCGACGAACTGTAAAGAAGCAAAAAGTCTATGACAAGAAGATGAAATCATTGTCGATGCAGGTCAGATCTAGTCTATACAAACGAGAGACTGGCGGCCACGAGCACAGCTATGGAGAAGCGAAATGTATCGACGAAGACAATGACATCTATCAAAAGATTTGCACTACCTGTGGACACAAATGGGAATACGAGGAGATGTAAGATAAATATTAAGAATAGGAAACACCGAAATCCGTATTCATCATATACCAAAGTTTACTTAAGCAATGTTTACAATACAGGTAACATTTCCACTTATTGTCGAATTTTAATTATATTCTTCTCAAGATTTGAATCCTGATAGATTGTCGTAATTATAATTATTATTATACTTATTCACGCTTGTTTACCATTAATCTAATATATATATATTTATAGATCTCGTCTCTATTAGTTTACTATATCGATATGTTACATAGTTCGGTATAATCATATTCAATATACTCTATATTCTCACAATAATTACACCAATCATCGATCAATCGATCGATATTGTTCCATCATCAATGAACTATAGTAGTTGTGCGATTACTATTGTTGAAGTTGGAGCCGCTCCAGCTGGAGCCAATCTTCAAGGTTCTTGTAGTTTCTGTTTCTCCAACGTATATTGAATTCCACCTCCTCGATGGCGATCTGGAAGGATCTCTTGGCGGTGCCAACGTCGCCCTTGATGCTCTCGTAGAAGGTATGCAATTGCTCAAGTTCAACCTGAGTGTTCAAGGAGGTTGCAATAGATCTAACCAGACTGCCAAAAGCAAAGGAACTCTTTCCATAACTAGAATTGAATGATTTAAAGTGGTGGGATGGATGTCAGTGGTGGTCATGTAACAATTGATGTATTCATAGGACATGTTACTTAATAATACTTACTATTCTTTGATTGTCGACCATCTTTCTCGGATGAAATTTGAACGCAACCTCGCGGCCATAGTTATTGTTTGCAATGGCCCCTAAACACATAGGAGCCATCTTGTCTTCGGATGGGCTTCGTCTTGTCGAAGTCCATTCCAGGTAACGCGATAGAATCAAATCTCTTTGCTACACAAGGCGCCTTTGAAATTCTGTCTCTCTCGTTGGGGTTCTGTTCCCCTCTCGTAGACTCGCCACAAGAAGTTCCAGTCGTCTTTGTTTCCATTCTCGATGGCCGTACAGTAGATGGTACTTCTAAGGGCCGGATTGATGTTGTTCTGATTGCTTTGTTTCCATTGTTTAAACAGCGCCTGGCCTTCTCGATACAATGACTGTGCACAGTGCAGGCCGATGCGATGGCATTCACCTGATTATAATGTTCGGTGATATCTTCGCTATCGATTGGTGCCACCATCTTTGTCGGCTGTTGATTGGATGTTGTTGTGGTCTTGTTGTAGATTTTGTTGCTGTTTGGTAGAAAGTGGCTGTTGTTTCAGGAGGCCGTCTTTGTTGGCCGACGACTGTAATCCACTCGAGGTCTCTGTAGCGGGCATAGTAGGGTTCGATCAGGTCGCTGGTGTAGTCCTTCCAGTCGCCGTAGATGGGCGTCCTTTGGGCATGTCGTTGATATAGGAGAAGGAAGTGAGCGCCGTCTCCCAAGGCAAATAATTGCGCTCATTTCTCCAGGTAACGCGTGGCTCCCATGGCGAACTTATAGTCGAGAATGCCCGCCTTGGCCAGCTCAAAGATGTCATCGAGTATTTGGGCTCTATTGCTGGGCTGATTTGCGAATAGTCCTCTTCGAGTTGATCCACCAGCAGCTTCCAGTTGCGCTGGTCATAGTTGACCCGATAATAGCCCCACCTGATTGACGTTCACGATCACCCCATTCGTTGTCTGGCTTGGGCAATTCACTGGGCGAAATGTCGACGCTGCTCGTCGTCGACTCATTTTAGTGCAACCAAAGCCTCGTAGTGGGCGTCAGTTTTGGTCTGACTTCCACGTGTAGGTTATGGGAATCTCCATCTCTGTTTTGTGGTGGTGGTATTTGCACTTGTTGATTTGTTGTTCAATGGGTGCAGTTGGCGGCAAAATAGTGTTATATGGCTCATGTGCGGACCTGTTCGAGTTTGGCCCTGTGCGAGCCCGTCGTAGGATCGAGTCAACGTCACGAGAGGATGGCCAATCTGCAGTGTCCACGAGTTCATCATGGCCGAGGTCAATTTGACCCCTCGAAGAGAGGACGAGGCGTTGGCGGCCACCATTCGCTGGGCCTCGCTCAGGGTGCGCCCACAGATCGGACTGCTCGGCGTTGTCATACTTGAGGGCGCGCAGGTAGCGCTTGAGGCCGAGCTTGAAGACAGGCTCAGTCAGGAAGTGGCTCATCATTCGGATGACACTGGCACCCTTCGAGTAAGAGATATGGTCGAATATTTCGGTGATCTCCTCGGGATTGTTCACAGGTATGGAGATTTGATGCGACGACGACAGACCGTCGAACTTGAGCACATTCTGGATCTCAGCACAACGAATTGGTCGAGCATTCGTGCCTTCGGTTCGACATGGTCCACGCCAATGTACTCGACGAACGAGGCGAAGCCCTCGTTGAGCCACAGGTCGTCCACCACTTGGGCGTCACGAGATTGCCAAACCACTGATGGGCGAGCTCGTGCGCCTACAGTGGCCACCCGCTTTGCTTGTTGCCCACGGAGGTTTTGTTCGTCGAAGAGCATGGCCGTCTCGCGATACGTGACGAGGCCCCAGTTTTTCCATGGCGCCCGCATTGAAGTCGGGCAAGGCGATCATGTCCATCTTGGGCAGTGGGTACTCAATGCCGAAGAAGTCCTCGTAGTGTCTGAGGATCTTGCCGGCGATTTTCAGGGCATAGTCGGCCGTGTGAATGAAGCCAGGCCGCGTCAGACGGAAATCTGGTGTATGTGAATAGTTGAGACGATAGGAAATATTACGAAGAAGGTTATTATTACCATCAATAGGAAGTGTTCGTGGCTGGCAAAAGTGACCTGTTGCTGCTGCTGCTGCTGCATTCGATTTGCAGCGGACAATGGCGATCATGATGAATGTGCAAGTGTATGAGTGTGGGCGAGAGTGATATAACTTTTTGTAGGCGTCTCTGTGAGACGACAGATCGAAAAGTAACGGAGAAGACTGCTCAGGCCACTCTTTTGCCGAGTATTCAAATGAACTCGAGCCGACTGAAGTAGAGACACACACAAGAATCATCATCAATCTAACGCCTAGACGTTAAATGGATTCAGACACATTTGTAGTTTTGCTTTCCACACAATAAAGGCATTTATTATATTCACGGAGAGAGAAACTTGTTGATTGTAGTGGCTCGTCATCGGTGGCAAAGGCTACAGCTACGGCTACGGCTACAGCCACGACTACGACTACGACTACGGCGGCGTTCGCTTCATAAATCATGATCGGAGAGATGCACATCAGCGGCGGAGCAACAACAACAACTACAATAATAATAATGAGCAAAATAATGATGATTTTTAATGGTGATAATGGAAAACAAAACAGCAATGCGGACAATTCATCATGTGATCAATCGACAACGTTGGATATATATTCAATTGCGGGGAAGCAAAGAGTTTTGCAGTTGTTGTTGTTGTTGTCGATGTTTCCATCAGTTGGCAAAACATGAATTTGAAACTTTCGCCCATTCGCCATTGATGTAAACCAAAGACTCAGGACGATCATCAACATCTTTTAAATGGAAACAAAGAAGTCTTCTTTTCTGGAGAATTTTCCCTGCGGCCGCCGATGAGAGAATAAACTTTGTTTGTTTTACCTGATCATCGTTTAAGTGAGAAGAGGTTATCGGTTTGGCGCCCAAAAGCTCGGCCATCGACTGCAGGCTCGACTCTCGCTTGATTAGCATTCGGCACGACTGTTTCCTTTCTTTTCTTCTCCTTCAGCCACTTAATTATAAATCTGATCAACTCTCTCCCTCTCGAGGCTGGTTGTTTCTCTAGCTCTCATGGGGCGGCTCATCTCACCTCTCACCCGGCCGAAGGTGACGTCCGACTGGCTGGCCGTTCGAGTGCGCTGTGAGAGAGTTGCACACGTCACGTGAAGTTCAATGAGAGTCTACGGTATTTGTTGACGAAGATGGAAATGTTTGTTGGTCAGTCGATGGCCGGCACGAGAATTAAATAACTGCGAGCCTCTGCCAGTGCACAGGTAAGCTCCAGCAACGCCGAAAGAGTAAGCAATGCCAGCAGATTACATAAGAGAAGCGGTTGCAAATGAGCTGCAAATGTTTCCAAATTAAGATCTAGCCGGCCCGTTAAATGTTTAATTTTTCACGCTTTTGCCTGGCTCGGACAGCAGCAGCCGCACCAGCAGCCAACATACACTTTACTTGATTAACAAATAAAGTGTTACGAGAGTTGGCCTAAACTCTCAAGTCACAGCCGACCGAGTCGATTGCGACTGCAATCAAAACGTTTATATTTATATATACTAATAAATGTTATCTAATGGCCAGACAAACCACAAGATCATCAACAACGAGAAAGCATTTGCGCGGCCAGAATCAAGCCCAAGAATGCATCAATTTGATGTGGTTTCGATACTGCCAACGTAGTTGCAGTTTCCATGGACACACGAACCTCTCTCCCACTATCTTTACTTACGTTTCCCTCGCTTCGTGACTCGAAATTAGTTACAGCAAAGGCAACCAGGTAAGTCGACATCCTATGCGATTTGGCGAATGTGTCCGTCAGCCAAAGGCCATCCGCAGATCTAATAATATTGCCCATTATCGGGTGGTTAGTTAGTTAGTTGAGGTGCAACAAGTGCATTTATGTGATCAGTGTTAGCTAGCAGCTATCAGCTGGTGGTAGACTAATTCATTCAGCATCTACTGACGACTCGAGTGATTTACTTACTCCTCTTGATTGATTATTGGCATGTTCGACAGGGCCGTCATGTTCTTCCAGTGCTTGATCTTGATGCTAAAAGTGGCCTTAAACACTGATGATGTTTGAGTTGATTCGAGTCAGTTAGTTAATTGGTGGCCAGAGGATGAGACTGATCGGCAGCTGGCCGGTCCAGTCAACATTGTGACAGTTCATGCCACCTGTTTTGACACACTTCCTCGGTCGTTATTGGATTAGATTGGATTGGGTTGGATGGGATTTGATTGGGTGTACTACTTACGTGGCTCGTCGAAGCAGGGAAAGGATCGGCGTGCGTCCGTCGCCTGGAATTGCGTGGCGGCGATCCAGCTGATGTTGGGTGGGGGCGTGGCCGGCGTGCGCGTGTCATAAATGCGTCGATATGATGTTGTTTATAGAGCAGTAAAATGGTTGGGTTGAAATCTACAGCTATTGAGTAGTAGGCAATTGGACGAACAAATATTTGCATATTTATCATCAGTCGGTGCCTGTGTAGATGTAATCGATTAGTAATAGGACAACAACGAATAAATGGATATAATCACTCGTTCAACGGGCCAACGTACAGTACAGGACAGGATAGTTTGCGGGTGGGATAGGATAGTATACTAGAGAACTGGCTGACTGCTCTCGCCCATCAACTTCACAATAATTTATCAATATTTAAGACTAATAATAAATTACACATTTGACGTTGATCACATCACACGGAACTGGCCAGTCATAATGTTTATACAAACAATCTAGAGTGCCTTTCAAATGGGTGCTAATGGCCCACTGCATTGCACTCCGCACTCGCAACCTGTCGCCGATTATCATTATTATTATTCAAACATTCGGCTTGGAACCCGTGAGACTGGCTCGGCCTGGCTAGACCAGATAGCCAAAGACAAACCCAGGAAGCTCCTGTGCTGTGGTCGTTGTGGTCAGAGGAGAGATCTTCGATTGAGATCATTCAACATCGGCTCGCTGAATGAATTAATGTGTTTAAATGCGAGAGACGGAGAGAGAAGCTAATCAAATGGTAAACAGAGAGAGAGAGAGAGAGAGAGAGAGAGAGAGAGAGAGAGAGAGAGAGAGAGAGAGAGAGAGAGAGAGAGAGAGAGAGAGAGAGAGAGAGAGAGAGAGAGAGAGAGAGAGAGAGAGAGAGAGAGAGAGAGAGACAGGCAAGAGGTATTTCTCGCCAAACGAGAGCGCTTTATTGTAACATCAACAACAAGTGTCGAAGTTGGTGGCGTCGGCGGCGACCGACAGACAGCCACAGCAACTCCGACGGCTACCTTAGAATGGATTCAAGCTGAGAGAAGGAAGAGAAGACGTTGGCGACCAAACCAACATCGGCGTCATGATCCAAGTCATCTGTACTCGGATGGCCGAGAACAAGAGCAGTCAAGTAGGAGACTGGACTAAGAGCGACACACCAAACACCACTGTTGTTCTTGGCAAGCCTCAGGTTAGTTTTGGTGAAAATGCGTTTCCGTTACGTAAGAATATTCAACAAACCAAAGAGAGGCGATGAATGAATGCAATGGAACGAATAGAAAAGGAAAGCAAGGCAGCAAATGAAGGGGAATGATTTACTTTTTCATTGAGTCTCGTCCACTCATCGGCAAACTCTAAAGGCCAATGATTGATTATTAGCCTTTTCGCTGACTAAATACTCTATCTCTCGCTTGTGCGTCCAATGGCTCGGGCCAGGTCGTAGCAGTTGGTTAAATGAGCACTCGCCGGGCTTTGGCCGATTGGTTTTCCACTATGAATTGTCTCTCTTTGGATGATCATCGTCGTCGGCGTCGTCGTCGGCCATCAGCCATGGCCTGCTGGCATGGGCCAACAGGGAGCAGATCAGAGCCGAGGAGCTACTTTCACCTGTTCACGCGAGAACCACTGGAAGCCGCCAGCCGATGAAAGCAGACTGCGGCGGACTGGTGAAGTTGTGTGGGTCGATTTGTAAGGTGGCGACGAGCGAAAGCGACTTCTGGTTGCAATTGATTTGAGCGGCCGACTGGATGGATGCGATGGACGGATACATTCAGGTGTAGACAGAGAGAGAGACGAGACTCTCCAACGCAGTCCACCTGAAGCATTGAAACTTTCTGAAAACTAACTGTAAGCACCAGCAACAGCCACCACCACTTCTGCTTCTTCTTTTCATCAACTACCTTCATTTACCTGATCATTGGATCATCATTAAGTGGTCGGCTGATGCCTGGAGAGCCTTAAAGGAATTGCCATTCACACAGAGGCGAGAGCGAATTGAAGCCGTAATTGAAGTGAAACAAACTAAACACACAAAGACAGTTAAGTTCAGTTATTATTGTTGTGTTTGTAGCCAGAAGCATCTCTGGCTAGGGTCAATACTGGCGCTGATTGATTTGAATCTAAAACTAAACTCTCTGGCTGTCTCTGTGCGTCTGAACTACGGCGACTATTAACTGATGAAAATGATTATTATTATTACTACGCGCGCATGTTGTCGACGTGAGTCTCCAACAGTTGGCATCGGCCAGCTAATAGACGCCAGCCGGCCTGTGGAAGCCAAACCGAGCCGGCTTGGCGCCTAAAATTGACCAGATTAACTGGCAGCGGGCTTATGACACGACGAGATGCAGGTTTGGTTTCAAGTTGCAGCTCGCAGGTAGGCAGCCAAGTCAGTGAGGAAATCACCTTTCAATGAGTCGTCATCGTCGTCGTGGTGGACTGTTTCGCGTCTATTTGATGGTCAAGCCAGCAGCCAACAGCAGACGGCCAGATTATCCGTCTCGATAAGTTCTAGGCTAGTGCCAGTTGAGTAGACGAAGAGAGAAAATCTCATCTACAAAGAATGGACTGACTGACTGACTGGCGGACGGAAGGACTGATGAATGAATGGAAATGCTTTCGCTCGATTTTGATTTGAATTGATTTGATTTGTTTGAGATCAACAAACAAACAAACAAACAAACAAATGAAATCCGATAAGCTGTCGGCTTTCTGGAAAACTGACGTCCATGCCAGAGATTTGCCAGCGAAAAGGGTGGCAACAAAATAATGACCGACAACTAATCAAGACAACAACAACAACAACAAACAATATCGACTCTCCGGCGGCGATCGTCAATTTTGCAAGCAAATATTCGCCTCTCACAAGTCTCTCTATGTCTCTTGTTCTCACTCGCTCTCAGGTTGCTTCTAACTACCACTACTTACGTTGGCTCGCTCGAGTTCTGGCGGTCGTATTTAATCTTGTAAAAGCCGGCCAGGTCGTCGTTGAGTAGGCCCGTAAAGTCCACACTGAGCAGGTAATCTTGGCCCGGCCGGAGCGGCGCGTCAGGTGTATGATGGAATATTGCAACTGTTTGTCTTGGCTTAATCTCTTGACCTTTGGCGCCGGCGCGGCTGTCGGTGGCCCAGTGGTTGTCGTTGTTGTCTTGTTAGCTGTCGCCGGCTGTATGTCGGCCGACGATGGCGCCGATTGTTGTAACTGTCGCCTGTGGCGGCTAATTGAAAGCTGGCTGCCCACCCGGGGCGACAAGGCAGCCGATGGGCCCAACCACTCGAGCGAGATGGTCTTCTCGTTTATGTCCAAGTCGAGCGCGTGCAATGAGATGTTGTCGGTGGGCTCGCGGCACTTGATTCGGATACGCACCTGGCCAGTGAAGTTGAAGGGCTCGGCAATGCGCGGCCAAATGAATAGGTCGTAGTGGTCGGGCATCACATGGTGGACAGGCGCTGGAATCTGGCTGACGATGCGCCGGCCTCGAGCTCGCCGGCCGCCAAAGAGGCGCCGCCCGAGGGCCGACCTGGCCGACAGTTCGCCGTCGAGTGCGGCGAGCGCCGGCACGCCGCCCGACGACAGCTCGATGGGCGTATCGGCGGGAAAGTCGAGGCCGGTCATGGGGCAGCTGGTGGTGGTTGTGGTTGTTGCCAATCAATGGGTTGGGCGAGGCAACAGCCAGAGAAGCCGCGGAGGCCGAAACTGAGGCTGCCGATGACGACGAGACGGCCAGAGCGCCGCAGTCGGTCCAGTCGTGCATCAAATACACTGTCATGGCCGACAGGAGAATCCCGAACAGTAGCGAGCTCATTATGCAGATGGTGACGGCTAAATAGGGCCACTTGCGTAACAATAGTGATTGAAAGAAGCCCAAACGCCTGGGCTGTCTTGGCCTGGCTTGTTGTTGTTTATAATACAGAAGATCTTGTTCGTGCGACTGTTGTTCCAGATGATTTGTAATTAAAGAAATCTCCTCGTTTAATGTCTTGCCGGTGGTGGTGGTCGGCGGCGTCAATAGTTTCTGTCCACCAGCAGAAGAAGTTTGTTTCTTGACTGTGTTGTTATTATTAATATTGTTTTCTAATAAATGATTATTACTTGAATTAGAATGGTTATTAATATTATTACTGTGATTGCTTGTTGTTTTTGTTGCTCCTTCTTCTTCTTCTTCTTCTTCTTCTTTTGCTGTTCACTAAAATTCACTTTATTGTGCGCTTGGTTATTATTACGTAAGTTTTTCTTGTTATCGTCGTTGTCGCCACCACAATTCTCCCCTACTTGGTTGCTCGTTCGTTCCTCTGTTGATGTGGATGTTGCAGTTGATGTGGATGTGGTTGTCGATGTTGTTGCTCCTTCTCGAGGTGGATGTCGCGCAAGCTCATTGGCAGCGACTTGATTTTGCGTTGCATCAGCAGCCTCCATCTTCTTGTGGTTGTCGCCGGCGCCAGCCTTCGCCGGCACCTCAATCACATGCTGAGGGTTTACTTTCGCTGCTGCTGCTTCTGTGGCTGTGGCTGCTGGCGATGTTGATTCAACTGCTGATTCTTAGGTGGATGATGGTAGTGCTGATGCTCGTCTTGTTGCTCGCGAGCCTTGCGCTCGTCGCGTGTCTCGCCCTTGTTGACATTACCTGCCAGCTGGCCGGCCTCGACCACTACGGCGCCCGCCGCGGCCACCTCACCTGCAGCGCCGCCGCCGCCGCCGCTTCCGCCGGAGCCTGCCGGACCAGTCAACGTGTTGTTGCTGTTGTTGTTTGTCTCGTCACTTAATTTGTGGTCGCCCATCAAACGCTTGGCTGGCCATTCGTCTCTTGATTGGCCACTGCCGCCGCCTCTGCCGGCCTCTTCTTGATAGCCATCGTCCGTTGCTGGCGCCGGCACTGCCGATATCAGCCAATTATCGTGACTGCCTGACCTCTGCGCGCGAGGCTAATGAACCTCGTCGACGTCGTCTTCAATTGAATAAAATGCACACAAAAGCGAACGTTGACATTCACTTTAAAGTTTCGCTTCTTATCGTTTACTGGCTTTATGAGTCTTCAGGGTTCTCTTCGATTAGAATTAGAATTAGGAAGATCTCTGGCCGCTGATGAACTTGGTTGAGCTCTGCGTTGATTAACTTTGTTTTTAATAGTATATCCTGCAATGAATACAGTTTCTATCTCATCCGCTCCAATCTACTTCACTGCCAATTAAAAGTCTCTTTCTCTCTCTTCTAAAAGTTTTCTATGCATTGGACCTCTGTCTTAATTTCATCAACTTGGTCGTCGTCGTCGTCGTCGTTGATGGTGTTGTTCTTGCACTCGACTAGTTTACCTGTCCGGATGATGGCGATGATGATGAGCGAATGGGATCGAGCGATGCGATAAGAGAAGAGAGTTTGCAAATTTCGAGTGTATTTGTTGATTGGGCGTCTGTGATATCTCTCCAGTCGGAATTCAACAAACGAGTTCCCTTCTAAATGGAATTACTGGCTGCTGTTGCTGCCGCCGCTGCCTGCAGGTTAGCTTTGATTAAACTCGTCGACTTCCACTATAACAACAACAACAACAACAACCTGCCGTTGCTCAAGCCCAGAGTTAACTAACAGCACATCCCAAATGATGCAACTCGCAGCTGCGCGCGCTGTTGAAACTTTCTCGCCGCCGCCGCCGAGTTTGCTGATGCTCATCTGGCGGCCGCCCGCCGATCGTCTTGGGAAAGTCAGCCACCGCCACCTTCACCACCACCAAACTGCTGGCTCCACCTCGCGACTCCACTGCTGTCTTGGACTGGCCTTCGAGTTCCGTTGCTTTCGGCGCCGAATCAGCTGTTTAATGAGCCAATTCAGCCGCGACCTTCGCCACGTCTCCGTCCAGGATCAAATCGACGCGCCAAAGCCACGCAATGGACGCGCCCCAAAGCCATTTAACGCTCCAACGAGCCATGAAATTCTGGTCTTCGGTGATCGTCGATTTGACATTGAAATCCGCTTGGTTAAATTGTAATCTTGCGGCTTTGAATGCGAGATGACATTAACGTCAGGCGAGCCCAACAGCGTAATTGAGAGGAGGCCGGCATTGAGATGCGGCGCAATCATGGGCAGTGTCCATTCGAGTGTTGCCTATGTGTCTTGTTGTGTTAGTGATCACTTGGGGTACTCAAAGATGATATGATGTAGCGAGCCAGAGCTTCTTTGTTAACGAGAAACGCCCGTTCATGTGACTGGTCGAGGAGATTCGTCTGGCTGGCTTACCTGACTGACTGACTGACTGACTGACTGACTGGCTGACTGGACTGACTGACTGACTGACTGGCTGACTGACTGGCTGGCTGGCTGGCTGGCTCACGTGAAACGAGCGCCCGTCTACAGGTGGCTTGCTTGATGGTTGAATCTAGCCGCAATTGTAATTCATTTGGGCCTGATTAGCACCTCCATTGGTGCCGCCTCTCGTCATTTGCATGGCGGCTGAATGTATGTCGCCTGCTCGGTTGCCAGAATGACATTGGGGAGAAAGTAATTCATCAAAGACGATGTTGGCTTGTTACGCATCAGGAAGTCGGCATGACTTACGTTAATTATAATTAGCTAGACGAGCGCCAATGAGGATGAGACAAGGACATTCTGTAGTTGCTCATTTTGATTATAATGTTTCGTCTGGCGACAAACTGAGTGAGTGAGAGACAACAGCCAACAAAACAACGAGCACGAACAAGAAGACGACATGGAACTATCGCTCACTTTCGACTTGTTGTACTGATCATTGAATAACATTTGTTAATGGCAACAACATGATGATTACAAGCGACTTATCGACGAGACGAAAACATTTATCTAGCCGACAAATCAATCACACAAACAAAACACCTGTAAAACAAGCTAATGCCTTCGCCTGTCGTCGTTGTGCCATTCGCCTTGGAGTCACTTCTTGGTGGTTTCGCGCAAATTTAAAGAGTGTCGTCTCCTTGTGAGTTAAGTAAAAACACACAGCCACCAAGAACTAGTCAACATGGAGGACGAGGCTCACGTTAATTGAATAGAATCAGCTCGCCCCTGTCTAGTTAATCAGCTTCCATTCGACAATCTGACTGATTGTCTGTCTGTCTAACTGGCTACTCACAGTTGTTGGTCCCTCCAGACCACAATCTCAATTAATGATTCTGGTCGCTATGTGGCGCCACCTCTTGCGGGTGGTTCGAATTCAATGAACTCTCATTACATCATCGCGCAAACAGTAAATATTTACCTGCTACCGACGACGATGGCTGATTTGTTCTGTCGTCGAGTCCAAGACAAATCAGACTGAATGGCAGCATAGCATTCGCTGCAATCAAACGTGTCGAGCTCACCTGCAAGTGGGCCATGTTTTTCACCTCACTTCAGGTGTTCAAGTTACGCCGAGAACAGGCTAATGAGAGGCAGCCCCGTCAGGCAGAGCCTACGGCTGCGGCGCGCCGATTGATCTGCCCCATCGACTTCTTCGCATGCAGGCCCCGAGACAGGCAAACAGGCAGCAACAGGCGGCACCAGTTCACCTGCACACTGCGCCGGCGGCGGCCAGTGCCAAATGCCGCCCAAACCACACTGCACTGTAGGAATGGGCGAGAAAAAGTTGCGCCGTCTAAAAGTCAACTTTTGCCTCCTCCCAGTTGTTGCCGTGATTATGAAGTATCCAACTACAGCAACAACAAAAACAACCACAATATTTCTTATCGAACGTGGCCGATTTTCTGATGAGGTCCCCGCCGAGACGAGAAGAGAAGGCCTGTTTAAACCATTACCACAACCTATCAAATGATAGCACTGCTTATATTTATTATCAATGGCTAGATTTTGGCAGACAACAACTACCAATATCAGTATAACATATTAGTATGTATATCCGATAAATGGCTAGCCCTCCAATAATACAGAGAACTCTTTCTGGATGTGTATTTATTATTAATAATAACAAGCATCATTGTTCTTGTCATTATCATTATCATTATTGATGATTTACAGGACAGACAGATTCGAATTTAGATTGCAGCAACTACCAACTTCATTCTTCAGAACCTCAACAAGCAACTGTTGATATCAATAGGCAATATCCTCATAAATTAAAAGCAATATTTATAAAAGCATAATCATGAGATCTATTCTAACAAATGGAAACCGAATCACAAATGTTGGCCGAGTATTTATTTACCTGGCCTTTCTAGCTAAGCATTTGCCAGCTCGCATCGATGGTCGCTCATGGCGACGATAGCCACGACAACAAAGAATTAGAAATCATATATACATTCAAGCCGGACACCTGCGATAGGAAGGCCAAAGTGACCGATCTATTGACACTACATTACAAGGGAACATTAGAGTCAGGTGAGGCGGGTTTTCGACTCAGTTATGACCGCAACGAGCCGTTCACGTTCCAGCTCGGCATTGGCCAGGTGATTCTGGGCTGGGAGAAGGGCCTACTTGATGTCTGTGTGGGCGAGAAGCGCCGTCTGATAGTGCCACCTCATTTGGGATACGGCGACACGAAACACGACAAAATACCTGCCAGATCGACGCTGGTGTTCGACGTCGAGGTGCTGAAGATCGAGGATGGGCCCCACCCGGTCAATGTGTTCAGGAGATCGACGTCGACGGCGACCAGAGGCTATCACGAAAGGAGGTGGGCGCCTTTCTGAAGAAACAATTGCACCAGGCCCAGCAGCACGGCGATATGGGCTCGGCCGACGACCCGGACCAGATCCAGATGGTGGACGAGATCTTTATGCATGAGGACAAGGACAAAGACGATTACATTACACATGACGAGTTTTCCGGGGCCCAAATATGACCATCAAGAGTTGTAGTGTATGTGGACATCTAGCACGAAAGGCCGGCGACAAATAGATGATTATATGTGGCGATAAATTGACATATCATTGAATCATCATTGTTGATATTATTAGATATTAATAGAGTGTAGTGAATTGTAGTGTAGTGTAGTAGTGAATGCTGGTGGTGGAGGTTCTATTATCATTGCGATCGATTGTTATGTTGGCGAATCTTTTGTATCATTAATCTGCTAATTGTGTAGATGGCAGAATAGGGTTCACAGTGAACCGTTCACTTAGCAACTGGGCGGCAGGTAGATGACGACAACGAGTCTAGAGATGATAATCATCCTGCAAACGATGACGATGATGAGAACGAGAACGGCCAATACTAACAGTAAACATTGAAGCCAAACAGAAGTTACACTAGAAAACTCACGCGATATTCGCGCAAGCCAACCTATCGAGGGCTGGGGAGGAGGCGGCTCATCATCCGCCATTCAAGCCTGTCAATTTGTTGTCGGCTTGCGCCGTCGTCGTCGTCATAGTAGTAGTAGTAGTAGTAGTATATGTCGGGCTTCTTCTTCTTCGCTCTCTGGCCATCTTTCTCTGAATGATTCTAGTCGGCGTGGCCGGCGTCGTCATCGTCGACGTCGTTAGCTTGACAAAACATGCACGTTTAAAAGGTGCACTCCTTGAGTGTTGTTGTTGTTGTCGTTGCAAATAAGACATGAAGATACACTAGAAGAGATGAGAGTTTAGTAGGTGGAGGTGGAGGACATTGTAGAGAAGCTAGAAGAGAGGAGGCTGCCTTTGCTGTTCGAGCTTGAGCTCGAGTTGTTGTTGTTGTTGTCATTGCTACTGTCGCTGTTGTTGGATTCTCTCGAAAGCGATAATCCGAAAGAGAGAATATGATAGATTTGTGTCTCTTTATCTGTCGCCCATGCAATTAGTTGGCAGATTTTCCTTCTTTGAATACATTTGAAAAGTGAGAATGGAACTCATAGGCGGAGAGAACGATAAGACTCTCACAGGGCGAGAGGAAGCCCAGAAATAGACACAAGTCTCGTTGCCTCTCTCTTTCTCTGTGTCTGTCTCGTTTTCTCTGTCTCTCATTTACTTCTAGTTCATTACTGTACGAATCTCAAAATCAACGTGTTCCAAAGGAATCATCATTATCAACCACGACAACAACAACAACAACAACAACAACAACAACAACAACAGCGACAACAGCGACACCGAGAACTAAATTTAATATATTTGCTGCTCATTTATAGTAGCACCAGCAAAGCCATTAGAACAACAGCTTTTATCGAGAAATCAACCGATGATTAATATTGATTTGGTTGGAAATATTAGCCTACAAATACAAACAGAGAGAGAGAGAGGCTAACGAGAAATAGATGACTGACTAACGAAAACGATCGATTTACTATACTATTTGGTGGCTAAACAGTTTGCCGACCACAATTCGAGCGCCTCTCCAGCAAGGCCACAAGGTCAGAACTATCAGAACGACGAATCAAAAATTCAACCACCACCACCACCGCCGACGCCGCCGCCGCGACAATCATCATCTAATATAAACACATATATTGAACACATTTTCGCTTCCAGGACGACGACAGAGACGCCCCCATGGAATTATATTGCAACGAGTTCGTATCGATTGATGTACCGACTGATTGATAAATCATCAGCTGAATCGTTATCGGCCATACTTTGGAGGCAGCGTGAACACTCTCAAACATTACTATGATTGTGATGGATAAATTTAAAAACACAAATTAGATTACTACAAATCAACTAATTATATATCTATCAATAGAATAAGCTTCAAAATCTAACAGGTTTTTAGAGAAAAAGACCAGAATACAGGCCAGCCCTAAGGTGCATCTCATTGTGGTCCTCGTCGAGGCCCTCCAAGACCACTGTAGATAACCTCCTGAGTCATTGATTGAACCGCCACTTCTTTGATATTGTTGAATTATTACTCAAAACTACACAAATTAGTGTTTTAATATTAATATCATTATTATTATTATTTATTTATATCAACTATCAGATACTAATAGACAACTATCAAGATGACTATTGTCGACGTTTTATTGCACAAATGGCGAATGCTGGACGACCGTAGAAGACGTATCATATTCGGATTCATACTCATTCTAATCATATTGATTATTGGACTGATCTTTGTTATTCGCTCAAGTGGAGACAACCCATCGCCCGACCAGAACCCAAATCCGAACTCAACGACAACCACACCGGCACCTAGCACAACGACGTCCACCACTCCGACCACCAGCACCAGCACCACCACCGAAACGCCACATACATCATCTGCATCAACAACAACAACAACAAGGACACCTGAACCAATCACGTCCGATATAAGGCCAGAAAGCGCAGATCGTTGGATTGATGTTGGTGGCAGCCCAGTCAACAGGTCACAAACGCCCAAAGGTGATACTAGTAGTTTTAGTAGTGCGCTAGGATATCAACAACGATGATTCTCACAGTGTTTCTATTTTTAAATTTTCAAACGACTCTCAGCTCTCTACTGTTGTAGATGTCAATTATAGCGATATCCTTGTAATATTGAGTCATATATTATTATCATTATCATCAAATGACACAATTGTTATGAAGAACATACAGTATAAAGTTTGTACTGTTCGCAGAAACATACACAAAATCTAATCATCAATGTCTCAGAGTCTCGAAGATTAATCATCTATTGCAATTTGAGCCGACCATTTGTCTTTCTCTCTGTCTTTGTTGAATTGCAGTTAGTTGCAGCATTTACGAAAGGGTTTTATTTGTAGATTATCTTCGTTTATCAACATAACTAATTTGGTATGCAATCGATCAAAGAAATTCCAACGATTGTGATGATATGAATATTATATAGCCGCCAAGTGCTCCAATAGATTAACTTGATAGTTCATCTATCGATGTCTAGATAATGGTAAACATATAACATAAAAGGATATTCTAACAATATATTATTGCCGCTATAGTCATCATCATGGCGACCCATCAATTTCTGTATACTCTCTCCTTCTCTTCTTAATTTTAAATTAAATTAAATCTAAATAGTAGTTGATCATTGAACCACATTAATCCATTAGAATTTGGTTTCCACATTTTCATTTTGTCAGAATTAAACAACAGGACTAGCAACGTAGTTTTGGGGCCCTGTGGTGGCTGTTGTGATGGCGATAGCTGTTGTTGTTGTTGTTGTTGAGGGCTGGAGGTGATGGTAGTGGTTGTTATTTATTTGCGTCTGTTGCTGATTTCTCTGTGGATAGCTTGGTGGCGAAAAGCAAAGTCGTAATATGTAGGGATGAGGAGCGCCTGCCTTTGGTGTACTCAAATGGTTACATAACACTAGAGCCTCTGTTGCCTCAGCCGGATCTCTAAATGTCACCAGCCCCGAATAACTCTTTGTGTTTTCGACTACATCATATGGATATGGATATGGAGATTCAAGATGATCAGTTAGTGAATTCATTCGTCACACTGACACGTGCATAAGCCAATAAAGAGAGTCTACACTTCACCTTTTGGTGTAAATATCTTCAATGAGACTGGCTCATGACCCCGCATTCTGTTTAAACAGATGAACCAATTCGTCCTCTGTAATTCCTAGTGGCGCATTGAAGAAATGCAATACCTGCGATGGCGGCAATATCCTATTTTTACTGGCTACCTCTGGATTTTTAAAACGGTTATTCTTGTTACCCATAAAGTCTTTGAAAGAAGAGATCCATCTGGCAGTATAAATGGTTGTATAACATCATGGAGGAACGCTTGTTTAGAGTAGGATAGTTGAAGTTCATTCCCAAACAATGTTATCTTATTCAATGAGCTGACATCCTATCAACTGCAAGCACATCGCCCATCTGAACCATAGCGCAACCCTCTTTGGTGCGGAGAAATTTCACCTGAAAGAACATATCAATAGTTGCCACACGTAGGCGACGATTAGTAATCAATGGATTTATCAACTGACTTAACTGATTGTAAAGAGCCACATCAATTCTACTTACCCTAACCACGTTACCGTACAAACAAAACAAATTAAATAAGCGGTCACAATTCAGTCTTTCGGGTTGAGTCCATAAACCATCATCACAGTTCCTTGTGGCGCCATATTGGATGGGCCAGTCATTAAGGCATTGGCAGGGCCCGTCGGCGGGAACGAGTTGTGATGGTGATGTTGATGAGTGGTGGTGGTGATTTGGATTTCCTCCACCACCTGAACCACCTAGAGGTCCCATTCCACCTCCATTACCACCTCCTGCTCCTCCTCCACCTGCTCCTCCGCCACCTGGACCAGCGCCGCCACGTTGTTGTTGATGATGATGGTGCTGTTGGGCCGGATGTTGACCGTCCTGGCGGCCATATAAGCCGCCATGGATTGCGTGTGGACCACCGCCATGGCTCGGTATGAATGCGTCAATGCCCACATAATTAGATGGCGGCCCGGCGGCGCGCGAGAGATTGGAAGCCTCCGTCTTGGTAGAATGAATCACCGCTTGGACCCGTCGTAGCTGACTGATCAAGCGACGCTTGGACTAGTCCCGAATAGCCTCCTGGCCCATGTTGGCCTACAGAGGTGGGTGGGATAGCTTGCTTTAAATGCGGATTGCTTGATAGATGTTGCTGTTGTTGTGTTGGATGGAATTGAGCCTGATTCGGTCCTCCATTGCCTCCACCACGTCTATTGCCGCTGGAGGTGCCCCGACTGTGATGAGCGCCTCCATGGTGATAGCCTGGATGTGGGACTGTTCCAGCGGCTTGTACTTGATGATGGTGTTGCTGGTTTTGATCATTTTGAGGCCGAACCAGTCTCAGATTCACCACCATTGCCGAGGTTCAAATTTGTATAATCAAAGCTCTCGCTGTCATTCTTATGCACGTTCAATCTAGTTGGCTTGGCGTACTCCAATCTGAGGGTACAACAGCCACTATAAATATCGCAACCATATAACATCGATCTGGCTCTCTTTGCTGAATCAACGTTATCAAACTCCACCATTGCTTGAACTCCATTCTTTTAAATATGACTATTCTATTAACTTTCCCATAGGCGCTACATATTTGATGTATCAAATCGCACGTTATGGGATAATGCGGATTGATCACGGTAATTAGCAGGACATGATTTATGTTAGATTCATTATCACCCTTCATGTTTTGGTATTGCTTATTGGCTGAAGTTGCTGCTGCTGGTTGTAGTGCTGAATGTGTTGGCTCTGATACGATTGACCGTGACGATGACGATAATTACCACCATGGTGCTGGTGCTGATGTTGCTGTGACGTATGGTGATGGACATTGGGCTCCACTTGAGCAACGCTTCCTGGACCTGTCATGGAGCCCGCTAGATTGAGTGTTTTTGTTGCGATGGAGGGTGAGAGTGATGCATTTGCTGGCTAGGAGATGACGGGTTTCTTTGTTGTTGTTGAGAAGCAGGTGGAACATAGGATAGATTTACATGAGCTCCATTAGAATTGTTGACTTGGGGATCGCTACCACTCATTTCTGGTGACTGATCTTCACCCGCTACTGAAGTTACAGTCGCTGGAGTTTCTATCGAGGTGGATCCTCCACCAGCGCCGTTAACTTGCATATTAACTGAATATTTGTAAATTCCCCTTTCTATATTTTTCGTCTTGCCCAATTTATACGCTCGATCGAGTCAGGATGGTTCCTATCGTAGTCGTGTTTTTAAATAAATTATATAATCGAATGACAATTGGAACTTGAACGCCTATCTCCGTGATCTCAGGTCACAATTGTGTATTCACTTTTAAATGGTCAATGGCAGTTATTAATTGTCCAATTAATTGTTATTTGATGAGCTACGATTAAATTTATCCTATCCCGTTGATTCTATCACTGATATTAATATATAAATTATGGGGTAATCGGTAAGTGTTAATACCGAGATTAACGATGAAGAGGTAGCTCGTCTTCAACGTTGTCAGTTTAGTTAGATTGGTTATTATCCTCCTCGAACTTAATCGGTTTTAATTCATGGAAGAATTTTCAGGAGTGATAATATAATTTTATTCTTTCTATAGTTATACCTATATATATGTATATATGGTAAGAATGAACAATTTCATGGTCGAGAAAATGAATATGCTATATCGACACATTTATCTGAACCAAAAAATTAGATCAGACGTGTGTTTGTTCGGTGCATGGAGACCTCTACACTGGCGCACACAATTCTCTCACGTTCGCTTTAACAAATATCGCATCTGTCCTGCAGTGTCAGCTTTTACATTGTTATTCCATGAAGTTATATTTATAAGCTCACAAGCAGGACCAAATGTGATCAAATAAATTTGAGATGACTTTCGCCTCAATCTTGTTCGTTCGTTCGCTACGCTCGCTCAACATTCGCATTAGCTAACGCACAGTGGCGCTGCCCGCGCGGCCGATCATTTATCGAGTTGGGAATTTCCCTATAAGGGAAAACTCGAAATTGGGTAAAAACTATCTGGAATTTCTGATATTTTTCTCAGTTTGTAATTATCTTACCAGAATTAGTCAAGATTTCCCCAATTTTCACGAGAATTATATTATAGATTGGATGTTTCTGAGGCTTCTTGAGTAATTTTATCATTTTAGGTTGTCATTACCCAATCCACACACGAGCAGTGAAGCTTCAGTATTAGTGCCGATAACTAGAGAATATGCCAACTTTTCATGCTCACATTGGTGAGCCGCGTGTATCAATCAAATTCGACAACTTCAGTGCCAACCTCTTTACATCTTGTGAGAGATATTGATTATTGATAGACTAGACTTCACAGGTAGAAGGTTATTACATCAAGACCGCAACTATTGGCACACATTTAGGCCAGGATCGGATTCGTATGGCTACTGCAGTTGAACAGGATCCCTAGCTCAAGTTGAGCAACAGATCGAGATAACAGGTGATGATGATCCAACGGCGACTCCTGGACTGTCAAAAACTCAGAGAGGAAGAAACTGGCTAAACGCCAGCAATATCTTGAAAAGGCGACAAATCAAAGGAAAGAGGAAAGGGAAAAAAGAAATTGAAGAAAAGAAGCTGGCGCAGCAAAGAGAAAGAATGGAGAACCAATTATCGTACCGAAAAAGAAGATATTAATGTCGGAGTCGAACAACAAGTTTAGAATTGTGATTGACATGGATTTTAATGATTATATGACCGATCTAGAAATAGGAAGGCAGTCAAGCAATTGGGAAGGATATATGCATTAAATAGACACTCAGACAGCCATGTCAACTTTATATCAGTTCATTGAAAGATAAAATCCTAGATAGATTTGCCTTGACAAACTCCGGCTACAAGAGCTGGGACATTAACATATCTGATAAAGACTATACAGAATTGTTCTCCATTGATACAGAGTCTAACTGTGAGTCATCCTCAAGTGAAATTATATCTGACGGGCGATTCTGACGAGACACTACCAGCTATTGACGACATCCTGAAAGATACCTCCAAAATATATGTGATAGGTGGTTTAGTTGATCACAATCGCCACAAGAAGTTATGCTGTTCGAGGGCTCAAAACGGAACATAAAGACTGCTCAAATACCTATCAAAGATCACATCCGATTATGCCAAAGGCATGTGCTATCCACCGTGACTGTATTCGAATTGATGTTAAACGTCCTCAGTTTACGAAAACAATGGCCAGATGCATTACGCGCCTGCATCCTGAAGAAAAGAAAGATCGCCTCAGAGGATCGACAAGAAGAAACAACAAAACCAGAAGAGGCGAAGTCCATGGCATATACTGATAAGGGCTCCGGTGAAGAATCTCAATGACTGTGATGTTTACATAAATTATTATCTCCTAGAACATCTACTCTAGTTACAGTGTGTAGGATAGATGTTATGTGGATCAGTGTGCTGTTAATGAGTGATTTTGACACATCATGAAATCAGGTTTTCAACTTTTGTTTCAAGATTGGCCATTCAAATAAAAAGCTATAACAATCTCCCATATCTGTTGCAGCCAGTTTTTCTTGTCAAAACCCACCAGCTCTGCCTGTAGAGCTCATAGGTTTTGGTATCCGCAATCATTCTATAGGTGTTGCTATGATCCTGAGAACATATACAACAACATCACAAATTTAATGCCGAGGAACCTATGAGAAAAATGAGATGGAAAAATGAGTAGGAGTAGGCGTGTCTCACTAGTTGGGAGCACACCTAAATAGCAATAGGTAGTAATAAATAATTTTATTTTTTATGTTATTCTCTATTTTCTCTTTGCAGCGAAGACTCTAATGGCTAGCTTGACCTCTCGGAGCATCAGGCTGGCGAGTTTGTAACAACTTTGTCGAGGTTCCCCAGTCAGAGGTTAACCGAAACGATGTTGAAAATTTAAGCTGGCAGCCGCCTGCAGCTGCTGCCGCCAGGTGAGGAGTGCTGGGTGATGGGGGTGGTGGGGATGAGGCATGGGCCTCGATGAATGATGGAAGCCCAGGCTCTGATGGTTGTGATGACTTGCTGGGGAGAGAAATTCTGTTGCATTAGCTTCCTTTTTGGCCTTATATCGACGATTCTGTTTGAAAATTTATCAATTCATGTGTTAGATCGAGCTAATACCTGATACAGTTATATGCTTTTTATTTATAAGACATTATAAAGGGCACTTACCTGAAACCAAATCTTCACCTGAGTCTCGGTTAATTTCAATCTCCTAGCCAAGTCGGACCTCTCTGGTCCGCTCAGATAACGCTGATGGTTGAATCTCCTCTCGAGTTCGTACACTTGCATGTGAGTGAAGGCAGCTCTGGACCTCTTTTTCTGAATTGTAAAGGATTCGCCGCGTGACTTACATTATGTCTGCAATCATCTGTTGACTTAGACCTCGATGATGAAATTGTTGTTGTGGTTGGTGGTGGTGGTGGTGGTGATGATGTTGGCTGCCATAACTGTGATTATTGTGATGATGATTGTGTTGATAGCTCGCGCTTGCCGGTTCATCTTCGTCAGTATCATCACTATTATTAGATGGTTGCACTTTATTTGCTAGATTAGCTTCAGTCTCGTCGAGCACATTCATGTTGATCTCTTCATCTTCAGCCTCGTCGTCTTCCTCGTTTCCTTCCACCTCATCATCATCATCATCATCGTCATCGCACTGTACATTCTCTTCCGCTTGACTATGGTCATCGTCTACAATCGCGCTATTGCCCATTGTCTGGCCGACATCGATTTTATCAGGTCCATCCATCAATGGAAGTCTACTATCGCCGGTAACATCGGCATTATTCGCGGGATTAATCATATTGGGTATGAACGATAATGATGACTGATTTTGGATTGCTAGCGGATTTGATAATAATGTTTGTGCTTGATGTAATAACGGATCAAACATCTCTGATGTTCTAAATAAATTCAATTGATCTACGTGGCCGGTGGCAGCTGATGATGATGACAACGACGACGAAGAACACGAGGAGGCGGAGGCGGACGATGTAGGGGTTTGATTGTTGTTGTTGGGCAGCCATAGCCGATTGAAATAATCTGTTGGCGTTGTGTAACATTGCGCTCGGGTATGGGTCCATGTAGAGGCAGCTGAGGGCCGAATTGAAGGCATTGCTCAGGTGTTTAGTGAAGTCGCTTGGATCCATAGGATTTGTCGTCGTATTAGCCACTTGTTGGAATCCAACTGGCTCAGTTGTTGATTGGCAACGTCGATGCTATCTGATGATGCTGAGATTTGAGTGGTTCTTGCAATGATTGTCTAGCCGTTGTTGGTGATTTGCCTAATTGGTATTTCTAGTTTGTCGTTTCTTATTTGATTTATCTGGTGACATGATTTGATTGGTGTTGGTGTGTTTGTGAGGCTGATGTTGATTGGGATGAAGAAGTTAAAATGTAATCTATATAGAACATATTCAAGTTCTTTGATTGTTTCTGTATTCTTGGCTCGGACTCCGATTCAGCCTTGACTTCATTCATTTGTTTTGTTCTAACGTCTCCATAAGCAATATAATCAACATTCTTCGTATGCTCTAGTCCGGCCATAGTTTTGTTGTCCTCGTTATGGGTAGCTAACTAAGTTGACAATTAATCTTATTGAACATGCAATCCTTTCGTAACGTAAGTTTGGTGAAGTCTATGTGGATTTGTCGTTTTGCTCTTTACTTCGTCATGTCAGACCATCAACGAAAGTCTGCCGCATCGCGACTTTCGTGCTCGTCTGCGTCTTTAAATCAATTGAAGTGTTAGATGTGAGGCGCATGCGCCATGGACTCAGAAGTGTGTTGATGTTCCTGCAGTGCGCAGACTCTACATTCGCCGGGCTTCTTCTACGACAACTCGGACGACTTGTTAATGGAGACGCACTCAACTAAACGAACGTGCTAATGCATTATAATTAGAACTACCACTATTACTCATTGCAGGTTTGTCTCGTCTGATATTATTAATCAACGTACGGGGGCGTTTTTAGTGTCTCTGTCTCTCTATTTATCTTATATTCCAGGCTTCTCTTACGAGCTCAACTCATCCAGACACTAACAGACGATAGGATATTCAAGTGGCCTGCGAGAGGAAGAGAGATACGACAAGTCTTGTTTGGCGGATTTGTGTGAGCCACAAGTTTGATGGCATGAACAAGGACAAACAGATAGATAGATAGACAGAGGAGTGGGAGGAGGTGAGAGAATGACGATGATGATACTGATGATGGGTAGTACTAGTAGTAGTCGTAGCAGCAGCAGCAGGAAGACTAGGAGACCGATTGAGCGTTCGAGGCTAATGATGTTGCGCCTGAGGGGCTGATGACGACGACTACGACTACGACCGAGACGACATTATAGGGTGATAATTGGCGTCTCTCATCTCGCTCTGCCTTTAGACTACTTAGGCTCATGCACGAGACTCCATTTAAGATTATATAAGTTTCTTTTAAGCTACAGAGTTCATTCATTGTACTAGTCTTTGGATGGCAGGTAGGGGATAGATGTTCAAATGAACTCGACTCGTCTCATCATTCATCAAATACAGTTGACCGAACTGGCCCCTACAGCTGAGGCTCTAATGTTTCCTCCCAATCCAACGACGGCTAGGCACTTCGGGTGATGGAATAGCAAAACTGTAGGATAGGAATTCCCACTGAGGAGAGCAAAGAAGGTACTACGTCGTCGTCCCTGCAATCGAATTGAAATCAATCCAAACCAATCAGGTCGTGCCCTTTACATTGCTTTGTTGTTGCTGAGTATTTGGTTGATGCAGAAACAACAGTAGCCTCAGGTAGCAGTTGGACGGAGGTGGCTCTCTACAAATCGAGAAAAGTGAATGAGCCAGAGACAGAGATTAGATACAGATATTAATTTGATGAGATGATGTGATATGATACGAAGGCCTCTAGTTCTCTTAGAATGCCAGCAGACGCAGCTTCGCTTGTTTGGATAGTCATTAGAGACAACCTTAAAGGTAGAGGAGGAAGAAGTTGAAAAATATGTGTTATTATGAATGAATGAACGAATGAACGAATGGCTGCTTTCCGTTTATTAAGTGAGCACTCTAGTTGTTGCGCTTGTGTTTGTTGTTCTGATCTTTCAATGGGCTACCCACAGACTCATTAGGTTATCAACTTGATATCAATTCATTAATATTGCAAGCGTGTGAAGAGAAACAGAGACAGCAAAGAGATGGATAGTAATCACATGCGTCAGCTCAGGTTGGAATTTAAACATTTCAAATGTGTCGTCGTGGTCGTCGGCTCGCACTGATTTCTGATATAGATTGTAGAGGCCAACTACTGCCGAGTAAGTGCGCGAGATTTGACGAAGAGTACTCATTCATTGAGTCCGAGCTTCAAAGCTAATAAGCGAATTGATTCACTAGTATATGATGATGAGATTCACATCAAAACTTGAAAAAGATGAATGGGATGCGTGTGTGGTCGTTCTCTCGTTGAGAATATCCAGGTTAAGGCTCGATAAGCACCAGTTTCGCATATCTTCGCAAAAACAGGTGTCATCAAAGAATGTGACGACTGTTCCAACTGTATAAGTTTGTTTCTTGTTCATATCCTTTGCTCGACGAGCCTGATGAATGAATGAATAGATTCAAAAAACCGACGATAAGAAGGCAAAAGAGTGCGTCCATTCTCAGCCATTTGCTACTTTTTCTCAGACAAGTTTCAGAGTCTCTTTCTCAATTTGAACGATGATGGATTAAATACAGGTAAAGAAAGAATTTGTTACTTATAACAATCTAGCTATTTGTTTCAAATTCTTTCTTTCCTTCTCTCCATTTCAATTTAGGCAAATATTGATGGTTAATCAAACCAAAAAACACGCCAACGTGCGCTCTATCAATTTACTTAATGGAATGCGATTAGATTGCTCGTGACTACCACCTGGAGAGTGATTTGATTAGTCTCTGAAATTGTTGTTGTTGTTGTTGTTGTTTAATGTGATGGGATGATTCATTTGGTGGCTAAACTCAAACGACAATTCCCACACAAACACACACAACGATTAAATGGGCGTTGGCCGCCGTCCACAACGATGCTTTGGTGGCCCATCAAATCATTTGAAATTTGATTAACAATTTTGTTCTACAAACCAACCAACAAACTCTAACCAATACACGTCAGATAATCGTTGAATTATTATCATTCGAGTGGTTGTGGCGGCCGACATTATGCAATTGGCGATTGTTTACATTCAACACGCGACTACCAGACTTGTTTCTCTATTTGTTTGTTTGTGGACGCAAATCACTTGTTTTCAATCGTCAATTTGCTTCTAATCGGCTTGGCCAACTCTCTTACCTACTTAAAGCTTGCCTTTACGTCATGGCTCGAGTG
This sequence comes from Oxytropis ochrocephala, assembly GCA_020916435.1. Lineage (NCBI taxonomy): Eukaryota > Viridiplantae > Streptophyta > Magnoliopsida > Fabales > Fabaceae > Oxytropis > Oxytropis ochrocephala. The sequence continues at coordinate 193,767 of JAJHUT010000153.1, forward strand.
CCTCTCGCTCTGTGTCTCTTTGGAGGCACTGCAATACAATCAATGGCGTAGTGGTGTTTCATGTAACTGGCCTATAAGAGAGTATTCAATTTAATTTGACGTCATTGTGTGGGCCAGCCTACTTGAATGTGTATGTGACAAGTAAACATGAGCTACATTACCCAGTCTAAAGGATGCCAATTCTGGGCTTGGATTCTATTTTAAGTTGTAAGTGAAGTAGACTCGTCGGTTGGCGGCTAGATGAAGCAGATGATCCACACACATCAGCTACAACTAATTGCAAACAAAATAATTCAATTCGATTCAATTGAAAACAGAAGAGCATTCAAATGGATCTCAATTTGAATTTGTTCTTATTAGCAAGGCCGTAGAATAGCATTTATATTTTAGTCTTCCTCTTCTTCTTCTTCTTCTTCCAGTTCTTGCACGCCACCTCATTTTGCGGCCGAGACCGCCTAATGGATGTTAATTGATGTATGATGTCTGCCAGAATTGCTGTCCTCGTCGTCGTCCTCATGTCTCTTCGTCGGATGTAAATAGAAAACGAACTGGTGCGCTGACACTAATTTGCATCCTCGTCGTCCGCTCGAGGCTTCACAGCTTTTGCTTCATTGACTCGTCGTCGTCGGTTGCTCCACTCCAATCCAATCAGGGCCTTGATGGACGGACGGCATTTAGAAGTATTTTTAAGCGATGCTTCGATGGAGAAGGCACGATATTAGACGGACAAGTCTATTTGCTCGACTGGCCATTGACCGGCCAGGAGCAATTTAACATCCAATCAACAGGGAAGGATATGAGACTGGACGAAATTCTGAGACAAATTGGAGACTTTTGAACAGAAGCAATTGAATTGAATGAGAGAGTGAGAAAAAATGCAAAACGTGAAGAAGTGGAATTATACTTATCGTTTGTTTGGTTGTATGTGCGTCGTGACACTAATTAATTGGCATCTATTCCAATGCAAGGCTAATGTCTTTCTTTACATTCATCGTTCAGCGTGCAGGAGCTGACATAGCAGCAACAACAACAACCACTACCACCACCACCAACCACAAATGATTCAAAATTCAAGTAGCCAGGACTTTCGCTCTCAGGGGCTAAATAACTGGATGTTCCTTGCTATCTATTTGGCACTGATTGATCAGTCGCAGTCGGATAGAGTGTATAAGCTCGACTCGATCCTAAAGCCTAAATTATCTCATTTATGTGGTTTAGTTTAGCCTGTTAATTGGGCTTCCATTTGCCACCAATACTACCACCACCACCTCCAACAGAACATTCATGATCTTTTGCGCTCCTGTTGCGTGATAGTTTGCCAGATAGTTTCAAAGCTCTAGCTTTACGTGAGTAGTAGTGTATAAACGACAACTACACGACCTGGACGCACTTAATGAGCATCCAATGCCATTTAAATGAGACTCGAGTATTGTAGAGAGGACGGAGATGGTCTGGGGCCACTTTGGGAGACGCTCGGAGCTGATAATGATGATTTGGAATATCATTATCAGCATGATTGTTGTTCGACTCTCTTCTTCTTCTTCTTCGATGCCCGTAAGACAGTTGTCATGAACGCCGCCAATTCAGATAAATAGAACAGGTATCGTCGTTGTTGTTGTTTCATCTGGACCACACCAACAGCATCACTCCAGAGGCTGTTGATGTCAGAGAGGAGAATGGTTTCTCCTTCATGCAGTAAATTTAAAGGTATTTGTATTCGAGGAACGTTTTCTGGGCGTCCATTCAATCGCGCGATGATGATAATACATACATACGTATATAGAGCAGGTGGCTGGCATATCATCAAATACGGGGATTTAAATTATCACACTTCGTTAGTCATTCCGAGGATGTGACTCTAATTGACTATATAAAAGGATAATACGTCATCCAACACTACTTCCAGGTGAGCCGTTTTCTCTTCTTCAACAACACGCCTGTGGCTCTTGTTGATGACAGGTGGACGAAATGGGGAAAAATAAACAGTCCCCATTTATTTATTTATCTCCGCATTGTTACTGAAAAAGTTAAAAGAATCATCCAAATGGATTGGCTGTGTGTGTTTGTGGTAGTTTTTATAGTTTATCATATTTGGATGGACGCGCATAGATTTGCATGGTCAAACAGTTCAATAACAACAGAGTGTATTCAATGGTGATGGTTATCGTCGGCCGCTAATGATCATTATCCATTATTATCATTAATATTATCATTCTGTCGACGACCATTAACGACCAAGTTCTTATCGTCGACACGGCCGCCGACTCAAAGAAGCCCTCGAAGAGTTTCAATTAAATTGATACCTCAAATCTATGCTTGAACCTGTTTCTTCCATACTACTTTATCTTTGTTCAGCCCCTGATTCTTATTAACATTCGCCTTACGAACACTGGCAAAGCTCGCCGATCTTAAGAAAACCAGTGAAAAGATGCCTCCAATGATAGCCAACTAAATGTTTATCACATTTGATATTCAAATTTATACATCCGAACACGAACGAACTGTAACTGGTCAGATATTGTGATGGTGATGATCATGTCTTAGATAGATATGATTGAATCGCACGAGACTTCTGTTGTCAAAGTGGCATGATTAATGTTGTTGCCCATTCACGAACTACAATCCGTAATAATGTCCTCTTCCATAGAGGTTGGAATGGTGTTGAATTGGTGTCATGAGACCAGTTAACAGATTCGTTTGAATCGGAAACTGCTACGACATGCTCCATAGAGCTAATTAGTGGTGGCGACAGCCGTTGCGGCTTTCTTTCTTTATTAGATTCAAAATTAATTAACTCAAAAATCTTGGTCCGATGTAGATGATTAATTGATGTAGTAGAAAATTGAATGGATTTTAACACCAATTAGTCGAAAACATGGAATTCTCACGAATATGATGTTGATGAGGTGTGATGACAAGTAACAAAACCAAATCAGTGTCGTTACTGTTGATATCTAAGAATTATATTTATTCACATGTACTAAATAAGAATGTAGATGGATTCCTAACTAACTAACACTATTCTTAAACTCATGATTGACTGCTTCTCTGATTTTGTTACACACAACCTATTGTATCGTCTTCTAGTAATACAACTTTGTATTATCATTTATCAATACTATTGCTGGAAATGCTCCATTGAGTTTCTTTCACTCGACAATAAAAATATTGGCCCTATTGTTTTATCTTCATATATTTAGCTACATCTGAATTTCCCTCCTTGTCATAAATACTGTTTAATGTTGTCACCGTCCACATGTGCAATTTCTCGTGGTCCTTACGTTGCTGAGCAGTCAATTTATTGCCACCAAGTAGTCTCTTTTAGGGTTAAATGTAAACCATTCAAGGCCCTACAATTGGAATCGTTCAACTTGAGAGCCTGCGAATAATAGGAACGTGCCTGCTCCAGAGATTCATGTGTATTTAGAGTGTAATACATCTCTGGCCAGGCAGTATGATAGATATGACTCAATGGATGGGATAATAATAATTCTTCCATACAAAATATAGCTCTATGATAGTCCTGCTCAAGCATGTACAACTCACACAATTCTTTCCATGCCTCTTGGTCGTTCATGAATATCTTTAAATAATCACATAACTCCTTGATTGCTTCTAAATTCTTTCTCTGACTAACTAAAACAGCTATCTTTCGTTTTTCTAGCGGCGGCATTCGTTTCATCATCCTCTATCATTTCATTGTATTGACGGATTGCCTCATTATGATGGCCCAAACGTTCACATGTAGCCATGATGTTCCAATAACTCTTACGCGATTACTACCTGGAAATTGTTTGTTCAGCTTGTCCAGACAGGTGTCAATAATATCTTCATCGTGTAAATCAATGCCGGCCATACAAAATTGCTCTGTAACCGTCCATTTTCTTCAATCCCCAGTTTCCTTTCAATGGAATCTATTCTGTCCCATAGATCGCGTAAAGCCTCTGGATCTCTTGTGCAATCCTCCCTCCATCCTCTGAGCTTCTCGATAACGCGGTCGATCGATTCCATTCCAGCAGAAATTTTAGGACTTGAAAATCAGTTAAATGATTGAGTTAACCTATTTTATATTAATTTAGATTTTGACTTTAAAATAAAATATATGACGGCGATTTGGAATAGGATCCAATAGATTTTATTGCCAAAATGGTTCACATGCTTTTTCGCATTGTGTCAGAAATGATTTTCCAATGCGCTTTGCCAGCTCAAAATGTACAGTCCAAAGCCGAAAAAGAGCGCACGAGACTTCAGGCCAGGCGACGTCGAACGGCATGCGAATTTATCCCTCAAACTGATACCGATTCTTGGCTAAATTTCATTATTATCAATCCTGATTCTACATTATAATATATATTTGTCAACCGAGATATAACTATTTCAAATTTAGATATACGCAAACTATTAACTGGTAAGAATCGTCATCATGGATACCGCACTTGGAGTGGCGTTCAACGATTTCGCTATATTGGCGGCCGACAAGGCTGAAAACTTCAGTATATTAAGATTGACTGAAGAAGGAGCAAGATTTATTCATTGACACAGAATATTGCCATGGCAATTACAGGTGAACCAGGTGACACAGATCAGTTTTCGCGATTTGTACAGTGTAACTTTGAATTAGAGAAATTCCGAGATGATGGCTGTGAGGTATCACTGAAACAGGCCTTCCATTGGATCACATGGGGAGCTGGCCCAGAGTATTCGATCCAGATCACCATATGCAGTAAACCCTATTGTTGGAGTTACGATTCCAATGAGAAACGTGGCAAAATATATTGGATGGACTACTTAGGCACTGGTGCTGAGGTTACATATGGGGCACATGGATACGGCGAATCATTTGCAATCGGTTTCCTAGACAGGTATCACAAGGCAGATCTACCTAGAGAGCCAGCTGTAGAACTAGTTAAAGGTGCCTCGATGCCATCCAAACAAGAATTATTGTTGGCCAGAATAAATTCCAAATGGTCCTAGTTGACAAGGATGGTGTACATAATTTACCTGATCATATGATCGATAGATCAAAAACGGCTACAAAATGATCCACATCGATCTGCACCCATTGTATGATGGATATATCAATAAACGAACATACTACCCGTAACTTCGTTTACGGAGCAACCTTGTCTACTGAGCAGCTTCTTTCACGGCACTGTAATTGTTCGGTATCATCAACTTGGACCGCCTGGCCTTTCGGCGTGTCCAAATCTTCAGGGTCGCTAGCTATCACGGTTGCGATGGGCCCGTTCAGTGGCTGGAACTCATTGAATAGGAAGTCGGCCATAGGCGTCTTGTAGTGGCCCGGCGAGCCCATCACCTGGTCGTTGCCGGGACGAGATAGCTGTTGTAATTGTTGACGGTGAACTGCCTTGGCGCCATATCTAGCTCACAATGAAGGATGACACTATCAACAGAGTTCAGGGAATTTCATCCATATTATGACGGTTTACAATACCCTATCATTTTGACGCGGCAATGCGACATTTCATTTCAATTTAAAAGAAGTTTGTCGTCTAACTGGCGAGCCAACACACATCAAACTCACAACAATGAGCTATTATTCCTACAAATTTCAAGTAAGAGAGCCACATCAAAAATACATCTTCACACTTAGAAGTTTATTGAATAGGTATGTTGTGGATATGTGGGCCAAAATCGAAGGAGAGAGGCTCAGATTCATTTGTGAGAATAAAACGCATCGAAGGCTACAGAGTATATCCACTTGCGAGATACTATGGCTCAAGATCGAGACCCAAATCAACTAGGACAGGTAATTATGTTGCCATCTACGTTTAGGGGGCATATGCATCCCTACGAACAGGATTCGATACGTTCGTAAGTATGGGCGGCCCGATCTATTCATCACGATGAATTGCAATCCAGCTTGGGGCCCAAAATAGACTGTTGATCGCCATGGAATTGTTTCGAGAGTTTTCAATCGAAAAGTGAAGGAATTTATGGATGTGATTTGTAAGCATCATTTATTTGGCGAGGTCAGGTGTCACATGTACACGGTCGAGTGGCAGAAGAGAGGATTGCCCCATACTCATTCTCTATTTTGGCTCAATAATCGAATCAGGCCCGACGTGATGGATAACGTGATCTTGCAAGGCAAGTCTCCTGGAGGGAGACACTCAGAACGAAACGAGAATCATATAATTCCGCCTCACCTGAATACCCTAATGCCAAATCTCAGGTCCACGTGTGAGGCCATTCTTTCGTTAATTGCATTTGAAATGGCCAATTAATGGATTTCGGGGTGTCGTTTGCCTTCAACGAGCCCCGGACTACTTTTTGCCCGAAACACGAACTGATGTAGATGGATATGCCGCATATCATATGCGTCATCTTCTTCTTTTATAATTAAAGTGGAGATGGATGGTGTCACACTTTGGACATCTTTTTTTCTGTCTTTCTCTCACGTGCTCTTACATTTTCCTCACCCGCTCTTATATTTTTCTCTCGGTCTTCTGCTGTCATTTTTCTCTCTCGGCTGTTGTAGCAAATTGACATGGTCGAATTTTGACACTTGGACTTGATATATAGATAGAATATGGTCTCCTGATGACGTTATGGAGTGTCTCTAGTTGCGAAAACTTTTAGTTTAGAAGTTTATCTCCTTACAGATGCATTTCCGTAGGCCGAGACCACTGAATTCGTGTTCAGTAGGCTCTAATTAGTCTAGTTAATATGCTAATTAGCCGAAAGGGGGCGTGTCAATTCGCTCACAACACCCCAAGGCTGAAGTGGCATTTTGAGCTCATGTGCGACCCGCTCTGGTCGCGGTATAAGAACGAAGTAACGGAAGTGTGTAAGCAAGCGATCCATACAAGAGTCAATCGCTGATCGTTGCCGAAGCCAGAAAAACGTTAAATGGTATGATAGAATAGCATACCACGGTTTCAATCAGATATTTTACTAGAGGGGCGTGTCTTCGGGAACTTTCTTGCCGATAGTTTCCGCAAGTTCTCATATACAGAAATCATCATCGGCACCTCTTTTTATGTACGAAAATGTACAATTTTGTACGAAAATCGATCGGGACGAAACCGTACAACTACCGGATCGTGAGTTTTCAACACGGCCAAGTCTGCGATGGGGTGCTGAGTGGACCCTTCTATCTCGATAGTCTTCTCCCCTTGAACAGCCTGGTTGTAGTCGCCGACAAAGTACTGGCAGTAACCACTTGAGTTTAATTGAAGAAAATGGAGCTGTTAGTATTGTGTTGATAAAGAGAGGGAGAGTTTGAATCATTGTACTTACAAATAGAGGTTATCAAAGCAATGTTTCGTAGTCAGTGCGTAACGTGGCCCGATGATTACCCCTCCACACTTATGGGTTCTGTTGAAGAATATGTTCAGCATGAACGGAAATTCGCCAGGTTTTGTTATGTTTCCGTTCACAATAGCAATGGATTTGCCTTGAAATGGATAGGCCGTCAAACCATGCACCACTGCCAGTGATAATAAGAGGAATGAGGTGAGCTTTTGATGTGGGCATTGTCGGTTGGTTGATGACGGCGACTCTCAGGTGTCGATTGGTGGGAAATTGTGGGTGTTGATTGGAGGTGGCTTGTGGGTGTTGTTATCTTTCTATCGAAAGGGTTTTTAGATGTCGATCTCTGAACTGTAAATGATTGAGATACTGGACGGCGAGAGCGACGACGACTTGTGCAATCGGTTATGTCGCCAACTCAGCACATTATCGCCAGAGATAGTTCTCGATCGACAGCAAATTTGAATATTAAGAAGAATCTTTCGCTGCCGAGTGTTGCTAGAGCCCGATCTGGCTGTTGCTTTGCAACTGAGTCGAGAAAGGCGAGGATGACTGGAACACAAGCAAACCTGTTGTGATCAGATGGCTGTTGTTTAGGGCCGGAATCGACAGACATCAGCCTAGCTAGCCTCAACCAAAGACAGGCGCCAGTTCCCCAACATCGTCCGCAGACAAATCGCTGCGGGCGTCAATAGTGCAACTGTTGTTGTCTGGCACTAGTGTAACTCACTTTCAACCCGCGGGCTGACTGCGGGTGTACGACGAAAATCGTACGAAAAACTGCGGGTCCAACCCGCAGTCAACCACAGTTTTACGTGTTAATTTCCCATAGGAATCTTCATTCGCGTTGAGTGTGGCTGACTTTCAGCCCGCGGGCTGAATGCGCGAGTTAGAGCCTGCGGCCAATTCCCGCCACGCCCACTCTGTATCTTCAGGACAATCCCGACCTAGTATATAAGTGTACGCACAATAAATAAACACACAGACATTACGAATCTAACTTGGCGAGCGTGAATACGAACCAATAAAAGTGAGGAGAAGATAGAGAGTAAAAAAACGGGTGTATTACGGTAACGGCACGTCACCGAAACGTTATGTAACATCGGAATATAGACTGATAAGGGTATGAGGAGAACGAATATCGAGGTCCCAGCGCAAGGAAATGAACATGTCGCGAGATAGCTGTACCAGGAGTAGTGGTCAATATTAACACGACAGCGGGTGTGGAATGGTACCAGTACTTCTGGGACATCTCATATATACGTACACGCGTACGTACGCGCGCAGGGGGGAGGTGCAAATGGGTCCCAAATCAGCCTGAAAATCGGCTGGTACTGACGAGGTGGTCAGTAAACCAAACCAAACACCAAACACCAAACCAACCAACCAACCAACCAAACCAAACCAAACCAAACCAAACCCAACCAAACCCAAATAGGGTGGCCTCAAAAAGAGGCCTTCGGTGGCCATGATAATGACCGTTTGTTGGCCCTGAAAAGGGCCGTTTGTTGGCCCTCAGAAGGGCCGTTTTGGGTCTTTTCAAACCCGGAGCAGCTCGAGCAAGCTCTCGAAAATGCTCACACCCGTCACCAAGCACCTACGCCTCCAGGTGTACTCGGCGAGGTACACCGGGATGTCGCCATGACGAATCCCGCCCCGCGTGAACTTTCGGCGCAGAGCACGCCATTGTGACTCAATCCGCTGGGTGTGTATCCCCTCCGGGGACACAAACCCAACCGAATGGTTCACCGTGGCATGCTCGTAACCTAAGGTTCTGAGCCGCCTGTACACACGCCACTCATCCGTGCGGATGAGGCTACCAAGGCGAACATGTTGCTTGATCACACCGCACAGTGTATCAGCTGACCGATCAGCTACCACTGCGAAGCGTGCTTCGCCGTCCTCAGCAATCATGCCGAGGACCCATGTCCCTCTCACTCTCCGACCTCGTCCGTACTTTTCCCGACCGAGCTTACACTCGTCAATCTGGACTGGGATACCCGGCCCACCGATTGGTGAGTTCTCGGCCATGGCAGAAGCCACCTTCGAACGAAGGGCAGAGTACCACTCACACACGGTGGAGAGCCTCGGCTTCGAGTCGTCACGGTCTAGCATCGCTGCTAACCTGGCGCTCTGGAGTCGCGCACCTTGCGCATAACAAAGCACCAGCATTAGTGCCTTGCTCAAAGGTAGCTTGGACCCCTCGAAGACCGAGCCGATCGTCACCGACGACTCGCGCTTGCATCTAAAGCAGCGCCAGTGAGGGGTCATTCGATTCCGCCGAAAGCACAATTTGGGATCCTTCTTGCATCTCCAGCACTTTCTAGACTCTGCAAGGATCCCGGCTTCTCGGCACCACGTAGTGCACGCAACTTCATCATCAAGGTGTGCCCCCGAAAGAGACGCACCTGACTCCATAGCGAGCAAGGTCAGGCCAGAAAAAGACTTATCATAATTCGCCTCTATCCATGGGATCAGAACTGGTCTCAAAATCTTGTTTAGGTAAATATCGGGGTCATTGTTACTTCGAAGATGACAGGCGGCGAGACCTTTCCATCAGACGCGATTGCTTGCCAGGCTCCGGTTTTCTTTGAAACTTTCCAGTTGGCTTTATCATCTTTTTAATTGGAGTAGGAATACCAGGAACGCTGCTGTAAAATGACCTCTTGGTTTGAGTTGGGTCGAGATATCCATAATGCTCGTCATGAATAATCCAGATGGAAGCCTTCGTCTTAAGTAATGGTCCAGTCGCTCGTTTACATCTCTCAATATCATTGTCATTATACTTGCGAGCCTCTTTCCTCGTTCTGGTTATTATGCCCAACTCCTTCTTGCACTTGACCAATGAACCAATACTGATGTTTAATCTTGCAGCCAATGTTCGAACGGGGACATTTAGATCTTTGATATACGCTGCCCTCACTTTGTTTTTCATCTGATCAGTGTTGACAGTTCGCTTTTGTCCAATATTATCCTGATATTTAGAGGTCCTAGTAGCGTCGAATCGATTCAATATATCACAGATTGTTGGCCTACTTATTCATTGGAGAGTAAAGTGTTGGTAAGTAGCACGGCGGCAAGACTCCATTTTTGTAAAATTCAACTATGCAGTCGGCCTTGTATTGATTGAATTTAGATCTCATGTTCAAATATTTTATATAAAAATCGCGCAAATCATATTGCCGAGACAGAAAGGAGCAAGCAGAAGGAAAAATTCAACGGTCGAGCAGACGATATCATAATTACATCAGTTTATTGGAAAATTTTAATAGCTCGTGAACATATATTATCATGAATCCATCAGCCTCTGTCCATTCTGGATCATTATCTGGTAATTTACGTTTTCTTCATGCACTTCCACCTGGAGTGTTCATTTCATCACGAAATTCTAGATCAGATGCATCGAGGCCAGTAATAAGCAACAACAGTTCCTCACATCGACGGTGTACGTCAATGAGGACGCCCCGTACGGTCTGATCGTGACCAGACTGGTTGCGATGGATCTGGATTCGAGCGCCGAGCTCAGGTACTCCATCAGCTGGGCCCGAAGCGAGGCGCGCAACGAAGAGATGGCCCTCGTGGAGCCGGCCCTCTATCGGGACTGCTTCTCGATGGACCAGACAGATGGAACCATCAAAGTGGCAAAACAACTGGACAGAGAACTCTTTCGATCAGGTGAAATTACGCCTTCAGGTGGAGGACATTGCTGCACAAACAAGCGATCAGGTGGCCTACACTTATCTGGTGGTAAGGATCACCGACGTCAACGACAATAGGCCCAGCTTCAAGAGGCCCATTTATAAGGCTGTGGTGAATGAGAACTCCATCAGTGGGACTTCCGGTTATCTCCATGAGCGCCGACGACAAGGATCTCAACAAGACTCTGAGGTACTCGCTCGAGGCCGGTTCGCCTGAGGTGATACGCCTCGTCCGTATCAACCCAAAGTCGGGCGAGGTGACAGTGAACGACAAGATTGACCGCGAACAGTTTCCTCTGATCAATGTCACCGTCAAGGCGGACGACTTTGGCTACCCGCATTCTTTGCAGGGCAGCGCCCAGCTCTTGATTACTGTTCGCGACGAGAACGACAACAATCCCATCTTCTTGAACTCGTCCTCGTCCTCGAGCCACCCGAGGAGCAGCAGTGGCGGCCAAACCATTCCATCGAACGACTCCAATGAACTGGTTTGGAGACTAGAAGAACCAGAGAGTCGGGCGGATTATGGTATTTGGATAGCGTCTGCCCAAAACAAACAAAAACTCAAATATGGCCTAAGAGATGGCACTCTCAGCGTATCTTTGAAGGTTCTTTCGGCCAACAGGGTGAATAATTGGGCTTGTTGCGCTGAACTGACCGGACGAGGACTGTGTGTTTGCGATTGCGCAAGTCAAGCCTTGTATTTGCATCCATAAATGACTTCCCCATTCAGAGTTACGAGCCGAGGCAACAACAAATGGTGAAGGGGGAGCAACGAAGACCAGAACAACGCCATGTTGAAGGTTTGAATCAATTGGTGGTTGTCCTGGCAACTCCGACAGATGGGCGGCGCCGACGGTAGAGACGTCAGAGATGGAGAGCAACAACTTGCAACCTTTTTAGTTGCTTTGTGTCACTCGAGGCGAGCGCATCTGTTTCGTTGGTCACTCAATAATACAATTAAATTTCAAAAGATACACAAGAGAAAACTCTCGCAGATTAAATGAAAGTTTTGATTCAGTTCGGTGGTGAGGTCGATAGCGACAACAACAACAACAATTAGCGAAGAATAAGAGAGACAGTCAAGTCAACGATTCTCATCGTGAAGAGTCAAGAAATTCCATCTGTCCACCGGCCAGTTGAGAGGTTCAGCCAGCAGTGCATGGGCCGGTTGTTCTCGTGGCCATACTAATTGTTGTTGGTTCTCATTATCAACCTGAAAGTCCTTGGAAGCCTCAGTCGGCGGCCTCCAAGTCATCGGCCATTTCCGGCCTCCGAAACTCTCAAGAAAACAAAAACTCTACCTTCCAACTAGCTGCGACATTCAACAATATACACCGAGAAGCAGCAAAGTCACGTTCTATGTCGTTGAAAATGAGATGATGCAACTAATTAACGACGAACACGACGGCCACCTGTAGGTAAGTATTCGCGTGTGTCCGCTCTCAGAGACGAGAGCGTTTTAATGGGCCTCGATTTCACAGAAAGATATGCCCCTTGTGGGACGACAGAGGAAGAGAGACAATTGAAGTGGGGAACGAACATTTAATTTGTGTTTGTGTGACTGTCCGTTGTGGGCCACTTGTTTGTTGTTGTTGTTGTTGAAGAAGTTGATTGCAACTTCTCCGGACGCAAAATGGGCTCATCTGATAAGCTCAGCCATGAGTCTTGTTTCCATAAGTCTCTTCTCCTCTAATTATCACACAGACAAACAGAGATTGTTTGCCAGAAATTGCTCTAATTGTAACGAATGCTCAGCCATTCGGACGAGCACTAGCGACGGAGAGTTTCCGCCAGTGGTGGACATCGACGTCCTCCTGGTCGTCTTTGTCGCTTATCTCGCCGATGAATCAATAGATGGGACTTCTCTACGCATTGAAGTGTATTTTCGCCGTTAACAAGAGTAGCCAAGCAAACAGCAAGCCCACTAATATCAATTGAAATCTTCGGCCCGTCTCGGATCGAGTCGAATTGACGAGCATGAAAACAGGCGGCGGCAACGAATTGGAATGCCAAGAAGAAGAAGCCGAACGAAACGAAGTCTGGAAATTTTTATCAGTTGCGCTTGTTATGTAACTGCAACTTGTTGTTGTTGTCGGCGGCGGCGGCCTCATCGGCTGTGTCCAATGCGCCTGCCTGCAATTGGCGGGGATGTCTGTTTGAGAGTCCGGCTGACAGGCAAAACACATTGAATTGGAAAAGTTATTCAATCCGAGAATCTTCTCACATCTCTCAGGTGAAGTGGAATCGTCAGCGGCCCAATGATGAAGGATTGGCCATTGGAAATTATTGGTCCGAATTTTTCGAATGGCCGCCTCCGCCGCCATCGTCGAGTTCATTCGACTTTCGGCCGCCTGTTGAGCCATTTGTAGCGAGTGAGAGACATGAAGAGAGAGGGAGAGAGACTGAAGACAAATATCTGTATGTTGCATTGCCAGCCGCATTCCACAGGTAGCCTCTCTTGGTTGTTAGTTAACGTGCTCGCATTAGACGCCACTTGTTGGATATACAGAGGCAGCATCGAATCGCTCCGGTTTCACTTATTAGTCGCTCGGTGTCGCAATTGATTTTCTCTGATTCCTATCCGATTGGACAAACACACAGCGAAAGTCTGTCCATTTAATACAGATACTTGACGTCGAATCTTACGTCCAGTCGAATTGAATGAGGTTCTCTGCATTCCCTCATCGGCTAAACACGCAATTGGCCCATTCTTTCCCGTTACTTTTCAAGTTTACCTCGAGAACATCGGCCAGATCTCCGACTTTGTGAGTCTCTTTCGTCTGTTGGTCTTTTGTTTGTCTGTTCAGGCCAGTGCGAAATTGGAGCAACCTGCTGATGTTGGCCATCATCGAGCGCTCAATCCATTCAACTTAATGTCTTTCTCCTCCTTTTCCGCTACAACTCGAAGATGAAAAGAATTCACTGCAAACAACAACAGCAACAAAAGATGACATTGAGCTTGTCATCTCCATCCAAACAGGCTTTGTTGTGCATCTGTCGTGACTTTTAGCTACAAACTCGGCCCAGAAAGGCTCACCTGGCCGGAAGCGTCGAGAAGAGCAACACAACAACAAAACGAGGGGATTTATCTTTCTGTTGAATCTAAAAGTGGCGATGGCTTCGGCCAAGACGACAAAGAAGAAGAAGAAGGGCCAACAATGGAGGAGGAGGACGACGACGACATTAATTTGAGTGACATTAGGCGGCCAGAAGGGAAGGCAAGTGATGAATTATGTTGTCGTCGTTCTTGTCGTCTTCACAACCTTTGCCTGGTGGATCAGTTCAGTCGACCTGCTGACAGGCAAACAGGAGGAAGATGAAGAATACAGACCAGAACTTTGGCCAACTCGCAATCGTTTCGAGTGCCTCAACGAAGACGAGCACTTCCAAGTTCACCTGGCAGGCAAATTGTTTGTTGCACGCAAGCGGATCTTCCCGGCGATTCGTGTCCTCTGTCTCCTCGAAGTCTGTCTGTTTGTCTCCTCTTCTCTTCTCTGTCGGGAACTCCGACGGATCCAACAGGTTGCTCACATCCGCCAAATGTCAATGTCATTTGTGGCCAATGCATCGGCGGCGGCGAGATTTCCGATTTTCGCCATTGATGGTGGACTGGACTGTGTGTTCGTTGGTGGGAAACAAGTCAGTCGAGTGGACTCCAAATGTGTGGCTTGTTGTGTCACTAAACTTGGCACCGATTGAACAACAACATCAACAGGCTACCGATGCAGCCCTCAATGACTTTTGCACGATTATTTTCTACTACATGTCCACTCAATCAGCACGGCTGCACATCTCGATCGTCGCCGGAACACACACACAACAACAACTCCAACAAGTGGCCGCTCCTCAAATGGCCGAAACGAAGAGCCACTTCGCTTCAGGTGGCCAAGTGAATGGGCGCCGTCGTCGTCGCCACTGCTGTCGCCGTCGCCGACGTCGCGAGATTTAATTCATTGTGGCTGTTCTATTTGGGCGGCGAACTCTAAACTCTCGGACATTATTTTCCACGACGGCGGCGATGACGACGTGGACGACGACGACGACGACGCCCAGCAGATGGAATGATGTTTTCGGCTCCAGTTCGCTGGTTTTCGCTCTTCTTCGCCGGCCGAATTTGCAGTTTACAGTTTGCGGCCAACAAGTGGCTCTTTGGCTGGCATTAAACTGCAACTCAAACAAGTGGCAACAATTTAATCTGTCGCCCAAGATCTCACCTGGGCGGCCGATTGATTCATTGCCGAGTGTTTAGCCTGTCAGGCCGGCCCGGAGGAGATGATTTGTGTGGTCGACGGCGACGACGAGGCCGCAGAAAACAAGAGGCAATTAATTTGCCTCTTAACTGAACCAACCGCCGGATGTTCTGTTGGCTCTCCCATTCGCATCGACCTGCTCGGTGAGTTTCCAGCTGGATGGCTGGCTGGCGGCCGCCGCGGCTGGACCAAACTCACCTGTGCCGAAAGTGTGCCGGAAATTGGAGGCCAGCCAGTGGAGATGTTCGACCGGCACGCAACAGGCCGACTTTCTTTGGAGATCTTTAAATTAAACTGGCTGCCTCTGAACTGGAGGCGAGAAACTCCATGTTGACACGAGAAGAATTCGCTCGAGAATCTTCTCTCTGGTGAGCAGCGGACTGGAGAACAGAAGAGAGAGAGAGAGACAGAGAGAGTTTCTGCTCTTTTACTCTAAAACGCAAGCTAATTAACTTAAGTGAGGCCGGCGACAAAGACTCACATAGATGAGACGGACCGGCCAGTGGACGGATGGGCATGACTTGGGGATGGTCAAGTTAATGAGCTTGCAGTTCATTGGATTCAGTGGTCAGTAGAGCCAGCCAATTTCCAGAGAGTCATTTTGGGCAGCGTTCGGCGCGTGAGAGAATCAAGTAGCTCAAAGAATGCCTCTCCATGTCTGTTGCAATTCTTTTGCTGGCAACTCACTCAAAGTGCGTTGACATCACCTTAATTAGGTAAATTCGCCGGAGATGGGCCGCAACTGAACTCCGGCAAAATAATTCCTCTCGTTTTCATGTTTTTCAAAGCACCGCCACTGCACCGCCACCACCACAAACGAGGTCACATTTCGCCTCGGCTCCATTACCTGGCTGAGACCAACTGTGCCTCCGAAGTAACCTCAAGTAGTGGCCAGCCAAACCTGATGGACCTCTTCAATCCATTACTCTCGATTGTTGCAGGCCGTCTGGATGTTAGGCTCGAGCAAAAATGATTATTTGGAGAAGAAGAGATCATCTAATATACTGCCATAACCGTCAATTTGAATGAAGTGTGAAAGTAATAATGCTGTAGTAGTGATAGATGAACGACAGGCAAGCGAACAACAACAACAAGAGGCTGCCTCTTAGCATTGACAACAACATGCAACTCTTTACTTTAGCTCGCCTCGATTGCAACAACAGTCCAAAGTAATTTACGCCGCAACTTAGGCCCATCCAAATGGAACCTAAAATAAACTGACGACGACGACGATTACGATGACGATGACCACCACTTGATTGATGCTCATCGTCGTGGTCGTCTTCGTCGTCATCGTCCAGCAACAAGTTGCCGGGTCGATTCCACGAGTGCTCAGCCGACAGAAACGTGATAATTGTGTTCGAAATAATTTCTTGTTGATGTTGCGGCCGATTATCTTACACAGGTAACACGATAATTGGCGGCGACGGCGATGGCATCGATCGATCGCCACCAAATGATGATGATCGTCCTCGTCATCGTCGTCGTTATTGCCGTTCGACTAGATAGAAGATGCGCATTTGATCGAGGACATCGACGTCCATCATTTGGATGCCGACGTCCGGCCAGGTGAACCAGCAAAACTAACGGTATTGGGCGCAACTTTGGCTGCGCGTGGGCATCCTCACCGTAGCTTGTGAGTCACTTTCACACACATACAGTCTGAAAGGTCTCCTTCCTCGACCTCCACTCAAATCAGTTGAATTAATTCACAAATCGACTAGACGACGACGACGACGATAACAACAATTCACATCTTCCGCTCGCAAGCTAAGAATGCGCATTGTTTCGTACGGGAACTCTTTGCACTTTTGTGCAGCTCCACTCTCAGGTAAAAGTGGACACTAATTGACTTTATTCGCCGTTGGAACAACAGACGAGCTGCCTGCCGCCCAATGCCGGTCGGCTGTTGCCAACTGGCGCAATGCAGACGACGCCCACGCGGCCGCCACTTGACCATCCAAATGGGAATCATTTAAAGGCATTTGTTGGCCAGTGGTCGTCGTCGTTGTTTTTCTCGTTGTTGTGTGGAAGTCGAGGGAGAGAGAAAGTCGAGCAGCAACAAGTGGCGGCCATGCAGAGCAACTATAAGCGAGCATGCATCCATTTCGCTGGCCCTACATTTTCGGGAGGAAATGTAATCAATTTTCAACGCCAACTTGTAGGCAACTTTGACTCGAGAAGGTAGAGGAATCTTGAAGAAGAAGACAAAAGAATGCAAGAATTAGGAGCAGGCCTCCGATGTATGTGTGTGATTCATGATCATTATTTGCCAGTGGGCAGAGGCCATAAGTCATCATTAATATACCTACTGACTCTTTCTCGGCTGATAAGAAGTGTACAATGTCCAATCTCTAGTGATGATAATTCACTCCACTTTAGTCTACTTTCTCCTCTATTCAATTCTTTCCTTAAATTATTACTTTGTTCTCGCTCCTTGAGAGGAGGAAAATTCTATATTTAATATGCTGTCTAGTATATCCTCTCTTTTGTTCCCTTTGCTTGATGGCTGGCCGCCGACACAATGGAATTACCTTGCCCATTGGTGTCTGTTGAAAGGTCCGACGACAACTTGAAACCTCTTAATTGTCCCCTGATGGTGGTGGTGCTACTGTCTACAGCTTCTTGATAATCAAATAAAAACTCAACTCCTTGCAATCGTTCAATGTCAAATAAGTTTCTTTAATAGAGAAACTTTCGCCTCTATTAATGATAATAAGCTCCATTTTAATTAGTGTTTTTTGAAATTAGCGCCTCCAGAGAAGAGGCCCAGTAAAAACACGAGCGAACTGCTTTGGTTTTTGTTCGGCCTGTTTGTTCGCTGACCAAACAGCGAACAGTCCAAGCGAAGGGGCGCGCATTAAACTCATTTAAATAAGTGAAAGAGAATTCTCTTTCTATTATCATTTGGATTTGAATTTAAATCATTATAAAGAAAAGAGGTGGTTGCAATTCCATTGAAAGATATGGAGAGACAGTAAAACATGTGGAATTGGAAAACAAGGAACCAAAAGCTGGCTAACCAGAGTACAGTGACTTAACCAAAGTGACCATCAAATGCAAACAAAGAGAATGCACATGCCAATTCCATTTGCAGCCGAGAGGCTTCCATAAACAAAACCTGAACAAGGTTCTCTTTCTTCTTTGTAAAGGGTCCGACAGACCAACATAGAGTGCAAGAGAGAAAGACACCACTTAATGTAAATTATTATAATTCATAATTCACCACCAATTGCTGCTTGATGGTGCAGCCACATTCGGTGGCGGTGGTGGTGGTGGTGGTGCCAACAAGAAGATAAGGCCAACCAAACGAGAACAACAAACACGACGACAGGTTTCCATTCGAATACATTTGGGTGAATGAATGAACGAATAAATGCAACAAAAATGAATCCAAATAATGGAATTTAAATTCAAATTCTGCTCAATGATGACGATGAGAAAGAGGAACAACATGGAGAGAATTATTGTCACTGCCATGGTAAGATTTAATCTGTGGTAGTTGGAGAAATTAAATTATTGTTATTATTATTATTTGTGAATAATTTACGTATGCATCTCGATGAGAGTAAAGGGAGACTGGACAGATAGACAGACAGACAGTTAAACAGATAGGACTGGTCAGTGGACTGCAAGTGGTCTGACGGGACAAGTTTATTTACACAAAAAGGGAGGAGACAGCATCAGCACCAGCATCAGTGTCAGCAGTAGCAGCAGGTAAGACCAAAGAAAGGAGAGAACAAAGTTCAAAGACAATGAGGAGCCACAACATGCGAGCCACCGATTTTGAGTCGAATCCTTCTCGACCTACCCGGCGCATTCTTCCCTGTCTGTTTCACTGATGTGATCCAGAAATTGCCTTGAAAATTCCGCGAGAAAGACCCTCTCAGACGAGTGGCCGAATCGGCAGGTCTACTCGATTCGATAGACTAGATTGCATCTCATGGATGGACAAGATTAAAAGATAGAATTGGATGCAAACTAGGTGAATACAAGAACGGCGGCAGCGGCGGCGTCCGATAATAATTCGATTCTTGGCCATACTAGCCAACCTGTAGCTGAGGAAGAGGTATCCATTCCATTGTTATGTAGCGACGACGACTCCGGCGATGATCAAGACCAGAGAATGGGAATAAGAAGACTTCGGGGGCTGCCGAAAAGGCCACTTGATATTGTTGTTGTTGCTGCCGCTGCAGTTTTCTCGAATGGCTCAACCGAACCCTTCCGAACGAAGTCGACTCGAACATTTTCGTCGGCTCGTTCAGTGTATCGACTCATTGTGGTCGCTACTTCGGCTTGCAACGACGACTATGACGAAGACGACGATGATGATGATGACGATGAAAACTTTAAGCTAAGCGGTTTTCTTGTTCTTCCAGCGACTCCAACCATCATCATGGTAAATATTGCAACCACTACGACTCCAACAACGACCTGTTTTCTTCCACCTGAAGCAACACTTGTAAGCTTCCAGCAGCCACTGCCGCGGAATGAAATGGATCTCACCTGTTGGCTGCATCGGCCGGGCCACTTTATTTGTATGTTCGCCCTCCAGAGAAGAGACGAGCCAATCCAACGGAATGAGCCGCGAGATCAAGCAACTAAAATGGCCATCGTCGTCGTCGTCGCTGTTGTTATTTTAGCGCCATTGTTTTGGTGGCCCGGCTGGCGCCACCAAAATGGTGCGAATTGCGCCATAAAGATCGGCCGACGAGTGGACGAAGACAAAAACTGGCCAGCCGAAATGAATCAGATGAACTTTGGCTAAATTTTATCCTCTATTCTGTTCGTAGTCGTCGTCTGTGTCATCCTCTTCTCGTCCCGTCTCAAGAGGTTGGCTATTTAAATTGGACGATTTGCAAATATCACATAATTCACCTGCATTGAACACAGACAAGAAAACGCAATTCAATCTGCAATTCAATTGTTGTTTGGAGATTGAATGGAATTGATGAAATTAATGTTATCTGTGATTGTTTGTTGTTGTTGTTGTTTTGTGATACAAACCATTTGAGGTGGACCTTCGGTGACCGCAAACCTTTTAATTGTTCAACACCAGCCAAAAGAGTAGCAAATTGCAGCCATTTGACGCCACCTAAACAAAGAGTTTAAGGCCATAAAACTCTCCATTTTGTTTTGAGAATAGTCCACCGGCGCCGGTGGTTGTTCTCTCGTCGTTTTATGGCTCTCCGAATGGCCAGGCGAAAGTCTGAATAATAATCAAGATTAAATCAGAGAGGACACACTCGGCGTCGAAGAAGGGCTGCTTAATCAATCAATCCATCACCGGTCGAGCCAGGTAGACGGACGGAATAGCCTCCTGTTTGCAGGCGAACGCGCCAGAAACAACAAGCCTGTGATTAGCCTCGATGGGATTAAATGGCCACCGACGACGACAGCCAACTGCTTAGTATTAATCAACAGGCCGAACTGGATGGCAACAGGTGAGGAGGAATTAAATGTACACAACTGAACGTTTGCTGCCCATCCACTCGCCTCTGTTTGTGCAAGTTCATTTGCATTTTACATTTACATTCGGCCAACGACATCAACAACAACAACAACAACAGCTCGGAAGGAAAAGTCGCTGAATAATAATAATGTTTGATACAACAAGCCGGCCACTCTCATTGTGCTTTGTTTGGCCTCATTTCAGTGCTCTCGCCGAAAGGTAAACTGCGACAGCAAAACAAGCCAGCGACTCAATCATCAAACAAGTGGCAATGAGTCGTGGCCAGTGCATCAGTTCAGATGAGGAAAACAATTAGCTCTCTCAAAGTGTCCGTCCAGCTGAGAGCTCGAGGAAGAGAGGCCAAAAGTGATCGATTAATGTGGCAGTGTGTTTGCCTACAGCCAATTAATGATGAATATGTTGTTGCTGTTCCCACTTAGGTTAATTGAGAAAATCGTGACAAATTCATTCAAAACTTCCGGCCGGGAAGCAACAGGACGACTCAATTATTAAACTAATAGATAGTTTCAGGTGTCACGACGACGGCCAGCATGATTGCCAGAACCGCCACAGGTAGTTTCAATGTCAGCTTAAACGATGGCCGAGCAAAAATGAGCTAACAAGCGCCAGCTCTTTGCCTTGCCAGCCTCTCCAAGCCGCCAACCTGTCCTTCCATCTGTCGACGATCCGTCAAACGTCTGACTGCTACCTGCCAGAGACGGCTCAACTGAAACTCAGCGAACGTTGGCCAAAACAAAGGGCACCTGTTGAGTTGTTGTTGTCGTCGTCGTCTTGGTAGTTGTCTTATTGCTGGCGTTGAGATGGAAATGAAATGTTGTCGAGCCGAGAGATGTGGAAGGGCCGATGGGAAGAGATTCATTTGCGTGTCATCGGGCGGCTGCAAGAGGCCGAGAAGTCGATGTGAACGACGACCATTTGCATTTACATTTGACGGCCAATTTCGACGCTGACGAAACACACAATTCAAGCCAATTGATTGGCCTCAATCGCGACGACGACGACTTGCAATCGGCCGCCTGCAATTCCAAGTCGATTGTTGCTTTCCGTTCCATTCCTCCAACCTGATGATCTCTCATTGGCCACAAATGAAAGCCAAAGCAACGGGAAGTCGAATGCAAATTCCCTCCATCGTCGTCGTCGTCCTTCTGGACATTAATTCAGCCTCTCAAATGATACAAATTGACGAGCGACGGCAAACAAAAAGCGAGACGATCGAAGGAAAGAAACACAATCAAAGTGGCCGTTGCTTTCTCCGACCTCACGACGGCGACGACTGTCCATTTGATTAATTTCACTCCACACACCTAAACACTGTTCAAGTGTAAAGAAACAACAAGCAAACAAACAAACGGACAAACAGAGAGGCAGAGTGAAAAAGCATTTCGCCAACTTCTCGCAATGTTTGTGATCCAATTTGAGCCTCTGGCCGACTTCTCGGCGTCCAGGATTGCGTCACAAAGTTGCAAATTCTATGCGCATTTTAAAGCCGACGACA
The DNA here is from genome assembly GCA_020916435.1 of Oxytropis ochrocephala. Taxonomy (NCBI): domain Eukaryota; kingdom Viridiplantae; phylum Streptophyta; class Magnoliopsida; order Fabales; family Fabaceae; genus Oxytropis; species Oxytropis ochrocephala. Next base: position 215,961 of record JAJHUT010000153.1, read on the forward strand.
GCCGTCAGACATTTATCACTTTTTCGAGGCGACAACAACAACCACGACGACTACGAGAAGGAGGCATTCCGTCGCCTCTGGGCGCCTCCGACTGTGCATTTGTTTGCAGTGTTCACCTTTGGGGGCAGCCAAAAGTCGTTCACTTTCGCGCGTGGGAACTAAACAAAGTTCACGGCTTCAGTGCGATCGAGAGGTGAGGGAATGCAATTGCAATTGCAATTTCGATTGCAAATGTGAATTTGAATGCAAATGAACGAACAAATTTCGGTTGGGCGTGAAATACGCAAATTGAATACGCAAATGATGATGATAATCGAAGGCCATTAGCAGAAACTTTGCAGTGTCGTACGTCGTATTGAATCCAAATTATTCTTTACATTAGTTGGTTGTTGTTATCGGCCGATGTTGGGTCTAAGATCGGTCAATCAGAGCCTACCTGAGGCTGGAGCGACACACGAACAAAAAGAAGACACGTCTCCTTCTCGTTGGCTCACGTCTTTTGGATCTAATTTCAATTTCCCTTTGGCGCCAAACAGGCGGCCAGTAACAACAACCAACTCTACTATTACTACTACTACTACAGCTACAGCAACAACGACAACAAAAGAGAAAATCTCATCAATTTGGCGGCTTTTGCTTGTTGCTGGAGGAAGGACAAGACACAAAAGTGGGCCTAATTTGCCAGCCACCAGAACATCTTCACGCTAAACGACGATGGTAGAAGAGGGCAGCAAAGAATAGGCTGCTGCTGATGCTGATGATGACGATGATTATTTCTTTCCAGCCAGCCAAGTTTGTTTGTGCAGTCTGGCTGCCTGGATGGACGGCTCAGATTTGAAGGCGAAGATAGAAGCCAGCCCGAAAGGCGCCAGTCACGACTTAATAAGTTCTCTCGCAAGTCCGGTTGGCTAAATAATAATAATAATAATCAAAATATTAATAATCTAACCGAGAAAGGAAAGCGAGAAGATGCGCCTTGTGAGCCATATCTCGGCCACAGTAGACTAGAGCAACAAAAGTTGTTGGCCTGAACTCTTAGCTCGAGTTGTCGGGCCGGCTAGTGTGAATGAGATTTGCTCTTGTTTGTCATGTCATACGCCAACACGACGCGCAGCCAGTCTGGTCACGTAATTAACAAACGTAAAGTCCAATGGGACGAATTGCAGCCGTCCGAGGAGCTGCCGCCTCCAAGTTTGGCCGCTCGAGGATACCTGCACGAACGAGTTGACGTTTTTCGGCCGCCATGGACTCTAAAAAACGCAACCTTTCGGGCTGGAATTCAGCCGAGTCAGGCGCATTTGGACAGATAATGTGATAATTAGCATAATTGCGTTGCTCGCCGGTGGTTTCATGCAAATTTTGGCGCATTCTCGCGCCGTTTGGACGTTTGTTTTGTTGTTGCTGGTGGTGGTGGTCGGCGCAATGGCCCGGATGTCCAGTCTAAATGCAAGCTAATGAGGCGGCGGCGGCGGACAATGCGAGCTGTGTCCGTCCGTCCATTCGTCTGTTTGTTTGTTTAGTTTTTCTCTCTTTGTGGTTGCCCGTTAATTGCGCCCACTAATCACCACTGGCCGGCTGGCCAATGAGCATCAGGCCGACGATGTCTTTGAATGAGGATGAGGATGAAGATCACAGCCGGCCTGCAAACCACAGCAGTAACAAAATTCGGTTCTCACAACGAAGCCGCCTCATCATACAGTCTGTGGTTGTTGTTGTTGTTGTTAATGAGCTTCGGAGTTGCGGTCACCTCTACGGAATGAACCGAGTTGCTATCTCGCTCTTACGCCTTCGACGTCCAGCCCAATATTCAAATGACTTTTAAACAGTCGCGCCAACAGGTGGATCGACCGAGCATCTCACGTAGTCGACCAGCAGCAGAATGGACGACAGAGAGAGAGAGAGAGAGGAAGAGGAGAGACGACAATGTTGTTGCCCATTGGCCACTGGCCGGCCTAATGAGCGGCTTGATTAACGGCCATCTAACAGTTTGATTGATTCTCCTGTCGGCTCAGTGGTCGGCGGGGCGCGCGTGGGCGACCTCAACTGGCCCAGTCTGGACGAGATTTAATTTGTTTATTGGCCAGCGAGAGATGCAGGAAGACGAGGACGACGATAATGAAGCCGGCCGGTGGTTGTGGCTGCCACGCCCGCCGCGACTTTACGACCTCCGTCAGGTGGCCGGCTATTTGTTGTTGTTGTCGTTGTTTCAGCAACCGACCATAGTCAAGTGGCCGGAAAGAGTCTTCGTCCGGTGGCGGCTCTGAATGATCCACTTGAATGATATCGACGGCTCTGGCGGCGACTTGTTCCATCAAATGGCTACCGCGGAGCTTCTTCTCTATTTGCCAGTGGTGGTGGCGGCGTCGAGAGAACTAACTTCAAAGGAGAGGACACACTCGCAACTGGAAGAGAGCGGCCACTTGTTGCTGGCTCTCTGCGGACATTATCTTGCAACAAATTGGACGGAGTGCAAAAAATGAAGCTCAAACAATTCCAATGATTCGCCTGGATGCTTCTTCATAGGATGAGATGAGATGAGACGAGGAGGATGCAACTCAATCGTGGCGTCTCGGCTATGAACTCTTTCGCTTGAGTTGTCTTCTCGCCTGTGAGTTTGGTTACATTAAATTGAGACGAACGAACTAAACTGAACTGAACCGAACTAAACTAGACTGAGGCAAACATCGTCGGCCAGATGCCAATGGAAATGGACGCAAAACTCAACCAAAATGTAGCTTATTAGTCGGTCAAAGGAATGGCGGAAACAGTTTGGGCCAGTTTTTAATAATATTTCCTCGCCAAATGTTCCAAGTTCGTCCGCTGGCCACTTGTTGTTTGCTGTCAACGACTTTAAATGGCGCCTGTCGAGCTCTGCCGTCTCTTCCGGCCGCTCGGAACTTCCACGGCCACCTTTGCGAGGCCTCCGGATGAGTCGAGATCGCTCTTTTCAGGTTTGCTTGGCTGGCGCCGCTTCCGGCCGCCAGCGAAACTCAAACGAAGCCCAAAGAGCCATGAGCTGGAGCTCCATCGCCGAAGACAATTCGATTGTTTGCCGGACAAACAAACACACCAGACAAACAACCCACAAAACAAGCAAACAACACTGGCACTTGTTGATCTAATAGACTCTCGCCAGACCAGATAGAGACAACCAACAGCCACTGTGTTGTCATCTCCTGTGGGCCTTTTCAGATCACGCTATCTCATGCATTACCTGAGCCAGGTGACATTTGCTTTGGGCGACTCGAGGCGTCGGTGTTAGCGGCCGGCCTGTTCGTCCTGGCCGTGTTTACTTGATTTGATTTGACGCGCAAGACGAGAAAAAGAGATTGGCTAGAGTGATATGAGTCAGATCGAGAGAGGGAGAAACAAAAGTGTCGGCCCGAAAGTGACTGGCAAACAACACTTTGATGTCGTGCAAATCGGGCGGCGTCGTCGAGGAGGAAAGTTAACTGTCTTGGCGAGCAGTTTGTTTGATGGAAGTCCACTCAATAGGCAGGTCGTCGTGTTTGGCGGCTTGTTTGTTTGTTTGTTTGTCCATCTCTCTCTCTCTCTCTCTCTCTCTCTCTCTCTCTCTCTCTCTCTCTCTCTCTCTCTCTCTCTCTCTCTCTCTCTCTCTCTCTCTCTCTCTCTCTCGCTCTATGTCTGTCTGTCTATTTGGTGATTTACTTTCATGTTTGTTTTAATTCTCTTTCGCGCCTTCAATGGCCGGCTGGCCAGTTGCCATGAGAAACAATAATTCTTCTTGTTTTGAATTATTTCCTCAATTTAAAGCAAACCAACGAACAGATAACACACTACGTCGGCGTGTTTTAATTGTAAATTGCGGCTTACAATGAAGACAAGGACGATGGCGATGACTCGATAAAGACGACCAACACCTTTGGCTGGTCCAATCGACTGCGCAAGCTGACCGCTGTTTGCGCAGTTGAGATGACCGCCTGACGATAAGCCACTTTTGCAAGTGGTGCTGTCTTTGTCTGATTAAACCGGCCGTCAGAGTTTTGAAGTAATTCCATGCCTCCATACGAGCCAATTCATCCATGCAAATTGATAAGATCAACAAGTGCAAGTTTGCAACAACAACAGCAGCAATGACAACAATCAACTAACAAACGAGCAAACCAATCCACACTCCTCCAACAAACATGACAAACACAAACAGGCGACGTTCAATCATCGACCATTGGCCAAATGCAGACGCAAACAAGAATGACCAGCGGGAGCAGCCATCGTCAGACTGGCCAATCGGACGAGGATCGGCGCCTCGAGACAGTAACAGTTAGAGAGCAGCCAATGGAACTCACACCGACTGGCCGGGCGGCCCAGAGGAGGCCCGCGACGAAGTGCAAGACGACGAGAGGCTGGCGAAGGCCCGAAAGAAGCCAACCCGAAGAGCAACAACAAGACGAGAAGCAGCCACCGACAGCCATCAATGCATTATCAGATCAATTACAGCCCAATGAGAGGCTGAGGTGGCCAGAGGAAGACGTTGATTCTAAGGACAGACAACAACAACAACACCGACAAGCCGTAGCTGCCACCTGCAGAAGTGTCGAAGTGCCTCGCCAAGAAGCTGCCATATAAACGACAATAACGACGGCCCAAATGAATGCAACTGCCAACCAGAACGAGCAAATTCAATTATTTATAATCACAATTATGATGATAATAAGCAGCCGCGAACTCGTTTGGCAAGTCCAAGTCCAAGTCCAAGCCAAAACAAACAACACCAATCAAGAAAGCAAGTGATTAATCATGAGACTCTCGGTAGTTACAGGTGGCGACGGCCGTCGAGTGCACGCCACCCTCGTCGACCCTCTATTAGTGGCCCGTCCATGTATTTGTTATTATCCAATTGGATAGCCCATAAAACTACTGGTTTTACTACTACTACGACTACCTGTTGGCGGCCGGCCAGACGGCCGTCTTTTGTCGCCCTTCGGGCCGTTGCTGGTGGCGGCCATGTTCGTGCTACTGGCCTTCCAATGCAGTCTGGCCTACCAGCTGACCAACAACCTGATCGCGAACAACCTGCCGCCCAAGTTCATCACGTCCACGAGCGGCCAGTCGGCGGCCGCCGCCACCACCAACTCGGAGATTGTGGTGCGCGTCAAGGAGGACCCCAGTCGATTGGGCGCCTCATCTATACGCTGAGGGCCGAGGATCCTGACGAGGATCAGCTCACCTTTGGCGTGCTCGGATCGACGGCCAGCGAACTGTTGAGCGTGGAGAATGTCCCAGGCAATCAGGCGAACGTGTATTTGAAGAGAGGAGCTCGACCGAGAGACCACCGAATCGCATCAGGTGGTTCTCACGCTGACCGACGGCAAGCTGGGCCGCGGAAACTGGGTAATTATTAGAGACTATTAGTTGTATCTCATGTGTATACATCCCAACAGCTCATAAACTAACCTCCTTATTCCTTCCCAATCATGCTCGTCCCTATCCTCCAATCAGATCACCAAATCAATGCTAATAATCGTAAGTACTACACACCAGACAGGCTGTTTGCTGCTCGTACTGGCCGGCTGATGGCCGGCTGACGTGCTGCCATAGGAAACAGGACGGCTCTAATCCATCAAACATCATTTCGCACTTTCTTGACGGTCCAAATTGAAATCCGAGCCGGCAAACTTTGGCGGCAGGGAGATTGCAACAAGTGAGAGTGAAAAGCAGCTTGCGGATGGCTGCTGTCACGAGAGATGAGCAACAATACGTTGACGGCGGCGGTGGCGACGACTTTAACTGGCCAGCCGGCCGCCGAGACAATCAGGTGGCCGACGGCGGGCGGCCACCTGCCAGCTAATCGCGCATTAGCTACTTTTCGCTTTCCATTGGCGGCCTGCGTTTCGCAATCAACCTCCCGCCTCAAGATTCTCTCGACGGCTTGTTGGCAGCAGCACCATCACCACCACCAACAACAACAACACCAACGACGACCCGGAGATTGCAATTTATCATTGGCGAAAGCCGGCCGTCGATGTCGAAGTCAATGCAGTTGCCGTCGTCGTTGTTGTTGTTGTGACTAATCGGCTCGCATTTCGACAACGGAAAGTTGCATTGTTCTGGCCGCCAGAAGCCGGCCAATCAAAGCTGGGCGAGTCGGCCACTGGCCGGGCCTGTCGACATGCAACAGGTGCTCTCTTGGACGGCCCGAAAGAGTAAGCCCGACTGCCAGAGAGTTTATCTGTCTGTTTGTCCGGTCGGCCCGCTCGAAGTGATACTCATAGTTTGCTTGTCATCGATTCTTATCATTGTTCCTGGCGGCGCCGGCGGTCGTCTTCCATATCTCGTCGTCGTCGTCTTGGTTAAAGTCTCTCATTTCTCATTGCTGCTGCCGCAATTGTTGCTCTGTTTGTCCTCCGCCAGCGGCCATTTTTACCTTTTATCTGGCCGATTTGCGAAAACTGTGGCCGCTAATCGCCAGCAACAGATTCGCTTCATTAGCTGATGTTGTTGATGTTCGCCGACTTGTTGCTCTTGTTGTGTCTCACGCTGGTTATCACAATCGCAATGCACTCGTTTTAAACTGGCGCTTGCCAAGAAGCACAGCCAGAAGCCCACAAGGAGAAAGTTGATTATGATAATGATAATGATTAAAACAGGCCAGTTGAGTTGGAGCCTTCTTGACTTACGTCCAAGAGAGCAGCGGCGGCGATGACGGCGGCGGCGGCGCCCATAAATTATATCAGTGGAGTCTGCACTGCATTGAGAACCTGGCGGCCGCCCCGAACTGGCCGCAAGTGACAAATGCCAGCCAGTCAGACGGGCGGGAAACAAACAGACAAACAAGCTGGGCCGCTTCCTGTGAACTCTGCCTCTGGTGGCTTCTTGCAGGCGGCCAAAATCGAGAGTCCGAACGTTGCTGGCTCACCCGCAACAATCGGAAAGTAGACTCAATATCTGGCGAGGCAGACTAACAAGACGACGATGACGATAATTGGCCGAGACTTTGTGTCTTTCGAGGGGCAGTCCAGATTAGACTGCAAGATAAAATGCTGAAATGTGATGGACACCAGAACAACAACAACAGCATACCTGCATTGCAGCCTCTCCTGACTTTCACTATCAATCAAACACAGGCTCTACCTGTTCGCCGACACGGAAAGCTAACAATTAACTGCATCGACCGACCAAAACCAACAAACAAACAGGTAGAGGACGTGAACGACAATTATCCCGTGTTTGGGCCTCACCGGACGGCCATCAGTCTGCGCGAGGACTCGCGGCCGCCGTTGGTCATCGAGACCATCGAGGCGACAGACGCCGACGAGGGCCGCTTCGGCCAGGTCATCTACAAGCTCGACGAGACCACCACAAGCAGCTCTCTGTCGCACCAGGACTCCTCGCCATCAGGTGGCCACCATCTCCATCTCCAGCAGCAGCAGCAGCCGCCGCCAGTCAGCTCCATCTTCTCTATTGAGACCATCGACGGGAGGGCCGTCATTAGTCTCATTGGCCAGCTGGACTACGAACAGAGGCCCTCTATCAGCTGCGAGTGCTGGCCATCGATCGGGCGGCCGAGCGAGCGACTGTCCGCCTCGACCAGCATTATGGTGAGCGTGGAGGACTGCGAGGACCAGCCGCCGATGTTCACCTTTGCGCCCTCGATCACGCGCATCCCCGAGGATCTTCAGGTGGGCTCGCCCGTGGTCGGCTGACGGCCATCGACGGCGACCGCGGCGTCAACAATCGGATCAAGTACTCGCTCGAGTCGGTGAATGGCCAGACGGCCGGCCACCAGCGCAACCTTTTCTCCATTAACTCGGACTCTGGCCAGCTCTCGGTGGCTCGTCCGCTAGATCGCGAGCTGGATCAGCCCTGGCTCGTCGTCGTTGTCGTCGTCGTCGTCCAGCTCGCCGAACAGCCAGCCGGGCGCCTATGTGCTATTGGTCAGAGCCACAGAGGTGAGCTCCAACGAGGACCAGTCGCAGGCGGCCTCGTCAGTGACCACCGAGCTGACGGTAATACTGACCGACGTAAATGACGAGCGGCCTCAATTCAGCCAGGCCAACTACTATGGCGAACTGCTCGAGAACAGCCCCGCCGAGAGTCTGGTCAGCTTCACCAATGCGCCTCCATCAACTAGCACCGCCAACAGCTTACCGAACGAACAAACCCACCAACAGGCCGTCGTGAGGGTGTTCGACCGCGACCAGGGCACCAATGGCACCTTCACGCTGCACCTGGAGGGCGAGTATGCGCACCTGTTCGATGTGTGGCCACGAGGAGGCCACCAACGAGGCCAACCTGATGCTAAAGGTGGCCCCGGGCGCCTACTCGCATCCCCTGAATGCCAAATATCTCGACTATGAGCGCACCAAAGAGCTCCATCTGACACTTGTGGCCAAAGAGAAGTATCCGAGTGGTGGTGGTGGTGGTGGTGGTGGTGATGGGTCGGCATCGCGAGCCCACACGACCATCTACCTGAAGGATGCCAACGACAACTATCCCCAGTTCGACACTGAACTGTACCGAGTGGAGATCCCCGAGAATGCCCAGCGCGGAATGCACATTTGCGCCGTCAAGGCCACCGATCTGGACTCGAACTCGTTCGGCTCGCAGGGCATCAGATACACCGAAATCCGCGGCGAGAGGGCCAACAAGTTCAAACTGGACCCGCTGACAGGTGTCGTAACCCTGAGGACCAACGAGCACGGCTTCGATAGAGAAACAATTGGCCAGCATCATCTCATTGTAGAGGCGGCCGACTTGAATAGCCAGGGCAAACCGGAACACCACCCAACTGTTGATTGTTCTGACGGACGTCAACGACCAGAGGCCCAAGTTCTTGTTGCACCAATACGAGGCGTTCATCTACGAGAACGAGCCCGACTTCCAGAATCCCTTCAGGTGCAAGCGATCGACAACGACGCCCCAAATACGCTCAACTCTCGCATAACCTACTCGATTGTGGCCGGCGATCCACAGCAAAACTTCACCATCGACCCTCACAGTGGCCGCATTCAGGTGAGATCGTCGCTAGTCTTTCCAGCGCCGCCACCATTAGATAGACCAAACACGTCAGATGTGGTGGACCCGTCTAATGGGCAGACAGCCGCGTCTGCTGGCCTTGACTTCGAGCGCATTGCTCAGAAGCGAGACGATACGCGACAGTTCAATCTGACCATTAGGGCACAAGACTCGGGCCTACCCGAGCAACTGTCGGACACAACCAACGTGATTGTTCTGGTCTACGACAAGAACGACCATGCGCCAGTGTTCACTCGCCAGGTCTACTCGAAGTCCATCAAGGAGGACGCCCGCGAGGGCAGCCAAGTCCTACAGGTGCTGGCGCTCGACGGCGACCACTCGCCCATCAACAGCAAGATCTCGTACCGAATCTCGTCTGGTGGAAGCGACAAGTTTGTGATCGACTCCGAGACTGGACTCATCTCGGTCGCGCATGGCGCCAGTCTGGACATTGACCAGCTGCAGCAGCAGCCTACGACCACAACCACCGCTAGACGAACCACCAATTATTTGCTGAATGTGGTGGCTTTCGACGGCTCCTTCGGGCCCAACCAGAAGAGCTCCTCATGTCTGGTGAACATCACCATCTTGGACGTCAACAACAAGCCGCCCGAATTCATCAGCCTCAGGGCGGTGCCCGCCACTGGTCCCATCTCATCCACTGCAATCACCACTACAGCTCCCAACCAGGCGATCTCAGCCAGCAATAAGCAACAACAGTTCCTCACATCGACGGTGTACGTCAATGAGGACGCCCCGTACGGTCTGATCGTGACCAGACTGGTTGCGATGGATCTGGATTCGAGCGCCGAGCTCAGGTACTCCATCAGCTGGGCCCGAAGCGAGGCGCGCAACGAAGAGATGGCCCTCGTGGAGCCGGCCCTCTATCGGGACTGCTTCTCGATGGACCAGACAGATGGAACCATCAAAGTGGCAAAACAACTGGACAGAGAACTCTTCGATCAGGTGAAATTACGCCTTCAGGTGGAGGACATTGCTGCACAAACAAGCGATCAGGTGGCCTACACTTATCTGGTGGTAAGGATCACCGACGTCAACGACAATAGGCCCAGCTTCAAGAGGCCCATTTATAAGGCTGTGGTGAATGAGAACTCCATCAGTGGGACTTCGGTTATCTCCATGAGCGCCGACGACAAGGATCTCAACAAGACTCTGAGGTACTCGCTCGAGGCCGGTTCGCCTGAGGTGATACGCCTCGTCCGTATCAACCCAAAGTCGGGCGAGGTGACAGTGAACGACAAGATTGACCGCGAACAGTTCCTCTGATCAATGTCACCGTCAAGGCGGACGACTTTGGCTACCCGCATTCTTTGCAGGGCAGCGCCCAGCTCTTGATTACTGTTCGCGACGAGAACGACAACAATCCCATCTTCTTGAACTCGTCCTCGTCCTCGAGCCACCCGAGGAGCAGCAGTGGCGGCCAAACCATTCCATCGAACGACTCAATGACCCAAAGAACCACAACATGAACGATGGCAGCCTGCCACATACTGTCCATTCGTCCACTTCGTCGTATCGATTGCGCTCGCTTGGGCCAGCCCAATCGCGCAGTTATCCTCACCCACATCATCATCATCATCGGCTGGACACTCCTGGACGGTGACGGATCAAATCCGTCCAGCGACGAGCTGCCTCCGCCGATGCAACTGGAGCCTGTTGGCGCCCGGAGCCACGGCGAATGTGCGCGAGGACGCCCAGCTGGGCCACCAGATCGCCTATGTCCGCGCCGAGGACGCCGACCTGGGCAACAACGGCCGGGTGACCTACCTGTTGGACGGGGCCTCGGAGCGGGGCCAAGTTTCGTATCGACCGCGACTCGGGCATCATCAGCGTTGGCCAGCAGCTCGACCGTGAGGCCCAGAAACACTACACGCTTATCATAGAGGCCTGCGACAACTACGATCTGGGTTTACTCCACGGGCGAGCCGCCGAGCCTTCACTCAGGTAAACATCCAAGTGACGGACGTCAACGACAATGTTCCCAAGATCACAACGAATCTCGTCCGCTCCGCTGCCACTCAGGCCGCCGACGCAGGCCAATCTGGCCTGCGCTGGCGCGTATCCCAGTTACGACGAGGCGATGAGCTCGCCGGGGCCCCTACGAGATGCCCATGGCCGACTGTCTGTTCATCAACGAGTTCCAGCCACTGAACGAGCCCATCCTTACGGTGATAGCTAGCGACCCTGACGACCCGGAGACGCCAAACGGCCAGGTGGACCTGGCGATAGTGAACAATTTGCCGCAAAACAGGCTCTTCGGCCTGGCGCCCATCCAGAGCCGTGGCGATCGCGAGCCAACCGATACAACGCCAGCCAACCAACAACAACAACAACAGTGGTATCCTCACAGCCAGCAGCGCTGGGCGCCGATCTGAGCGGCTTCGGCGACCTGTTGCTGGATGAATCGGTGCGTAGCAAGTCCATTGCAAGCCGGCCGGCGCCGTCGCCAACGTTGGCTCGCTCCAAGAGGTCCGACAACTCGGCTGGAGCCGGCTATTACGCCTCATATCCTCACGGTCTATGATGAACGCCCGACAATCGCCAGCTGTTGCATCGAGACGAGGCCAGGACCACTTCTCTAGCGGTAGCCAGCCTGCCGAGGAGTCTCGAGTCATCTATGACCACCAGCAGCGCAACTGACTCGCCCTTGGCGCCTCCGGGAGCCCCCGATGGCTCCCATCAGACGAGCCAACAGGGACCAGCGTCTCGGGCGCGGCCAGCAACAGGCGCATGTGATCTTGCGCCAGTCGCTAAAGGAGAGAGTTGGCAACTATACGATTGTAATGAGGGCCACCGATCGAGGCCAGCCGGCGCTGTCGTCCGTGAAACTGGTCAACATTTGCGTCCAGGACGTCAACAATCATGCCCCAGTCTTCGTGAGGCCGCCAAATTTCAACAATCACACGCTGAGGATCATGGAGAATGCCACCATTGGCTCGTTTGTCACTCAGGTGGAGGCGCAGGACGCCGACCATGGCCTCAATGAGAGCTGCAGTACTCGCTGAAGCCAACCAACATAAAGGACGGCAATGGTGACTGGCTATCGTTCAAGATCGACCGGCTTACTGGCGTCATAACCACCCTGAAGCAGTTCAATAGACAACTCAAGAAGTACTATACGCTTAGAGTTCAGGCGCAAGACTTTGGCCGGCCTACGAGCCTGTCGAGCGACATCGACATCAACATAATGATCGTCAACTCGGGCAAGTACCAGCCCGAATTCGAGCGCCAACAACAGAGCCTCCAGTTCACGGAGAACCTGGCGCCAGGAGGTGGAATGGTTCACCTAATGCAGACTACCAACCTCGACGACGACCCGGCGCTCATCAATGTCGTTGGCCAGCCCCAATCAGCAGCCTCAGGCGGCGGAACAACAGCCACCTCCAGCTCGGGCACCAATTGGCTTGCCAGTCCTGCTATTACATTGTGGACGGCGACGACTACGAGCAGCTATTCCATCTGGATAGATATACGAACCGGCTGACCAACCAGAAGCCGTTGGATCGCGAGAAGAAGGCCAACTATACGCTACTGGTCCAGGCCAGCAACAACTGCAACAAAGCGCCCAACTACATCAGCCACCTGCATACCCAACAACAGGCGGGCGTCTCACCTCTCTCGTCGGAGATGTCGTCGGCTATCGACCGAAATGTGAAGCCAGCCGAACTCTCGCAAAGCTCGCTCCACGTCGGCCTCTAGCAACAACAACAACAACCTGTCGAAAAATATCGATTCCATGGGGCAACAAGCACTACAGACGACCTTCAACATGGGCCTTTTGGATTCTCTGCTTGCCTCAGATAAGAGCCTCCTGAAAGTCTCCATAAAGGTGAAGGATGTCAACGATAATGCGCCCAAGTTCACTCCAGAAGATCTACACGGGCGGCATAACAACCGAGGCCGACTTTGGCACTGTTTTCATGATCGTCCAGGCGATCGATGGAGACGCCGATGCCTACGGTCAGATACACTACAGTATCTTGAAGCCAATCAAGAGGTACCTGTCCATTGGGAGGCTGCGTCAATGGAGGATAGGCGGGCCACCTTGGCAGGCAAGACAACAAGCTCAGATCCCACGACTCATAACTTTAAAGCCTCGGCTCAAGCGATCGAGCCAACCCATGACAACCACCTTCTCTAGTATAGTCCAATCACTTACAACCACCACCACCACCACCACTACGACGAGCAAAACCACAGATCCAATTCCCGTACTCATCGAATGCAAACAACGAGAATGTGTACAGCAACGAAAACGAGCTCATATTGTCTCCCCATCGACTTCCGTAGAGGATCCATCTGATGGAGGGAGTGGGCGCCGGCGGCGAAAGCGACGACGACTTGTTCGTGATCAATGCACAGAATGGCGAGATTTCGCTCAACTTCGACCCACAGAAACACATGAAGGGCTACTTTGAGTTCGAAATCATGGCCAGAGACACGGAGAACCCGTCCGATACGGCTCGGGTGTTTATCTATTTGCTGCGCCAGGACCAGCGGGTCAAGTTCGTCATCCGTCTGACGCCTCAGGAGCTCCGCCAACGCCTAAACAAGTTCCGTAGTGTGTTTGGCAATATCACAGGTGCCATAGTGAACATTGATAGCTACAAGTACTACGAGAACCATGATGGAACTGTGGACAAGAAGAAGACGAGCCTGTATTTGCACTTTGTGAATCCCGAGGACAACACCATTATCGAGGTGGACAAAGTGTTGACGTTGATCGACAACAACATCGAATACCTGGACGAGCTCTACAAGGAGTTCCATGTGCTCTCATCCGAGGCAGCCCATTTGCCATTGAGCGGCAGCGGCGCCCTCGTCGATCCCATAGATCAGGTGCGAACTGGACTCATAGGAGTGTCGCTTTTCTTGGCCCTCATATTGATCCTGGTGATCGCACTGTACCTCAACCAGCGGACCAGATACGAGAGGCAACTGAAGGCGGCCACGGTGAGCGCCTTCGGCAGTTCACCTCTCCACATCGATCCGGATTTCCACTCGCAAACGAACCTGCCAAACACCAACCTCCACTGCAAGACCCCAATCCCATCTGGGTGAATGGAGTATACAGTGGCACCGAACAGGTCGACTGGCTGGGACCCAACGTCGGCGGCAGTGGCAGCGCTGCTGCTACCTCGGCGGCCGGAGTTGCTCACCACAAGAGAGGTGGCGGAGGGCGCTCGGGTGGACAGCACCAGCATCAGCAACAGAAAGGTGTCAACAGGAGACAGCTCATCTCGCTGGTGCGGTGGGAATGGCCATCGAGGACGACGTGATAGAGGACGAGCTGAGCTCGTCGACGTCGGCCTCATCGTCGCCCGGCCAGTCGGTGGACATGAGCTCACCAAATGGGGGCCAGTTGCATTACAATGGCGCCACCACAGCAACTCCTCGCGACTCTCTGAACAGCTCAGCACGGCCAGGCCTCCTCGTCGTCAGGCTCCAACTCGGCCTCAACTACAAACGAACGCCAGGCACTGTGTGGACCAAACAACACCGTTGATGGTGGTCGAGGGGCCAGCAAACGTCAGCTCAGCTCCTGATCAATGTCAGCCAACAGCAAAAGAGGTCTGGCGGTCGGACAGGTAAGATGGCAGATGGCACTACAACAATCGGAAGCTCTACCTTTGGAGCAATGAAAGAGGTGACCATCTACACTGACAACCAGCAACTACATCATGTGAAGGCGCCACCAGTAGGGGCCACCTACGCCCAGCCAATCAAGCTGACAGGTAATGGTAAGAAGGGCGACCATAATCTAGTCCGGACAGTGCCCGCTTCCGCGCCAAACAACAACCAACATCATGAACAACAAGTCACTAGTCATACTGTCAACAAGTTGGCCTCGCAACCAACCACAGCCAGGCCAACAAACCAGTAAACAAGCACAACAGCAACAAATCTACGTCTCCAACAATAAACAAGCGGCGGGTGCACTGGCGAACAACAAACAAGCAGCACCCATCATCCATCATAACCATCACCAGAACCAACAGCAGCACCAGCAACGAATCCTGGTGCATGCAAATGGGGCCGATGTAAACCAAGGTATCATCAAGACAAGCCAGCAGCAGCAACAACAACAACAACAACAACAAGTCCAGTCCAAAGCTGGCAATAATAATAACACTGGTAGTAGTAATAATAATAATTTAAATGCCAAATATGTGCCAGCCAATTATCACAACAACATTAACATGACAAACAATCATCACCAGCTCCAGCAGCAACAGCAACAACATCATGCAGCAGTCCAGCAAAACTTTGAGACTAGTTTGAGTAAATTGAGCATATTGAATCTGGAAACAACAGAATTATAATTATCTCGGACATGCATTTTGTCAGTAGTCTCTCATTACTGGCTACTGAGTTCTCGTTAAGTGTAAGAAAAAGAAACAATGATCAAATTATACTAGTTGTATATAGATAGTGTAAGATAGAACCACAATCGGCGAATTGCGCAAGCAATAGCAACAACATTAAAGATCAAAGAAATGGTCCTTCAGCAACAACAACAACTACAGTGTCCGTGTATCTTTTGCATTTCTTTCCTAATCATAATTAAATTCATCTCTCTTGCACCTCTACCATTTGGAGGGCGATGCCTGTTGAGGTGGGTCGTCGAACTTTGGAGAGTCACAAGTATACCGAATAACATCTGCTGAGCCAGCTGAGGCCTGCGGATGTTCCTTCCGATGGCACCCTGAAGCAATGTCTGATGAATTTTTAGGGAAATTATTAAGAACTACTCCAAAATGTACTCGATTCCCGGAATATGATTGGCTCATTTCCCCGATCCTCGCTCAGATGTGTATGAGGAATTTGGGGATTATTGGGAGGCCTGAGTTGGACACAACAATGGCCGGCGCTATTTGTCGCAGCCACGGGCTGGTCCGGCCGTGGCGGTGCGAGACTTGCGAACGAGACGCGCTTAAAGAGGCATTCGCCGTGAAAGATGGCTCAGCGCGCGCGCACGCCTTCATTTGAGGAAACGAAAGGAGACGATAAAGAGGGAGAGAATGGATATGGACATTTTTATGGTTAACTTGGGACACTAAGCGAACTTTTTAGCATTGTTCGGGTCTACCCGAAAATTATACCGAGATAACACACTAGCGGGTTTTCTCCTGGCCCGCCCCAGATGCGCTGTGCGGGCTGGAGGCAACGAGTAAAGGAGAGTATCGAACGAACCGAAGAGTGAAGCGCACAGCAAAATGGAGAATTTGCAACGGCCTCTGTGCTTGTGCGTTGTCGCTGCGTCGACGTTGTTGCCAAATTATAATAATAGTCTGCACTTCAGCCCCTTAACGAACCCAAAACAACGAAAGTAAATAATATAATACATCATTACAGTGAACCAAAAGAATATAACCATCAAACTCCAATATGATGTAAAATACAATAATTGCAACAAAAACAAGAAGATAGACAACTAGAGAAAACTTGCTGAAACGGAGAAACTTTAAAATACTTCAAATAATAAGTAGGATTAAATGAGGAAAACTAGAAAATACACGCGAAGAGAGGATGCGAATGCCCTTCAGGCGTCCGGCGGTGGCCAGACGGGTCCGACGGGCACCCGAGGAGGGTCGAATTCTGCTAGAGGCAAAAAGAGGAGAGCAGGGAGCAAATGTAAACAATAGTTCTGAAACGAAATAGAGTCAATAATTGTATCGAATCCATTCGACGATGACACAAATCATCATCCAATGCACATGCCACCAAACCATCACATAAACGAACAACCGCCAGGGGATGCAACACCCACTGCCGCTCCAACATCATCATCATCACCACCAGATGCACATGATGGGACCGCAAACACAACAACATCCGCGCCACCTTCAGCACCTGTCGCCCGGGCCGCCTTCGATGGGCATCCCACCACATCATCACCATTCCGTTTCGCCCCACTCCTATCCGATGGGCGGCGCTGGTCCACCGGCTCCTCCTATGCATATGCAGCAGCAATATCCACACCACCACCAGGTAGCTCCGCGAGGGGTCCGGCTCCTCCTGGGCCACAGCAGCCAGTGTGGCTCCGCCGCCGCCACCACCACCGTCTCATCTTGTCTCTGGTCATCCCCATATGCAGCCCACGGGCCCGCCGTCCATGTCAACTCCCGCCTCAACATCTAGTCGATGGTCCAATGGGTCCGCCCCAACAGCAACCCCAGCAGCCGATTATGGCATCTCCACCTCCAACACGAATGTACAACTCCGGCGGCTATCCACAACTGGCCAACATCAGGCCTACGGTCCGTCGTCCTCGTCCCCGCCCCGCCAGGACCAGGCCAAATGGGTCTGCAAATGCACCAGATGGAGCCAGTTAATCACAGACACGAGGGCAAGTCCAAACCAGCACCACCAACATGCGCCGCCGCTACCACCGCCTACAACTCACCAGACGGCGCCCCGCTCCTAATCAGCCTGGCCCACCTCCTCCACCAAATGCGCCTAATCAACAGCAACAGGAACCTTACCATCACCACTCACCACCAGCAACAATCGCAAATGCTAATATGTTGCGTTGAGTGTAGGCAACCCATTTATGGAAACGAGTCACGTATCTTCTGTCGGGCCGGTTGTGAGGGCCACTATCACCGACATTGCAGTGGCCTAACGGAGCTAGCTTGCGAGATGTTACTACGAGAGCCGGCAGCCGAGTGGGCCTGTAATCGGTGCATCTGTAGTGCTGGAATTCCAGTGGTGAAGCATCAAAATGATTGTCGTCAGCCTGTTTGGTCCTAGTTTTGCCTCCAACTGATTTGGTTATGTTCACTCGGTGACAACGACACCCATCATAATATGCATGTATGACGCAACCTCTATTTGGTGGACTCCATGACTTAGGTTGTGGTCCAAGCGCTGAGTTCCATTTGGAGAAGTGCCACTGGACTAAGGATAGCGAACGTCAGCGTGAGAGTGTACATTAACATAGCTTTAAGGATATATTGATAACAATGATAGTAATAGTAATCATAAGTAAAGAATTTGAAATTGCTTGTCGTGCTCGGCAAGTTTGGCCGGGACGAAGGCCGAGCTAAGATCGACCCGGCCCAATTGATGAGGCCGAAGAAGAACAAGAAGCTCCTAAGGCGCCAGGTTGGCGGCGCCAAGTGGTCAAATGGCTGCCGCCGCAGCCACGTGATAATAACAGTTTACCTACCAACCCACCTGTGTGTACCTACTTTTCTAGTCTTATTGTAACTACCCACCTACCTCAATCTACGACTATATCTGTCTCTCTCTCTCTCTCTCTCTCTCTCTCTCTCTCTCTCTCTCTCTCTCTCTCTCTCTCTCTCTCTCTCTCTCTCTCAGGACGTAGTAGTTGCCAGTGTCCACTCGTCTGTGTCGCCTCCCTCAGTGTTAGTTTGCTGGCGCCGAAGTGAATTCCTGTCACGCATCCTAGTTGATAATGGTCGTGGTTTAACAACCACAACACCAACCACCTGAGGCCCACCAGTTAATTTGTTGCTGTTGTTGTTATTTCTGAGGTTGTTGGTTAACCACTTGTTTTCGGCACTATCAGAATGGTGTTTCGTCCAAGTCTCACGCTCTTCATCATGTTACCCAATATTTTTGTTGTCCTCTGTTTTGATTGAAAACTAGTGTCGAATTGTTTCCTCGTCCACTGGTCGTCTGGGTTACTGTTTGATTTCCATTGGCCCGATCAACTAGTCAAAACTACCATCAGACTTTGATAGGGCGCGAGCCCAAGGCGAAAATATCTGGAACAACAATAGTGCTAATAACAACTTAGATATACGAGAGGAAAGTGATTTCAGCCGACTATAAGAATACTTTACTTGGTTCGTCGTTGTCGTTCGATTGTAGTAGTAGTTCCAGATTCGCACGATCTCAAGCAACAAGTGGCCATGGCTGCGATTGCTGGCTTCTGTCCGACTTGAAGTTTAATCTTGACTATGGCTCGTTCATGTGTCCAATCCAGTTCAATAAACTTGAGCACCCAACTGGGAAGGATTTGGATCGTGCAAGCGTGTCTGGTCGCTGAGTATGCTCGGTCAGGTTGCTGGAATCAAGTGGGCGAGAAGTGGACGGCAACTTATTTTCAATAACTTGAACTAAATTAAGATTGAGAGAGACAGAGAAGTATATTACAAGTCCCTCACATGGACGTTGATGTGTCTTTTGAATCGCCAGGGAAGATGAAGAAGAAGGGGGCGCGACTACCATGGCAGGTTGGATGTTCGCTGCACCCAAATGGCAAATTGCCTTTGTTGTTGTTGCTGCTGCTGCTGGTGATGTTAATGTTATTGTTGCTACATTGACTGTTAACATTTGAGGCCTCAGAGTGCGCACCCGAGCCATGGAGTGCATGTGGAAGTCCAACTTGCCTTAGTCGAGAGCTGCATCGCGTCTCGCGTGTGTTAGGCGTCCGACTGATGGTTGTTTTGTTGAGGCTTAGGCAATAAACCTGAAGGCGATGATGGCGATGGTGATGATGATGATTGTAGTGGTGATGGCGATGAAGTAGATGGCCATTGAGTTTCAGGAAGAGAGGCAGAGGGAATTTTTGTTTGCCAGATTGAGATAAACAACGACAAGGCCAACATGATAACAACACAAAGCCAGACCACAAGCCTGATCAAGCGAGGCCGCCTCGGCCCAATGGCGGATTTGTCTGGCTCGGCCTATGATGATGATGTTGATGTTGGCGCTGTCGTTGTCCGAACTTACCATGTGTTATATTTGTTTGAGTATTCGGCTGGGCGGGCCCGGCCGGCGTTGGGAAGTGTCTTTATCATCACCAGCTTGGCTTCTCTCTTTCCTCTGCTCTACCCGATTTTGTTCTTCTGGTCCTGGTTGTGTGTTTGGGTGATTCTGGTATTTTTGGTTGTACTTGAGGTTGTTATTATTTGTGTAGTCGAGCCATTGGGATACAATACAATACAATAGGACAGGAGAATACAAGTACGAATTCATCGACGACGACGACGGCGGCCGACAGACACATATTTGCTGATTCGTCCAATTCGGCAATTCCGCCAGTTGGTGAACGCGGACCAGTAAGAGGAGGAGAAAGTTTGCTGGTTGTTAAAGGAGTTTGCTTTGTGTTGTCGCGACTCGCGAGTTTGGCCGTCGTTTTGGCCGCCGCTGTTAGAATATGAGCAAATGGTTGATCGACCACAACAGCTCGACTGGTACAGCGGATCAGATAGGCGCCACGCCCACCTGGTGACGCCTGGGTACACCGACGGACGCCCGGAGCTGACACTCGACTTGCTCGCACATTTTCTATCGTCAGTTCTAAAGCTTTTCAGCGATCAACATGAATGTCTAGCGTCTAGTTTTCTAACAGCCGCCGCCGCCGCCTTCCACAAGCCGAGCATCGAACAAACAGACAAACTCGCATGAATAAGAATGATGTGTGCCTTTCATTTCGCGGCACAGCCAAGGCAGCAGCCCGAGAAAGCTGTGCCAAAAAAACGCACAGATTTGCTGCCGGCTGGCTCGCTTTGACTTGTTGAGAGCGCGCCGACTCACAAGAGAAGTTCACAAAAGTCTAGCCGCTTGCGAAGGCAAACAACAAAGCGCGAATCTGTGCGCCTCTGCGCGGCGCTGCACTTGGCACAGCAGGCGCCGCGCACAGATTCGTCCTGTTGCAGCCGTGGCCGCCGCCGCCACCGCAATCCAAGCGCAATAAAACGCCGGCACAGCAGTAGATGAGAGCGAAAAACGCACAGAAAGTCCAACTTTCGCTGGCACAGAATTCGGAGCGAACTTTTCCATCTGTTTCGGCATTTAAGTCGGCGAACGAGCAAGCGAACGAAACGAATGGAAAACGCGATTCGACGCCGAACTTGGCCAGTTTTACTTTCGACGTCCTCGTCGTCGTCCACTTTTATTATCACAAAATTTAATCATTAAAAGTCCAAGAGACCACAAGAGGCTGAAAGTAATATGCCCTCCCGTCTGACTGCCTCCTCATGAGACAAAATTCATTTCAAAATTTCATTCAAGTTCAAGATGTCGCGTATCATTTACTGAAGTATATATATATTTATCTTACACATCAGAGAACTAGCCAAGCTAAAATAATGTCAATTAGTGGACGAAAAGATGTCGCCTGAGATGTGTAGGAGCCAGAAGGGACTTTGAGTCGTGAGTTCAATTGAGGAGAAAGAAGAGTGAATTGGAAGAGTGAATTGAAGCAAGACCAAGCGGACATCTTGCACCGACGGTCGGCCTTCTGTGCCTTCTAATTGATTGGTCGGAAGAGAGATAGTAGTAGATTGAGGCAAAGAATAAATCGAGCAATGCCAACCAGAACGACTGCTCCACTCACGCCGACATAGGAAATTATTTATTTATTTATTTTCAAGTCTTTGTCATGATCAACATCATCATCACCATCACCATTCGGCCATAACAAACACCATCCAAGCTTCGACGACGACACAATCAACAGTTACCCCAACCTCAATAACAACAACAACAAACAACAACAAACGAAAACCTTATCGACCAGCATCTTTTACGATCAGACAAATGCCAAGTATATCACCCTACAGTAAATGAGCGTTATAAAATATATCAATAATAACAGACGTCGCCATCGACAATTAAATTTGTTCACATGTTAGATTTTGTGTCGAGCGAGAAAAAGTGACCAACAAAAAATATAGCCTACGACAAACAGATAAACACAAGCAACGCCTCAGTCATAACAACAACATCGACGACGACGCTACGTCGTTTCAAATTTTGCTCATCACAACATTGTGAAAAAGAATCGGGCTAATAGCACACTCAATTGTATCTTCGTATGTCGTAGTCTTTCTCCCTCTCATAATGAAGATGATGAGGAGGAGGAGAAAGAGCAGGACAGGAAATCCATCCATCAACACTAACCGAATGTTAATGCTTCAAAGCTGCCTTGAAAAAACATTACAACTAACTTCGAGTTCACTCTCATTATTTTAAAATGTGATTTAGCCTACATAGAGTTACATCAGTCAAATTTGAATAACAAGAACTAAGAAAGTTAATTAATACAAAAAAGAAATACTGAATTTGGAAAGAAAACAAGCTAGAGCGCCCAACCAAGATCAGTAATGCACGGCGCGTGCGTGTTGATTGTGAAATTCTGTCAAGTGTCTGAGTTGGCCACCATTAAGTTGACTTTTAGTCCAACACCGCTAGCTTTCCCGCTTGTGGTTTATGACTGATTGGGCGGAGTCCTAGTGGTAGCCTCGTGTTGATGTTCATTCATGAAAAAGGAAAGATTTAGTCTTGATCAAAGCTTTATCGAGTCATCAAAATGATTGGCGAAAAGAGAGCAGTCAGACAAAGACTTGAACAACAACAACCTACGACAAAAACAACAAACAAACCACGAAAAACCAAGCTAGAACCTAAAGGATTTTCCTGATCGCGAGAAGTTTTTGTTGCTCATCGATACCGATATCTCACCCATCTATACACTTGTCATGTTGATTTAGCCATAGCAGCTACCAGACAACACTATTTAGTCATATCAAAGCCCATAACATCAAGATTCTCAATCTCATGCGGAGCAAGAAGCACTCTAAACTAAGGAGAAGAAGAACGAGAAAGAACGAACCTAAGAAATACTCAACAAATTAGTCCTTCACTAGTTAATCAAGCAAGCAAACGTTCACTAGTTCCTATACTGACAGTACAAAAACCACCTGTAGCACAATCATAACCTAAAAGTACACCTTAACTGTCCTCTACACTCGCATGTTGAGTGACATATAATCGAGTTACCTAATTTATTGTTGAAATTTAAAATCATCCATAACAAGCAATGTTAAAGCACGCAACCATCACAAGAACAAGCCGGGTTCAGTTAGAGCTCCAGAAACACTGGGACCAGCAAGTGAGAGAGCAACAACAAACAGAACAAGTGCCCTTTGATGATCCAATGAATACATTGAGATCAAACCACTCGTTTGCTGGCGCCAACCGCAGCGACATAAATGCCGATCTCAGTGATATTTTACCAAGTCCAAGCTGGCTTCCGAGCAGCATGACAACAACCGCCATGGCCAGTAGAGGCTGGGACAGTTAGTGGGCTCTGCAACCCGTCGCCCTCGCCCAAATCTACGCCCACGAGCAAATTCTTCATATCAAGCACACCTCGAGTGTGTTCAGTTCGCCCAGTAAGACATATCCGAACGGAATAACTAGTGATAATACATTGTCAAGTATCAATGGCTTTAGTAGAAGTAGCAGTAACTATAACATGGATACAAGTAAAACACATATATCGGCATCAATAACAACAGCAGCAGCAACATCAGTGGCACCAAGCAAATGTGGCTCTGAGTCAATGATTAAGGTATTTGCTCAGACACTAAGTCAGGAAGTGGAATATGTAACACTTCACGTGAACGCGCAAACTAAGAGCCAACAAATTATTAGGAGCTTATTGAAGAAGTTTCGCCTTAAACATCGTGACCCGAATTTGTTCTATCTGACACTAGAGCGGTGGATCCGAAAGGATGGTTTGAAACAAAAGAGCGTCATGTTGTTGAGCGACGAAGCCTGTCCGTTACAATTGCAACAGTGTTGCTCGAATCCGCCCCATAATGATATCAAGTTTACGCTTCAAATGAGAGCAGGTGCATTGATGAAGATTTATTGCTCTGACGTATGTCCGAATACTCGTTATAAGTGCCTTTCACTGTCGACACAAACAAGTGTTGATGAAACAATCGAGCTTATGTTGCATTGTCTCAATCTGATTGGCGCCGGTGCTAATACGAGTTCAACAACAACAACGACGACCGCATCAACCACACCGACCACCACGAAAAGTGGAGGTAACCAAAGTCTAACTAGTCATTATAATAACAATGCAAGCCGAATGCGCTTAGCAGCCGGATCTCCGAGTCTAACTGACTCGTCAAGCACCTCGTCAGCCTCGTCCACGACCTCCTCGTCAGCCTCGTCCACGACCTCCTCGTCGTCGGGGATTGAATCTGACCCAATGCTGGCCAATAACCAAAGTCACCATCAACAATCACTCCTACACTGGTCGGCTACTTGATTCAAGTTCACGAACCAACAGTGTTACATCGATCTCATCGTCCTCCAATATATCCAATACATCCAGTAGCCACCTGGGCGAGCAGTATTGTTTAATCATAGAGTGCCGAGACACAAACCATCGGCGGATCCTCGAATCAGGCGAACACCTGGTTGATGTGTATCAGAGTTTACTGGACGAGGCCCGTGAAAAAGGACACCAGCCCGGCAACACAACTTCAAGCCGATTCCAATTGCAACTTTAATCTATCACCCAAATCACCTTTGCAATCCATATCCCAGTTAGAAAATACTATCAATAAGCAGAAACCCGATCAATGGTTCTTGATAAAGTTGAAAAGGCGCGAGGAAGTGGTAGTCCCGAGCATCAAGTCGACCACCCGCGCCAGAATATGCCACTGCCCCCAATACCACTTTCACTAACCCAATTCAACAATAGCGACCACCTACAGAGTATTGTTTCAACTACACAAATAGAAGTCAACAGCAACCACCGGTCATTTCAACAACATCATCGGCAAAACCAGTAGTTTCGACTGGAAGCCTAGCAACAACGAAGGCTAGGCCAGAGTCGGCAACATGTAATAATAATGCCCATGACATGGTTGATGGCAACTTCCCGCCGACGTCAACAATCATGACCCATAACAACAACAACAGCCTCCCACACTACAGGCAAATGTCAGCCATTGTGGGGAGTCAGAATAACTTCGTTGAAACGCAGCAACCAAGTGGTAGCAGTATGCCACCGCCTCCAGCTAGCTTGATTTGGTTGCCGCCAGTGAGGCCGAGAAGACGTAACTTATCCAATGTGTCCACGTCAACATTTGGAAGGCCCCACAGTGGCAACGGCGGCGGCGGCAGCGGTGTTGGTGGGATCTCACCAGCCACCAGTTGAATAATCGACGTCGCTACGATCCAGCCTCAACTGGCCCAAGATCTCTATAGGCTGGACTTGAGCGACAATCCAATTCCGACGACGACGATGAACAACTCTATGGCGCCACCGCCGCAGCCACCTACAACAGCGGCCAGTCCACCTGATGTTGGGGACAAACTCAATGCTGAGCCTTCAGTTGTTGTGTCGTTAAATAACTCTAGCATAACAAAACAACAATGACCTACTGAATAATGTGACCAAGCAAAGAGACAACAATAGCAACAGCAATCAATTAGTGGTACTTGTTGAGCCACCTCTGGAAGAGGTCAGAGACGAGTCAGTGGAATTGGGTCCGCCGCCGGCGATCACTACGGCAACGGACCAATTGAGCCATAAAATCACTTGGCTATCCACAAGGTTCAAATCAATTGCCACTGGACTGTATTCATCATCCATTCATTGGCCTGTTTGTTGCATGTGTAGCCAGAGAGATGTGAGAGAGGCCGTGAAAGTGTGGCAAACTTTAAATATTACCATACAAGTCGGCTGAATAGTAATTAACCAACTAGAGGCGACTCATGGGAAAGTCCAGCCGTCAATGATAATAACGAAAAGCTTTATTGTGCATACAACTTTGAACAACCCACATAATCGTCATCATCCTTCTCCTCCTCCTCCTCCTGCTTGTCCATTTTGAAAGGTTAGATGTCGATCTTGAAAGTGCGAGAAAACGCGAGAGTTGCCCATCCACATCGACCACGACAACAACAACGAGAACCCATTTAATATAAGGAGCCTTTGTAGTTAAGTTTTAATCGTCTCGTCAACTTGTTGAAAGTGTTCGTGATGAATATAAATGAACGAGCAACTTAGTGAGTCTAATTCGGTTGGACTCGAATGACTGACCGACTCGGCCCGACATCCGTCTAGCTAGTTTTGATGACCTCACAAACAAGATAACCTGGCTGTCTTGGTATTTGAGTGTAATTGGCGTTCGCTCCTCTCCAACGGACTATTTCGTTCGCTATGGTTGTTTTAATGCCATTCAGTGGTCGTCGTCGTTGTTGCTGTTGTTGTCGCCTGTAGCCCTTTGTGATGGTGCTGGTGCCAGTGGCACCTGTTTTGTTTGCAAATGTATTTTAACTGCCGTTAATCCAGCTACTGCACTTGTACGTCGATTCAACAGGCTGACTGAATGGCAAACAAATAAAAACAGTTCCAGCTTCGTCGGTGTATAAACCAAACAAGTAGTACCTGAGAATTAATTGTAATCCAAATGAAGGTGACGTAATGAACTTGCTGTTACAGTTGTCATTGGTAGTGACTTCTTTGGGCGCCAGGTGGCGGCCGGCTGAGGCCATCCAACGTCGTGAAGGCGAAATCAATTGAACGACCATGACGTCGGACACGACGGCAAAATGACAATGAAGATGTTCAGTAAATGTGGTTTATCATTTGTGCGCTTATTTTAAACTCCGAGTAGATTGAAACAGGAGGGGGAGGGCAAACCTACATCCACCAGCACCCAACAAAGTTGATTATCTCAATTAGGTTGTCGTAGTGCTGGTCGTTCTACAGCTCAATGTTACCTGTTCACTTTCCGATGCTTCTTCTCGTGTCTTGTTGTTCTTCTGAAAATTGTGCAAGTATAGGAGCGCCAGAGAGAGAGAGAGAGAGAGAGAGAGAGAGAGAGAGAGAGAGAGAGAGACAATGACACTAGATGAACATCGTCATCCTGTCCACCGCCAGTGAAAGTTCAGCCCATTAGCTTTGAAGTGAGACGTAGGAGAGCTAAAGTCACCCCCGCCGCTTCCACCTTCAATTGGCTTGGCTACTGAACAAGAGGCAGTTGATGTGTGGGATTTTACCGTGTCTAACGGCTACACCATTTTTTGCACAAGATCTGACTCATGTATGTCTGATCAGATCATCAGATGGCGACATTTTCAGTCTGGTCTAGGCGGCCGACTTGTTGTAATATTGTATCCAACCAGGAGAGCACAGATGTGGGCCGCGCCATCATCGGATGTGCTAGACAGCCCTGAAGATTGGAAGAGTCGAGGAGGCGGAGAAGACAAGTGCTGGCTTCAATCAGGTCTGATGTTGGCATGGCATCTACTAAACTCAGAGTATGGGAGGACACAGCGGCCGGTGTCGCTATCGCATCCCTTAAATTGTTGCGTCTTCGTCGTCGTCGTCGTCGTCTTGTGCATTGTTCGATGTTTGCCGTCGTTGCCCATCGACTTGATGGAGTCTCTCTCTCTCCCTCTCTCACCTGTTGCGGCGGTGGCGGTTTGCTTTCATCCTCTCGACTCATACTTTTTGTTGCGGTTGCTACAATTCAATCTATTCTATTGAGATCCATTCTAAATCACATTATCATACATACATTCATGAGATGCAAGTCGGAGTTGTGGATCAATGAGAGGCAAATCGATCCATACATACATGTGTTTTTCTTCCTACTCTTCTTGTCCACCACCATCATCGTAGTCTTCCTCTTTTAGCTACTGGTACCACTTGTTGGCGTTGTTGTCTATGAATTACGCAGTGGTCGCCTCCAAAGTAGAGCCAGACAGTGAATGCTTATGTACTTGGTGTTGTTGCAAATAGCTGTGGGCATATGAGCAAAAAGGGAAAGTTCACTGAGAGAAAGACGAAGTGATTGTTGTTGAGTACCAATTGTTATTTAGTGATATCATCATTATAATCATCGTCAAATCCGTTCGCCACATACAAAGTAGATGTAAATCAAGATTGTTGTCCAGTAGTAAATGATGGTTAGAAGAAGAATCAATCGACTTGACCGCGGAAATTCTAGAAGGGATTCCCAGAGGGCATAAATGATAGTGGATTGTATTTTTTGTTGCTTTGCTGACATTCCATCAGCAAGACAAACGAATCTGCACGAATCAGATACTGACCTATTGATAGCATCTGGAAATCAAATCATATTATATCAAATAAGATAGTCAAATGTTGAGAGAGCAGAGAAGGAGGCCAAGAGTTTCACGTGACAGGTCCGCTGCTTATAATGGTGCTTGGAGGGCAAAGATTAATTAATAGGCAAGATAATGTGCATCAGCATTAGTTTGCCAAAGAAATTACCTGCATCGTCGTCGTCGTGGTGGTGGTTATCCTTATATATATCATCATCGTCAAATCGAATCAGTTGTTATCATTATAGTTGGTGTGTATTGATTATTTGTGCAATTAATTTGCTAATATTAACGGCGGCCACAACACCAACAACACGCACAACAAGCAACGAGATGCCAAATTATTTGGTCGCCGGCCCAGTCTTGGCCGGCCACGCGTCAAACCCATACAACGAGTTTGGAATTAAACTTCTCCAGCCAGAAGAAGTGATAAGAGCAACAATCAACAAGACTGTACGACAAAACAAACAGGTAACTCAAATATAACAAACAATGATATAGCCAACACAAGCACCACCAACTATTTAAGTCTATCAGCGGTCAATAACTCAATCAATACAAATGATACAAACTAACGAATCATGGCCATTCGCAAATAGCTCAGCAGCGGTAAACAAATATGAAATAACAAATCAATTCAAGAGATTGAAACTTACAGCATCAACAGGTGATAGGGTGCTTGATTTAAAACGAAATATAGTGGCCGATGATCTGGATTCTACAGTTAGAGCCAAGGGGATGAACAGCAGTTGGAACTGGCAAGAATAAGCTTTAGTAATAATATGGTCAACAAATCAAGCCACCATCAGAATGATTTGGCCGATCCAGTAATTAGCCAGGAAGGCGTGAGAACGGCAGTTCATTGAGGCCTCAAATTGCAAACTCACTCATTGAGTCACAGAATAGCTCACAGTTTGCATATCCTCCAACTGATTCGTCAAACCAGCAACCACTTAGTAGGTCAACAGGCAAGAGTTCAAGATCCATCAGTGGCGAGCAAGAACATCAGCCATCGTTCCATTATATTCCTCATAGGCCCGCCGAGCCAGTGTTCACGTCTGAATCAAAACGCATCGAACACAACTCTGAATGTGCCCTTATATTGAAGAGAACGTATATTCTGAACAATAAACAACAAGACGAATGGGGCGAGAAGTTTGTGTTCAATGATGTGGACGTAGACGACGAGAAGAAACAGGTGCACAAGAGCGATTTGTGTATTAAATACTCGGAGGTCGACAAGGCCATCGAGGAGGCGAAGCATGAAATGAAATTTGAGGAGCCCGATGATCTGGACAGTTTGGAGGTGTCCGAGGGGCTCGTTGGCGGCCGTGGGCGAGCTCAATCTAGCCACCGGCCCTTGTTGACCAAAAATTTGACCTCACATGACGAAATCCACAATGCGCTGCCCATGATCGACATGTCGTTGTCCAAGTTCTTCTCTCGAGGGATTTGTGTCCAAAAACTATGTGCCCCATGTCGTGTAGTGGAAGTGGCCGCTATAGGACCATAAGTGGCCATTGCAACAACCTGAAGCATCCCAGCTGGGGCGCCGCCAATACGCCCTATTCGCGCTACCCGCCGCCCGACTATGCTGATGGACTGGGCGCCCTCGAGCCAGTCGCGACGGGAGGCCACCGCCATCGGCTCGACTCATTACGTCGCTAGTCCACGTGGACTCAGACGAGCCCTCGCACGACTATTCGGCGTTGTTCGCCGACTGGGGCCAGTTGCTCAATCACGACATCACTCTGGGTGGCCGTAGGTGAAGGTAAGTAATTACGATTGATAGATTGAGTACATCAAATAATCAAATTAATTAGTAAGTCAATCTCAAGATAAACTAACCAACACACACAACTCACAGCGCCCGACTGTTGCCCACAATACCTCAAGGGACTTTGCATGCCAATTCCAGTGCCACCCAGCGATCATCTGTACAGTAAATTCAACGTCAAGTGTCTCAAGTTCGACCGCTCGCTCGCTGCCATACGGCCCAAGTGTCTGCTGGGTACAAGGGCTCAGATCAACACCATCACGTCGGCCGTGGACGCCAGCTTCGTCTATGGCTCCACGAGTTCGCAGGCAGTCCGGCTGAGGACCTTTTCGGGCGGCAAAATGCGCTCATGGAACTACTTCGAGAAGATGAGATTGAAGCCTCTATTGCCACCCAAGACAAATCGACCCGATCAGGACTGTGTGGCCAGGCCCAAGAATCTGTTCTGTTTCGAGGCGGGCGACGTGCGCGTGAACGAACAAACCCACCTGACAGTGTTACATACCATCTACCTTAGGGAACACAATAGGATAGCCAAACAGTTGAATTCCATGAACACCGAATGGGACGACGACAAGGTGTACCATGAGACGAGACACATCGTGGCCGCCTGCGTCCAGCACGTCATGGTGAACGAGTTCCTGCCCCTACCGCTGGGCCATCGCAAGGTGGGCGAGTATAAGATGAAGCCAGCCGACAAGGGCGCCCATTGACGGGCTACGATCCGAGTGTCACCATAAGCACGGGGACGGCCTTCGCCTCGGCCGCCTTCCGATATGGCCACTCGATGATCGAGGAGTGATTCGACGAATGGACGTTAAAACTGGCCACCCCATTAAGGGCGAACTGTTGCGGTTCCTGTTCAAGAGGCCATTTATGTTGTACGAGCCGGGGGCCATCGATCAGCTGGTTATGGGAATGTTACTGACGCCCTCAGAACAAACAGACCCCTTCATGAGCGAGGAGCTCAGTGGTCACCTGTTCCAGCCGCCCAAGGCAAAGTTTGGCCACGATTTGGCTGCCATCAACATCCAACGAGGTAAGTAATCTGTTGACTTCATCATCATCAACAACAACAACAACTATTATGAGTTGCTCTTGGCTGTTACGTGAACGGAAGTTTCCAACCAAAAACAATTTCTTTACCTTATTAGTTCGGTCTGTGCGAGAGACAGCCACACCTGTTGAGTTGGTGCCAGTGACTGTGGGCTCTCTACGTACTATTATACTATATGCTCATCTGCATCTCGAACCTGCTGCGTCCTGCAGCATTAGAGCGACGGACGCAGAATGAAAATTAATGATGTTTGCTGAACTACGAGCAAACAAATAAACTAACTAACAACATTACATCTCTCACATCCAATGTTTCTAATGCAATTAAAATTACATTGTCATCATGGCGGCGGGCTCAGGTCGAGACCAGGGCGTTCCTGGCTACAATGACTGGCGCGAATGGTGCGGATTGTCGAGGGCGAAATCGTTCGCCGACCTGGAACCTTTGCTAATGAATAGGACCGCCTGGCAGGCATTCGAAGATCTACAAGCACGTCGACGACATTGATCTCTGGTCGGCCGGGATCTCCCGAGAGAAAGATGCCCCACTCGGCCGTTGGCCCGACATTGGGTTGCATCATTGCCAGGCAATTTCTAAATTATAAACGCGGCGACAGGTTCTGGTACGAGACGCCAGGCCAGCCGTGGTCGTTCACGGTGGCTCAATTGAAGGAGATCAAAAGGTCACTCTGGCCAAGATATTGTGCACCAACTCTGGAGATGATATATCAAAGATTCAACCCTGGGCCATGCGACTACCTCATCCGATCTACAATGCCAGAGTTCCTTGCGAATCGTTGCCCACTTTAAATTTGAAGCATTGGGACACAGGCTTTGCGTGACGAGAGAGCTAAACTAGTTTGAAAGGATGCCTCATTGATTGATACACTGGTCCATTCATCAATTATGGAAACAGTAACATGTGGATTTACTATGTTGCTGATGACCAAATGGAATGAGGAGAAGGCGGAGTAGGTGATGATCGTCAGACCAAAGATTCAAGATATTGTTTGTTTAGCTTTCTTTCTTTTCGTTCAATCGGTTTTATTTAAATGTGTGTTTCATTACATGTTTTCGAAGTCAATTTAGCCATAATGTATTCATCTTATGCCTAATTAGTCGTACATTTTCATTTCTTTTTCATTATATTCATAGTTTGTTTTTGCTTTGTTTCTAGATAGGTAGATCTGTATATTTATGTATAGATAAATGAATAATTATTATATAGAATTATAAAATTGATATTTATACATGGCGCAATCATATGGAACGCTCGTGTGTAATCAGGTTCGTCCAATCATCAATTATTGTCATCGTGTTAGCGACGGTGGTAGTAGAGGTGGTTGTCGTCGGCGTCAAATTTGCCGTAGCCAAACAGCCAACTAACAAGCAGCCACCGCCGCCGCCATAATCAACGAGGAACATTCTCATGCTTTCTTCATGTCTTGACGATCATAAACGAATAACTAATAAACACGAGTAAGTTGTTGTATGACATTGTTATATTGGTAATAATAATAATGACAAAGACAAAAATAGTTTACCTTTCCATCAATATCATCATCAAATTAATAACTACCAAGAGTTTCCTTGTCGTTGTTTGTTTTGGTTATTGTTTTAGGTTGCGGGTGTACAAGGTTATTACTTTTCTTTCCGGCGGCTACCTTCTTTGTTGCGGGCTTTTTTGGCCTTGGTGGGCGAGGCCTTCTTGCTCTTGGCGGCTTGTGGCTTTGTTGTTCTCAGTTTGGCTGGTGACTTGCTTTAGCTGGCGATATTGTTGATGATACCTTCTTATTTGGCGAAGCTGCAGTCTTCTTGGAGAGGCAGCCGGCTTGGCTTTGCCCTTTGGGCGATGCTGGCGATTTGGCTGGCGAGGCTGCCCTAGTGGGCGAGCTTGATGATTCTGGTTTCACGGGCGATTTGGGGCTGCCTTTTTGGCTGGCGACGCCTTCTTAGATGG
The DNA here is from genome assembly GCA_020916435.1 of Oxytropis ochrocephala. Classification (NCBI taxonomy): domain Eukaryota; kingdom Viridiplantae; phylum Streptophyta; class Magnoliopsida; order Fabales; family Fabaceae; genus Oxytropis; species Oxytropis ochrocephala. The sequence goes on from JAJHUT010000153.1 coordinate 248,612, forward strand.
GGCAGCCTTTTGGGCGAGAGAGGCGGCGGCGGCCTTCTTGGTGGGGCTGGCTGGCTTTTTGGCGGTGTAGCTCTTGACTCCTGCGGCCTTCTTGGCTGGGGTGGCTTTCTTGGCTGGTGCCTTCTTCGTTGCGGGCTTTCTTGCTGCTGCCTTGGGTGCCATTGTGTATAGTTGTTTTAAATGTATATATGAGACTACTAAATTTGTTATCAAAGAGAGTTTGTTGGATTTGATTTATGTATCCAATAAATATTCATAGATATATATATATATATGTATATAACTGAATGTATATATGTATGCGTTTTAAATTATTCAATCAATAAAGAGGATAGTAGATGGTCATGTAAAATGAATTAATTGATATGAAATAAATTGTCGAAATGTTTGTTGTTGTGTGTTTATATTTTTCATTCGTCAATGCAATGTGTCGCTAACGTGTGCAATTTTTAGCGTCGTCGTCGTCCTATTCTGTAGTCTCCGTCGGTTGTTTGAGGCCAAAGAATCTGCTGCTTTCGGAGCGACGCTTGTAAAGAGCGAACGAGAGAGAAGCAGGAGGAGGAGCGCGCGCAATAGCAGCGAACCAAATTTTGCGTCTGTGGCCAGTGGACTGGATGGAGGCTATTTGGGTGGAGGTTTGTCGCAGCCTAACGGCAAATTGGCCCAAAAATAAGGCAAAAGCTTTGGCCACTTTTTCGCTTGCGCTTACTTTTGGCGCGCAACTTCTGCTTGACGGCGAGCGCTTTCGCAAACTCTGCTGCAGACAGCAGCCAGACTGGCCCATCGCAAACACACACACAGGCGAACAGCCGTTCGCTCGTTGTGCTGACTGGCCGCCGCCGTCGGATCGCACTGGCTGTTCCGTGAACATGAGCAGCGCAGCGTAGCACACACAGGAAAACTGTGCGGCCCGGCAGGAAGGCAGGACCGAGCAGCAGACATCCACAAACAGGCGAACTGACGAACTCGACTGGATTTCACAAACAGGACTGCCCCTGCACGCTTGCTTGGCCAAGTGCAGAGAGAAACGACGTCGACGACCAGAAGAAGAGCTGCGAAAGGAAGATGCGACCAGCAAATGACCGACCGAGACCAGCTGCAGGAACAGTACTCGCCAAAATTATTGTCCAATTTTTTACTGTGAGTTTCGCATTTAACAACATCGAGAGTGTGGAGCGCGGTAAGCTTACTATTTGGGAGTTTATTCCGATGCGCACAATGTGCGCAATTTGCTGTTAAAATTGGACAAAAATTTTGGCGAATACTGAACATTTCAAGTGGCACAGACGACCATCAAAGATCGCACAGAAATTGCCGCTCTGCCTCGTATCGCGTTCGCTTTCCCCTCCGCCCCTCACCCTGGCGGAGGCATATTTTCTGTGCGCAAATTCTGTTCTATATAATGGAAATTCTAGTGCGGACCAAATGCGCCTGTCCTGTGCCAGCTCGTCGGGCTGGCTGGCGGCAGCCAACGCGCGCAAATTGTGGCGCCCGAACATTTCGAGCAAACAATTTGCGCGCCCAAAACTGTTGCGGCCGAACGCAACACCACAAATTCATCTTCCTCCCCAATGGGAGATGCCATTAGAATCATGGTTTTCGATATGCTGCATCTGCTCCCAAATGTTATTGCCACTTCCCTTCTTTATAGGCGCTTGGGGACAAAATTCTTCTATCAGTCAATTTTGTGTTTGACGTCGGCCAACACCATCCACCAAGCTCGTTTGACTCACACGCGTTGAGCTCTATCAACACGTTCATGGTGGGCCTAAGCATCAGATCGATGTCCAGTCCGATTGATGAATGCCGACCTACATGGCTTCAATTTATCTCAATTAACATTAGACCAATCATTATAAACAGGCCAAATACTAGTGCCCAGCATCCTGTGGTCAACGGCTAAGACTCAAACGAGAGGCGAGGCGACAGGTCGAAGGTCGCCACGGCCTTTGCGTTTTGGCGCCCAACCAGATCCATCTCAAAATTAACCCCTTGAAGTCGTTCAAATGTCACATGGAATACCATCTGCTCCAAGGTGTGGAGACTAAATCCTGCTCTAGCTGAGTCAGTGATGAGTTCTTGTCTTATTGCTAGTAAAACATTCAACACCCATCTCACAAAATGATTAGGTGATATTCTCTCTTGGTTCGTCAATTAGAAAAGTAGTGGTCTGAATGAACAGAACAACTGTAACAGAGCTGACCTGGCTACGAGGGCGGATTACAGGTAGAGTGTTCAAATACTAACGTGGTGCCACCTGGTATGCATGAATGATACCCATCTTTGTACTTACGGGCGATATTGACTTATGCATGCACTTGTTGCATAATGTGCTGTTGATTTCTGATTGGTGATAACAAATTGCCCATGGCCACTTGCTGAAATAGCAAACGACAACCAATCCATGAAATTCGAGTAAATTTTGTACCAATTATATTGTCATTATTATGACTTGTTACGAGTTATGAAGATTTGGCGGATGGCTCGTTGGAAAGGACGAGCTTGCAGATTGGGGAAAAGTCAAGTGATATTCGCCGTGACTTCGCGAACATCCTCCAGCAAGTGCGTGCGCTCTGTCAAGTTCACTGAGCGAACTTAAGCCGCACAAAACCTTCACGTTGTTTTCGTTCGTTCGCTCCCTACGGCACAAATCGTTGCCTTTCTCCTTTTCATGTTCTCCCCAAGAAAACGCCGACCATCACCACCACTTATATTAATGTTGATAATCTAAATTAATATTTAAGAGCCCTTACTATTATTTGCTATATCATTTTAATCTAAATATATATAATCATCTTTATTACCCCTCTTCAAATCACTTATATTACAGATATTGGATACCCACCATAACAACAGGTTCTCGAAGTAACTGGCACCTGACCCTCAGGGTAATAGAAGCTCAAAGTCCCAAACAGATCCTGAACCATCCATTGAACATAATAATTTATTATAGACCCCTAGAATAGGAGGACCTGATCATTGATATTGAATATTTACAAAAAGTTTACACATATTCATCATTACAACCATGTTCACATTTGTCTTTAATCTATTCACTCGGAGTCTACTTGTGCTTGTTGTGGCCATGTTGAGTGTGAATTACTTGCCAGATAAATTATTTCACGATTTCAACCTGGAACCAAGAACAGTGGAACCAAACGATTTTGATTCGGTGATACCCCAATGGAACAACAAACTGAGCGACGGCTCACCAGAGTTCATTCAACTAAACAACATTGTTGGCCCAGAGTCATTGGCAATCTCAAAGGATGGCCTCATCTATACCGGCCTAGCTGATGGTCGATTGATAGAACTAGATCCGAGCAAGAATTACAAAATCCGCAAGGTCCTGAGAATGGTGGACAGTCCCAAGTGTCAAGATAATAGTGCCTTGAGGGCTGATGAATGTGGCCGAATCTTACAGGTTAGATTCGTCAACAACACTTTGTACGCAATAGATGCCAATACTGGCCTCTACAAGATTGATACCAAGGCTGGCACAAAGGCATCACTTGGACCTAAGCCGTTGAACGAAATCAATCTTTACAACTCATTCGCCTTTGATGCCAAAGACCCCAACTTGGTCTACATTACTGTCTCGACCACCAGATGGTCAATCATGAATATAATGTGTGAGTCTGATGGAGTTCGAGTCATCTGGTCGAGTGATTGCCCTCGATGTTAGCACTCGGCAAGCGAGTAGTTGTCCTCGAAAACCTCATGCTCGCCAACGGTATTGATGTTGACGAGAAACGTGATCAGCTGATTCTATCCGAGACCCTGAAGGGGCGTATTCATTCGATTTCTCTGAGCAACGTTCGGGCTGCTTTCAAGTCGGCCAGGACGGCGACAAAATGAAGAATATTGATAAGAAAATGTTGATTCCATTACTGCCAGGTAATCCAGACAATATTGTGATTGCGGGCGACTTGGCTTTACATCGCATTGCCCTTCGTGAGACATAATGGCAAGGATTTAGGGCCGATCACTCTGGCCTCTGTGCCAAATGTTCGAAAAGCGCTGGGTCGATTTGGCTTCGGCCTCGGCAAGCTCCTGGAGTATGTCTGTGTCAATGTTTATCATCATCCACTACTAGAGACAGCCTACAGGGAACTAAAATGTGGCCACGTCAACTACCGTCTCACTCAATCTGACCGATCGGCTGTGGTTGAATACAATCTGGCCACTGGTGCCTCGAGATTCTTCGGCTCGTCCACCTTTGGCTTCATATCTGAAGCAGTGCCAGACAACAAGGGCAACCTGTTACTTGGTTCATTTAGATCGCCATTTATCGTCAGAAGCAAAGATATAATCTACTTTAGAGAGAGGATCAAAGGGCTCTGAGTGTCGAGTACTGAAATCTCTCAATAAATTGCAATATTGAATATCAATCTAAATCTATCAAGGAATAATGATACTAATGTACGTCGAGAAAGAGATGAAACATTCCGGTGGCATCAATATTTCATAATTGGAACCCATGTCAAAAACAAAATAATAAGAAGAGAATGTGATTGTTACTACCAACAATACCTGGCTTGTTGGAACACAAAAGTTCGGTAATCTAACTATCCTCATTGATATTATTGTTTTTGTATTAATCAATATGTGAAAGAAACGAAAGGACAAATAAGTTTTGTTGAGGATCATTAAAAATCATATGGGATAATTGAGGTTGATTTTATTTTATAAATACTATTTAATTGTGTCTCTGTACAAATTGGCCGCTAGTTTATAGTTGCGAAAATTTTTGACTAGAACTCACTGATCCAAAATAAGTATTAGTGGTTTAAAGCTTTTCATTTGACACCTCGATTTAAAGAATTCCTTTCAGATTCTATGTCGAGCTCAAGTCAATGAATTAAAATTTAAATCAATTTGGTTTCATCGACGATCTCTACATGAACATACTCGGCTATTGATTAAACCTTATAACTGACGCCTGTTATTGACTAGACGTAACTCATCATCTCGATACTATTTGTTATATATTTCTCCTAATTTATAAGTTATTGATAATTTCACTGGAGTTTCCTCTGAGGTTGGTGTTTGTGCGATAATTATTCTATCCGTCTCATTGTTATTGATATTATTTTCCTCTATTTGTTCTTGGTGGTTCGTTGTTTTAATTGCAATTGGACTGCCGCAAAGTTCTGCCACTTATGACAAATATTCTATTAAGTTTCTTGGTAGTTGGCATCGGTTTAAATAGTTCAATAATTGTTCTCTATTGTGTGAATGATTCTTGAGTATAGAGAAGCAGGACCTGGTAATGATTATCAAGATGGGAAGGTTAGTTATATGAACGCCTGTGGAAGTAACGCCCAAAGGTGATGAACTTTCCATGCCAACAGACGACAGATTAAAACAACAATACTCACCTTTCCAATAGCGAAACATAGCCACAATACGAGCCGGTTATTCTGATCTTTGTATTCTTGGCTGTGGAGCCAACAGCTGGATATAGATCGTCCTCGATATCGTTCAGGCCACAGAAGGCGACGCCCAGATTCTTGCCGTCCATGAAATAAGATAGCTCGCCTCGCATGGTGTTAAATAGGAGGCCAATGGTTATTTGTTGATTCGTTGGGAAGGTCATGGTGAATTGTCGATTCTTTCCATTGTGCCAGATGAGGCCCTTATGCGACAATGACCAACCGCATTCGTCCAATCCAATGATATTACAATAATCTAATGCATGTAGGTTTTGGCTCAGAGTACATAGGCCAAACATCACACTCGTCCTGTAGCATTTCTCCGAGACAGTCAGCTCCCAATAGTAGTAGTTTCCATTCCTAACTAGGGGCTTGGCTCCCCGGCAGGCGGCCGTGCTTTCACTGCCCAGTGGATGGAAGCAAACCTCCAGCTTGTCTCCCATTGCGATTGATTTGGCACTGATGATGGATGTGATTATGATAGAAATAAGAATGTATAAGGTTAATAATTCAAGGTTCAATAACATCGAGATGACCAATGACTACGGCAAAATACTACTAGTACTCACCTCCCGCGTCGATGGGCTGCAACAACTTTCGTCCCAAGTCCACGCAAAGTCTCTAGAAACCTTTTGATCATCTCCATTTCGTCCACTGTCGATTGGGATGGCTGCTGATCCCTATTTGTTGAATCTGGCGATTGATGCAACGCTTGCTGGTGTTGGCTGAAAGACGAAGACGCCGCCGGTGGGGCTGCTTGGTTGGGCTCGACGCTAGATGTGCCCAACATTCGAGATGCCGCCTGTCTGAGTATCATTGCAGCTCTTGATTTTTGTTGATGCGATGATTTAAATGTATTTGTCTTCTTTAAAATCGAGATTGGCCTACTGGGTTTGTTCCTGTCGATTAGCCGACAACAACACGGCGACGGCGATGACGACGTGCTGGTTGTTGTTATTGTTTGCGACTTTTTGCTGAGTCGCCGCGGCCGCCGGCCGACGTAGGCGAGTTTGAGGCCGCCGCCGCCGCCGTCGCCGCCTTGTCGCTTTTATGCAGGCGCTTGCAGGCGCGAGGCGCCCATTCAGCTGGCATGGGAGACCTGCCTGGAGGCTTACGTAATGTGGGCCGGCCCTTCTCGTTGCACTAGGCTTGGCGTGGGCCAGCGCCGTCGGGTGGCCAGCGGCCAAGTGCATCATCTGGCGGCGGCGCATCTCAGGCGCCCGCCGGGCCTGTAGCGTCTGGCTTCGAGCCTTCCTCCTTAGTTGTCGTCTTGATGCTTGCGCAAGTCTCGACTTCTGTTTAATTACTTTTCCTTGGAACGACACACAGACACACAGACATTCGCATAGTGCACATCTTGAGGCTCTCACAGATTCGCGCTGGTGTACTTGAAAAGTTGATTTGTTGGCCCTGGAGCCAAAATGCAATCCACTACTCTGTGTATGTCTCTCACTGTATCTCCCAACGTCCGATCCATCTATCGTCTGATCTCCAACTGATCTTGATCGCGGACGCCAGCCACTGAATGAAAAATTTGAGTTTGTTGCCTCGCGAGGACGATCATGAGAGAGGACGTGGATGTTGGTTTCCGTTGCGTCAGTTCGCGCGCGCGTCGCCCAGCCGCCACAGTGGCCACAGCCGTTGGCTCTGGTTGAATCTAGTTCACGAGGAGGAGGAGGAGGTCCACGTATTTGCTTCCTTCCTGTTCGCAAAGCGCGCCACTCTAGTGGGCTGAGTATGCGCGTATGCTGCTATGTGGCTGTATCAGGGGCCTTACTTTACGCAACAGCCTGGCGACAGTCGCCGGCCAAAACTCGATCATTTCCGACTTACCTTTGGTTTGGCGTGGGGCTGCGCGCGGCCAACGGCCGCCACTGCCGATGGCTGAAACGTAATGGTCGACCAGTTGCACGGCGGCGCACGCGAACTCCCCTTCATGTTTATGCCCCACGACGTTCATTATGAGGACGCGCAAATTGGCGCCTCCACTCTGAACCTAATCTGGTTCAACTGAAATGAAACACATAATGTCTGGTGGTGGTCGTTTATGGCAACGCGCGCGCCAGTTTGCTCGTACCCTGCTACCTTCCATGGCCACGCAACCGACAGCCATCACGAGCATGTCGCTGATGATCGGCCATTGGGTTTAGTTTCACTTTTCCTCTTCATGTCGTCGTGGTGGCGGCTGGATCTGGCCGAACAACGACGATATCGGTTTGCGCGCCAGATCCAGCCGATGGTCCATCGAAACAACATTCATCGGCTCGTTCATGAATGACGCAAACCACCAGCATTTGTCTGCTGGCCGATCTGAGGCCCTCGTCCCCGTCCCCGTGGTCGTCGATTGCAGATGCCCTGCGCTGTCGGCTTGGGCGGCCCAGTTTAAAATGCAAAATGTTTCAGGCTCCAGTTTGCATGAACTTTATGAACTTTTAGCACAAAATCCGAATGCATTTACGACGGCCGAATGTAATCACAGCGGCCAGTCCGCCAACGCCGGCTGCAACATCCACAGATTAGAGCCCGCCACAGTCGCCTGGTCCACAATATGAGAGCCCTCAATTTGGTGCGCGTGCCCAGCAACGGCGACAGCTAAACAACCTAACATCGGCCAGCTGGTTGTTGGTGTCCAGTCTCGTTTGAATTCTCTTCTAGTTGGACCAGAAAACGCATGCAGTTGATGAAAAGTGCGGGCGGACCGACCGACCGACCGGAGTGAGGAGAAACAAAGAATTTGCAGAGAATCCATCAATGAGACGAGCGCATGAAACATCTATTCGCCAGCTGTTGCTCATTTCATTGCAGCAAAATGGCGCCGCCTCAATGCCGCCGCCGCCGCCGGCGGCCAGCCAATGAAGGAGCCAGAATGACATGCGCAACGACAGCTGGGCCAGTGTTTTAATCACTGTTGGCCTACGGAAGTTAATTAACGACGACAGATGAGGAGGATGCTCTGTCCAGCAACAGACGGGCAGTAGCCATCACACACAAGTGACGAGCCATACGAGACATTCCGTGCCGAGTATTGATTGGGACTGCACAGTTCACCTTACTGCTGCTGCTGCTGCTGCTGCTGGCGGTGATTGACCAGTCGGTGATTGTTGCTTGCAGTCGATAATAATGGAAACGAAAGGATTTCCATCATATTCGGCGAGGCACGCAACTACATTTGCGAGATGTCTGCTGGACATGACGCGGCTAAGCAAAACACCTTTACTTGTCTTTGCTGGCCGCCGCCGTTGCTTGCCGAAGATCATCGGGCTTGTTGCGGAGAGCTTCTGACGACGAAGAGCTTCAGCTTTCACCTCTCACCTGAAGGCAGTTGGCCGCAAGCGAGATAGGACACAATCGGACAGAGCATCAGACGAACCTATTACGCGAAAACAACAACAACAACACAGTGGCGCTGATGATAGAGGCGAGGAATTCTTTCTTTTCGGTGTGAAATGATTGCATGACATGAGACTGGCCGGGCGATTGGGTCTCAGGTGACTTTATTTCCAGCGATATTTTTATTGATTCGAAAAAGAAGCAAATTATTTCCATTTGAGATTTCAGATTTCAGATTTCAGATGAATTGTTTGAAATGCTCCAGAAGGGACAGAGGCTGCCGCTGCTGTTGTTCTCTTTGGTGTCTCGCAAGAGAATCTCATTTCTTGGAACAAATTTCCAACGGGACGACGAGGATTATTATCTTTGTTATTTGATCTCTCAGGTAGTAGTGTCTGTTGTGGTAGGCCAAAATTAGGCCACGCGAGCGGCGAACTTTGGCCGCCGTTGCCACTATCGCAACTGTACTGAACAATGCCAAAAGATAGAGACAGAGATAGCGAGAGTGGCCTAAGACAAAAGCGACTTGTCGCTCTTGTGTCCAGTGTAATCATCGCAAGAGCTGCCCGCCTGGACATCCATCTAAACTTGAAAACATATAACTTGGACGTTCAACCCAAACATCACTCGAGAAGAATGCAAATAAATTCATCACATCACATCTGAGCGACAGCCAACATTATTTTGAGCGCCGCCGGCAGGTGAGAGAGCCCAAATTGCAGGCCAGTCGCTCGCCAGCTGTCCGTTGCGCTGCTCGGCCCTTTGATTGAACTGTAAATAAGCGCCGCAAGTCAATTAATTTCAATTGTCGTTGTCTGAGGCGTCTCAGACGTCCATAGGCCACTTATTTTGCCTTCACGCAAAGTTCCACTGCCGCGAACCAATCAGAGAGCTTGAGAGACTAACGACTGGACGGACGGACGGATGGACACATCAGACGGCCAGACAGCCATTGGAATAGACAAAACCATCCAATGAACCTTGAAGGCGAAAGTTGACTGACTTTGGAGCAATCGCAATTGAGACGTCGCAGTGACGGCGGCGGCGACGACGACGACGACGACGAGAAGTTTACCTGGCCGGTGGGCGCCGGTGGCGTTCACTTTTGCCGGTAGATGTGGACGTCGATGGCAGCCGGCAATTGAACGGCGGCAATTGAGAGGCCAAACAGTGGAGTTTGTGTTCATTTGAATGCCGCCGCTCGAGTGCATTATAAAATCACCGCTCGACAGCCCCAAGACTTTCTTTTTCTCCATAACAACAACAACAGCAACAACAACAACAACCACTACTACAATAATAATAATGATGATAATAATTCGCCATTCCACCTGTGTGGATGTACATCTGGCGCTGCAAATGGCCCGGCCATTGCGGCGGCGGCGGCGGCGTCCACTGCAATTGAATGCACTGGCCAGACAAACCAAAACATTCAACCAATTCAACAATCCAAAGAAGTTGAATGTCCAGAGGCCAATCGTCAAACGTCGCTTGCGGCTTTCGCCGGCTCTTCTTCTTCTTCTTCTTCTTCGGTGCTGTTGCTTCTTCAAAGCCTTTCGCAGTATTCAGCAACTTTTCCGCTTGCCTGTCCGAACGCAAGCAATTCCATCGAGGAGTTAATCTCGGCGACGACGACGAGCAGTAGGAGGAGGACGACAACGACGAGGAGGAGGGCAAACAGTTAAGAAGAAGAAGGAGAGAGTTGACTGGCCAGTCTGATGCAACGACACAAAGGCAAGCGGCAGCCATACGTTGCTGTTGTTGTTGTTTGAGCTTACTTTTCAGCTCATTTGAATTGATGAATGATGATGACGCTGGCCAAGAAGCCGAACAGATTCGTGTGTGCCTCTGGGCTCACACAAATCTGCTCACCTGGCAAACTGATGCAACTGTTCTAGTCACCGCTCGATTGTGTCAAGCCGATTGCGCAACTGCAGCAGTGGCGGCCTGACAGCAGCAACAAGTGGCCTTGCATCGGCGAGTGCCGCGCCTTTATCTAGGTAACTGGTGCGTATCTGGACGGCCTTACGGCGGCCGTTACGGCTGCCATGGCTCGGCCAGTCGTCAGCGGCGCCGGCTCTGGCAGCAAATTGACGGCGAGATTCTTTGCAGCACCATCAGTGACGGCAACAAGTGGCTTCATAGTCGTCGTCGTCGTCATCATCTTCGTTGCCGTCGTCGTCGTTTGAAAGTCACAAAGTAATTTCGCTTCTGCAAGCGCCCAGCATCAGCCCATCGGACTTGACTCGCCAACCGAAAGTCTCGCCTCCGTCGTCGTCTTCGTCGTCCAATCTGATACGAAAAACATAATCAGCCTCGTCTCATCTCCAACACTTGGCCATTCGGAGTTAAACTGACTTGGAATGATGCGAAATTCTTTGTAATTTTGTGATTCTCGCCGCTGCATTGCCGCCCTTTTTGCTTTCTCCTCCAGTTAGTTGGCAGCCGGCTTTACAGTTACACACAACAACAACAACAACAGCAACAACAAGAGTCCATTTCATCATCATCATCATAGGCGCTGACCTTACTTTGGTCATTTTTGATGAGCACAACAATCAAGTGGCATTAGTTTTTGCTCCAAACTCCTTCAAATGAGTATCAAGCCAACATAGAGACCATTCGCAAGCGGCTAAAATGTTTATATTAAATTCAAGCGGCCAATCAGTGGTTGCTTCTGTCATCATGTCAGTAAGCCAGTCAATAACAGAAATATTTAAGCCAACACCAACTACAACCACGAGAAGAACATCGTCCAGGCGAAGAAGCACATTATGGCAAACAAACAGGCCCAAGAAGAGGCACTCATTATGGGCTCGTGTTGATCAGCGTTCTCGCGCCGCTGCTCGTCTGGTGTCCATTCCAAGCAAACAGCCAACAGCAACAGCACCACCACCAACAACAACAAGTGCAATATGCGGCGCCGGCCACCATAAACACACAAAACGACAACAACCAGCGCCAACAATATGAGCAAATGGCCCAGCTAGAGAATCCAGCTGGCGGCCGCACTCCAACAGCCACAATCACACATCAATCAACTGATCTCACTCCACCAACAGCAACAACAACAATTAGCGGGCGCCAAACTGCAACAGTCGCCAGCTAACATGGACTCACAACAAGTGGCGGCCGCCTCAATGGCCACAGCCTCGGCCCGTTCCAGATCGCCCAGGAGCATCGGCGAAATGTTCAAGAAGCTCTTCAATGGAAACAAGCGCTCCAAGCAATCGAGCTCGTCCTCTTCCTCGTCGTCCAGCTCGCCCTCTTCCTCATCGGGCCCGTCCAGCTCGTCGTCGTCTTCGTCCACCAGCAGAGAACAATGGGAACAGCAACAGGTCCAACAGCACAACCAGCAGCAGCACCAACTACAGCAGCACCACCAGAACCAGCTGGCCGCCCTGCAGTTGTCGGCTGCGGCCGCCAACCAGCACGCAGTGCATGCCGCCGCGCCCTACTCGCCCATGGCCTACGCCCACCAGGCGACCGCCACCTTCGGCCCGCCGACGGCTGCCTACTCGACGGCGCCCGGCGGCTCGCCGCATCTGCTCGCCTGGCCCACCACGGCCAACCTTCGCCCAGGCCCTCAGGGCGGCGGCGGCCGCCTCCACGCCCACCCTGCTGCTGACTGCTCTCGCCCATCGGCACCGGCTCGGCGGGTCCTCTGTATGCTGCCGCCTCGCAGTCGTACAACTCGTACGCGCCGGCGCCGCCCTCTTTGGCGGCCAGTAACGGAATGGCTGGTGGCGGAGGAGGCTCGAATGGTGGTGGTGGCGGCACCGGCGGCGGCCCTCAGGCGGCTGCCTCGCACGCCCATCCGAGCGCCGTTGCCGCGCCCCCAGGCATGCAGGCGTCGGCCAGCTCGAGCCATCCGTCGGGCGGCCTGTCGGCGCTCGATTTCCACCAAATCCTCGACACCCTTCGTGAGGACGTCGGGTTTCACGCCCGCCGGCGACTCGGCGGGCGCCGCAGAGTACGCCAAGGCCGAGGGGACCCCGTTTTCAGCTTCAAGAAGCTCGCGTCGTTCCCCTTCTACATGTCCACCGAGGAGAAGTCGCTCGACAATCTAGCCGGCGTTGGAGGCCCGCCAGGTGGTGGTGGCGGTCATCACCAAGCAGGTGCCTATTCCTACCATACGATGCCCATCATGAGACGCCACGTTCGTAGAATGTCCACACCAACTTCATCGGGCTCCTCGTCGGCTTCACTTGGCGGCAACCAATACTATCTTCCTGCAGAGTCGGCCGCCAGTATGCAACAGTACAACAACTACATCCAGGCCTCAACAATCAGCTGGCCGCCTCGGTTGAGTCCAGTAGCCAGCAACAGAACCAGCACTACATCAATCAATTCTATCAGCAGAATCAACAGGCACTCGCCGGCCTGCCTGGCCCTCATCATCAGGTGGCAGCTGCGCTATGCAGCAGCGCCGGCAACGGCCGCGCCAGGCAACACTGCAGCACAAAGTATGGATAACTACGCTGCCGAATCGGCGGCACTGGCCAGCTTATGCGCTGGGCAACAACCAAATGTCGCCCTATAAACAGTCAGGTATCGGCAACAGAGTCTCCTCAGCTTCCGGTAATCAGCAGCACCATCTTCAGCAACAGTACGGCCAACAACAACAACAATAACAATTGATCCAGCACTCCAATCCTTTGCCAATAATGTGCAACAGTTCATGGGCAGCGAGCAAGGCTCCAATCCGATCGTTTATCAGCTGGCTGATGGGCATCGGTTTACACCAGCGGCAATTCGGTATATCAGTTCCTTCACAGCACCAGCAACAAATAAACAACAAACACAACAAATGGTTGTCATCGACAACAACGGCCAGCCACAACTAGCTCATCAACCAATGAGGCACAACCAGAGGTTTGCCACGTCAAGCCAACAGCACCAACAATCGGCCGATCCGCACCAGTCAGTGGCAAACAACCAACAATCTCAACAACAACAACAGCAACAGCAATCAATTCATCCCGATGGCTCGCAGACGCCTAGTTCTTCAAGTGTCCAGTCGAATGGTCAACAAAGTCAATCCCAGCCAATAGCCGTGCAGGTGGCAGCGTCGGCCCCAGTCGCATCCAGTCAGCAAATCAGTTCCGTCGGCCAACAACAACAACAACAATCTGCAGGCGTAGAGTCAATTAACAATAACAACAACCAAAACAATGGAGGTCCAGTAGCTCAGGTGACGCCTCTCGATGGTCACCAGCAGGACCAACAACAGGACAGCAATAGCAACAACAACCAACTTCTACATCACCAACACCATCATCAGCATCACCATAACCAACACCAGCAGTAGCCGTGAAGGCGCCGATGGTCGACGGAATAGTGTAACGAATTTAGTTGTAGCATTGTAGTAATGGAAGCATATCAAACAACAGAAACAAGTGAAGGTAGAAAACTAGTTCAATTTGGAGAACATCGAGCGATGCAAATGTGGCTCCGGTGCGCTTATGTAATATGACAGAAACTAAAGTCGAGAGAAGAACCGGAGCGGGCAAGACAGTAGTAGTAGCAGCAAGCAGCAGTATCAGCCACAACAAACTACAAGGGCAACATCTAACAGTGTAAAGTTGTAACCTAGAAAATGGCGAGCCAGTTTTTTGATCTTGTAAAGTTCAAGTTTCGACGACGACAAGTCTAAAAATGGCTCCTCGGGATACGAGAAACAAACGAGTGTTCATGTTGTCGGATGGAGAAGACAACAGCAACTCGATTGGCTGTTGGATTTGTGCCTCTCCACTGTGAATTCAATCACTGACAGATCCATGGACTGAATGAGAATAATAGTATCACTAGTAATCGTAATGATGCTAGTATTAACGACAATAATAACAATAATCTAAAATAATATGAACAAAAACAGTAATAATAATGATAACAATGACCAAATAGACCATTTTCTTTGATGGTAATCGTCGTCATGGTTCCGTTCTTTTCTCGTCGTCTCGTTCTATATTCTGCATCCAAATAAGAGGCCCAGCTCTCACGAAATTCCGCTATCACCCAACATAGAATCATATATTGATGTTAATGTATTACTTTCAAGAATAAAACTCCTCGGTATAATTGTACCTGAAGTATGTTATAGACGTTTGTTGTAACGGCGAGGCGAAACAACTTCCACTGGTAGAAGCATGTAATCGTAGACCGGCTTACCACACACCGTTAATTCGTCTCTAATTATTGTTATCTTTGTTCTCAAGAGTCGTTTGAGACTTCCTCGTAAGTTTAAAACCGAACTTCGTAAATTGTTGCTTGCAGTATTTGTTTCGAATTTAACCAGACAGGTGGCTCTGTTGGAGTGGCGACGTATCGATCAGCATGTATCTCACTGGTGGTAGTGGTGGTGGTGTTTTTCGTTGTTTTAGTGGCGCTGTCTGGTCTGACTGGTTGATTCTCTTCCTGATCTGACGACTTACAGCCATACCAGACTTCCCTCGTGTAACTTGCCTTTTCACCTTGTTGGCACTGATTTGTTTCATCACAACATGATGGCGCCGACCTGGTGCGATCTCACTCACACATTCTACTGACGATCATTTCACCAAGCTACTATATCTGGCCGAATTAGTAGGAAGCAGCACAACCCACCTAGTGAGTCATCTCTCGGAATTGAATAATTTGAATATTATTTCAAGGACAAATGAACCTACTGATTTTGTTACAGCATATGATCTAACAAGTATTGGCTTGTTTAGGCGATATTGTGCAATAACATTAGACTCCGATAGTGCGACAGCTTCAAGCTGGTATTTGTTGGCCACGTCATATGTATTCATGATTTTCATGTTGTTGTTAGTGTCCAGTATTTGTCTGATTATCTGTTGTTCCTATTGGGTAGTCTCTCGGCTACACAACCACCATGAAGTATGACGTGCGAATGGCTTTCCTATGAATCTCGATGATAATAAGTATACTGTCTGTTGTATCAATTGAATTAAAGTTGTTTGGTTACAGGCTGACCAGAGCTCATGTATGTGTGTTTGTTCGTGTGGGTATACTTGTATATGACATACAAACAGACCACAAGGATTTCTAATTGTTTTTATTGTTTGACCCATAGCTTTAGTCTCAGCGTCCATTGCTTGCGGTTGTTGTTGTTGTCGTAGTTGGCGTCGCTCATGCTGGCTCGCGTAGATTTCTGGTTTTTCACTCTCTTGTTAATATTCTAAAGGCTTTTGGTGTAGGTGTGCCACCTTAACTTGTTCATACCAAGAATACCCACAATATGATCTAAGATAGTGGTAGATATATTGATAAAAATCATAATAATAGTAATCATAATGATTATGGTAATTCGCCACGAGTTTGGTTTTCCCCATCGAAAGCCCATCGATCCTGCTGGTCAATTCGGTGCTTTTTCGTCCAGCGAACAAATGCAATTCGCTGGTCGTCGCTGCCTCTGCTGCTGCCGCCTCGGCCGCCGCCGCCTCGTTCGTTGCACAAAAGCACGTGAAAATGCTCGTTGCGTTCGGCGAGCGGTTACGTTAAAGATCAAGGCAACAACGTTAAAACAGCAACAAGTTCCCATTCCTATCGCTATTAATACTATTAATTATAAATAAAATAATAATAATCATCGTCATAATCATCACCATCGTCATCGTCATACTTAAGTTATTAGTTGAAACCACCTCGACGGCCAGTTAGTGTCCAGTTAGACTCGCCAACAGCCTATTTATTAAACATGAGCCAACGAGTTCAGGATACCAGAGCGACAAAATGGATATAGACAGACGGACAGACAGAAAACCTGACTGGCTGGTAGGCAGACTTGTTGCTGGCTATTATATTTAGAAGTCAGGCCTAGTGTGTGTGTAATCAACCATCTCACATATAGACAAACACGGAGCTAACAAGATGATGATTTTTTTGTGCTCGACTAAAACAAAGACCAAAGAACTAGCTCAAGAGACCGACATCTGGCTAGTTTTGGCCAGTTTTGTCTCTGCTGAGACAGAGAGAAAGAGAAAGCCATCTATCTTTGGATATGTCCACTTTAAATATCTAATTAATCTCAATCGAACCACTAGCCTTTTCTGATATTGCTCTAGACAATAAAAAGAATCATAAACAAACAACACATTAGAGGGGGCAGGCGAGCCGAGGCGAGGGGAGGGCGAATATAGACCACTGTAGGCCGTTGTTAGCCATAACAACTACCATCGCCAGCACTATTTATACTTATACTCGACAGAGATCAAGAAGGGAGCAGATCGATCCAGCACTTGGACAGTTGAAGGCCGATCCAGATGCCAGGCCGCTGGTGTCCATTTGGTGACCAAACATTCCGCCCTGATGTTCCTGTTCCAGGCCATGAGTCAAACACGTCTCTAAACACATGCACGTAATGATGTAGTATGCACGTAATCGATAGTTATCAACAGAGGCGTCGGCAGGCCCCGTCCGATTGGCTAATGTGGATGGCCGATAGAAATCACTCGCTTGATGCTATCCTATTTACATTGGAGTGGACACCAGCACGTAGAGTAACAGTATGTGTATGTGTCTGTATTTGTGGGTGTATGTGTATGTGGATTGACTGCCAGGCGCCTTTGTCGCACCAATCACAAACATCAACAACGAAGACAAAACCTGAAACATCATCAATCGACAAAAATATTTATCGGACTCGTCAGTAGTTGCTGATGTTGTTGTTGTTGTTGTTGTATTGTCTATCTTACATTGTCGCACTCGCCACGATGTTTGTCGACTCACAGTCTGAGACCCTTCAAGTCTTCTATCGAGAAAGAGAGAAAGACCACAACAGACTAGACTGAACAAAAGATAATATATTGATCACGTAGTTTACAAACTTACGATCAGCATCCATTTACAGATATCATGTTGCGAGATCGCACCAACCAGCCGACTGTTTGTCATCAGCGCGAGAGGGCGGAAAACAAGTCGAATGAAACGAGTCAAACAATTGTCAAGAAACTTGTTTGGATTGGTTTTGCATATCTCTTCGGGTGCTGTTTTCTGATTTGCGTGGATGATATATGTATGTTTGTTGTTCTGAACCAAAAATATGTCTATACTACAATATCTCATACACCCTGACTGTCACTATATCAAGGCATGGCTAAACACGATGGAGAAGAGGAAGAAGTAACGAGAGGAGAGGTGAATGGCGACTAGCAGTGTTGATCACTATTAGAATGTTATCAGGTAATTTCGCCCTGAGTGCCACGTCAATCTTTGAAGTGTCTCCGGTCGATCGCCACACAGAAGGAGCCAACAATAATCACATGAACATGTCTAGACGATAAGGCGGCCGGCAGTAGCACCTCCACCATCACCATGTGGCTGAAAAACAACGAGGTGATAAGAGTGTCTGAAGTGACGTTGTTCAGCTGGGGCTTCTCATCTCTCACCATCTTCTCTAGAGTTGACAAGTACAGTTTACAGAGAAAGAGGAGGGAGAGTCGACTCCACTTGTCAAGTAATCCAAGTCGTCCGAGCCAATCAAACGCAGATGAATATCGCGATTGGTTGTGGCGAGACAATATCATGAGATCTGAGAGACAGAGAGGTAAACCAGTTCCAACATCGGCAGTTCCGACCACCGCCTCTGTATTTGATTAATATTTGCCTCATCGCCATCTTCGTCGTCGTCGTCGTCGTCTTGACAACCACTTGTTATCTGCGTGCATTCGAGAGACATAATGAAGGACCATTGCGATACAATTTGATTGGGGTTGGTGACTGCGTTTGAAACTACCTCTGGCGCTGCGCCGTAGCTTAGATCTTGAGGAACTTGAGCTCTCCTTCATACCTCTCTCAAGGTCACGACGGCCACTTCGTTCCATAAGAAATTCTGTTGTCTGTTTATTTTTTTTCTAGTTTGAGAATCCCATCTGAATTGCTCCTTCAAATATGATGGACGACATTCTTACTTCATCCAAATGTGCCATAGAGTTTTGTCACGCGTCGCCGCATTTATTGTTATCAAATGGAATGAAAGAGTTGTGGACTCTGGCAAGTTCATGGCTACAGGAAGCCCCTCTCTAACCAAATGACGTCATTGAATGCGAGTGACTGCCACCTTAGTTAGTGTTGTTGAACACAGTCGAAGTCAGGTGAACCATAACTCCGCGTGCCATTAATTAGCCCGTTACATGTGAACTCTATTTTACGATCGTACACCAACGACGTCTCTTGTCGTTGGTTTCAGAAATTCGCCACATCCGACTCGATTGATGGGAAAATGTTTACAAACGAACAAGCATCGACTAGAGTCCACGGAGATGCAGCTGCTCGTTGTGATTGCTTCAATTTTGATGAATGGGCTGTATCATATTAGAGTTGCCGCTTACAACAAGACACAGCAATTAAAAACAGTGGAAATTTTCCCCGCCCATCCTGTTCATCAATATAATGTCGTATATAGCGAAAAATGAAAGGGTTGGAATGGTCTCAGCGGGTTTCATTGTAAAAATAGAGCTGTGGAAGGAAGTGACGCCTCCGCCGCGGCCGACGATGACGACGACTGGCTGTCTTCAGGCTGAAGCTCAGGTGGTGGCTAAAAATGGCAAACTCAAGTGAAGCCTTTCATATGGCTCATTCTGTGACTGCCTACCTGCTTGCGTATATGTTACAGTTAGCTCAGGTCAGGTCAGATTTGTTTCTCGTCAGACTAGATGGGCTTGAGTTTTTCGGGAACTGTGAAACTAACAAGCCAAAACAACGAGCCGAAGACGACGAGTCTTTAAAATATATGAGCTCAAACGAATCAACACGCAACTCGTTCTGTGATCTCAAACTGGTTTTGCCCAAAATACTACCAAACAACAAGAACCACCACCACGAGATGAGAGACACCATTCTTCATTGATTTAGTCAAGTCCCATCAAATCAGGCATGGCTTTCTCCGCATGCGTTCGCGCGTGCCGTTGCTTTGGTCACCACTCGAGCGCACGCAGGTGAAGTCCAGCAATACAGACGGAGATAGAAAGAGAAAGGGAGAGAGAGAAATTTTCCACCATTTCATTGGAGGAGAAGGAAGTGAGGGCCCACGAGCAACCGTCCGGCCAGCAAACTGGACAGCCCAATGACCAGACGGCCAGTGGATCCTGGGCGATCAGTAGCCGACACGAGAGAGGAACTATCCAGCGGTAGACTAATTCACCTGAGATGGATTTTGCTTCGCCTCTCTTGAGTCAGTCGACTCAAGAAGAGACTCACGAGACGCGAAGTAAGTAGTAGTAGACTGTCGGATGGGCGCTGCCACGCGATCTTGCGCACGAGCAGCAAGTGTTCGTCCGTCCGTCCGTCCGTCCGTCTGTTTTGCAAGTACCTGACGGAGCTGCCTTCCAGTGGTGGCGAGTGGCTGGCACGACAGGCGGCCAATAGAACGTTCGAGCCACTCGACGAAACAATAATCGACTTCAGTATTAGGCCGAAGAAGAACCACCACCTCAACAACAACAACGACAGGTTTTCGTCAACAATACCTCACGATAGACGGCAGAGAATTCTCTCTCTCGAGATTCTAGCCAAATCTTAGGCGTGAAAACTTGGTATATGTACATGTGAGGTGTAGAGATATGTTGGCACAAGTTTGAGGACAAGCAGCAGCAGTATTTTTGAGTGCGCTTTGAGTCAAATCAGCTGTTTGAGTTGAGTAGGTGTCGCTGAAACAACGACGACGAGACGCCAGTAACTTGATCTGAACTGTTAATTAACGTGGTAGTGTGTCTGCTGAGCCCATTCATGCAACCACAGCCGTCATAGATCAAATCAAATCATCAAAATCAAATCGAGTCAAATCAAATCGAGAGCTTGAATAAACAACAACAACAGCAACGACAACGACAACGACAACAACAGCAGCAACAATTATCTACGTCGTCATCATCATCGTCATTGCTGTCCTCATTCGTGGAAGACGCAACATTCGGCTTCACCTGGAGCAGATTTCCATCATCACACCAACCACCACCACCATCATCAATTCCACGAGGCTTGGTACAAAGGAGCACCACCGCGCAAGTGTTGTTAGTTTAATTAAACAATCGAAGTAGAGAAGGGAGGAGAGACACAGACAGAGACAGACGGAGAGACGGCAAAAGCAAGCAAATGAATGGATGGATGAGCCAGGCAGAGAGAAGTTAATAAACTAAAGGAACAGCAGCAACAGGCGACAATTAAGAGACAACTAATTCTCGCTCCTCTGTCTGTCTCTCTGTAACTGCCTCGTCTTCTTATATAAATAGGGGAGACACTGGAATTTGTCATTTCTGAGGCGGCGCCGACGGCCACATTTGTCGCTTGCAGTCTCTTGTAAAGAGGTTGGGCTCTCTCTCTCTCTCTCTTCATCTGTCTGTCTCCTACTCTCTCCATATCTCTCTTCGAGGAAGTATCTCTCTTATCATCAAGTCATTAGCCTGTTAGTAAGCATCGAAACCAAGAAGATTACATTCCTCAATCAAAATTCCACAATCAATCCATCCATCCATCAATCCATCGAGTTAATGAACTATACTCACCAGTCACCGTAACAAGTTAATCAAATTCGAAGCCTAGTTAATATACAATAGATAATTATAACAACTATGCAAGACTCAAACAATCAGACAACAACAAGCAACGATCAAAATGGCCGGCACAGGCCGAAACAAGGCGCCGCCGCCAGCTGATGCGGTGGATCCGTTCGACATCAGCCGAGAGCCGTCCTATGCGCCCTGACCTGAGCCCGGCCGGCCCTCAAACATAGTGGACTTCTACAACAATCGCAGTGTACTAATTACGGGCGCCAGTGGGTTCATTGGCAAAGTTTTAATAGAGAAACTGTTGCGTACCTGTCCAGGTATTAGGAGGATATTTGTACTGATCCGGCCCAAGTGGAACAAACTGCCTGAGGATAGATTGCGCGAGTTGCTTGAGGCCCCTCTATTCAATGGAGTGAGACATGGCAACAATAGTAATGGTGGTAGTTGTAGTAGTGATGATATTAGTTATTTAAGTGAACGAGTTCAGTTGGTGGAGGGCGATGGACTCAGGCCAATTTGGGACTAAGCAAGAGGGACCTGTTGCGTATCATGAACGAGGTTTCGGTTATATTCCATTCGGCGGCGACGGTCAAGTTCGACGAGCCTCTTAAGCAGTCCATTGCCATCAACATCGCCGGCACCAAGAACATGCTCGATGTGTGCCGGCGCATTCCACAGTTGGCCGCACTGGTGCATGTCTCCACCGCCTATGCCAATCTGCGATTTGGAACAAATAGACGAGCACATCTATCCGGTGGACAACATGGAGGACCCCGAACGATTGATCAAGATGGCCGACTGGCTCGACCAGGACACCCTGCAGGAACTCGCAGCGCCTGCTCGCCGCCAGACCAAACACATACACCTACACGAAGGCCCTCGCCGAGTGGCTGCTCGTCAAATGTGCCCGAGACTTGCCGGTGGTGGTCTGTAGGCCTCCATTGTGGTGGCCTCCTGGCGCGAGCCCTTCAGCGGCTGGATAGACAACGTCAACGGCCAACAGGTATCATTCTGGCGCCGGCAAGGGCCCCATCAGGTCGATGTACGCCGAGCCCGACTGCGTGGCCGATCTGGTGCCAGTGACACCGTCATCAATCTGGTGGTTACTTTG
Source organism: Oxytropis ochrocephala (assembly GCA_020916435.1). Lineage (NCBI taxonomy): Eukaryota > Viridiplantae > Streptophyta > Magnoliopsida > Fabales > Fabaceae > Oxytropis > Oxytropis ochrocephala. The sequence continues at coordinate 270,997 of JAJHUT010000153.1, forward strand.
GGTTGGTTTGCCCACATCTACAAGAGCCATCAGCTGAGGAGCGCCAGATGAAGCTGAACGAGGCGGCCCAAGGCCTGAGCGAGTCGCTCTATTGGCCACCTCATCGTCTTCGGCCTCCTCCTCGTCAACGCCCTCATCGTCGTCGCTCTCGTCAGGCCATCGTCCATTGCGCCCTCGTCTGAGGTGGACGGCGACGAGAACGAGCACGAAGCTGGACGACGACATGGACTCCTTCTATATCGGAACTCATCATCATCATCATCATCACGACGGAGAGATGTCGCCGCCAGTCTCTATGCGGCAGTGTCGATATGGACAGGCAGCTGAGCGAACAAGAGGAGGAGGAGGAGTTGATGACGAGGACGATGGGCTCGGAAGTAGCGGCGCCCAAAGCGACGAGAATGATACTAATAACAACAACAGTGGCTCGAACGAGGCCACTCGGCGGTGGTGGACTGGATTCATTTCATCACCCAAATCATGATCTCTACTCGGCGGCGGCAGTGGCGGCGGCTGCTGTTGCGGCGGCGGCAGCGGCTGTTAACACTTCAACAAACATCAATGATAATGGCCATGATAATAATTTTAATAATAACAAAGGTTTGCCTGACGACGGCTATGGTAGCAGCCTCTGTCGCCCGAATATGCTCCCTCAATTGCCTCCTGCGTCGGCCAGCTCCGGCTCTCTGCGTCACCTTCCTAATGGCACAATAACAACAATCATTCACAGAATATCTGAAAGGCTAAAAGTGGAGGTAAAACAATATTAACTAATGGCAACAATCAACAAATAACAACAACAACAATAATAATGCATCCACAACGCGGCTTGTGGTCAACACCAACACCGCCACGACGGCAACCAGCCGCGGCACCAAAATACTAAACGCGTCCTGGTGGGCGCCTCACAATCAGCAACAGTTTCACATTGAACAACAGAGATTGAATGATGAAAAACAGGCAGATTTCGATTACAAATTAAAACAATTCCGACACCATACGAGGGCAAAACTATTGGCCAAGAATCTGCCCGAACATCTGGCAGATATTCCAGTCTTTCATTGTACATCTGGTGGACAGAATCCAATGACATGGGGTAGACTACAAGTATTGGTGATGACAATATGCGCTATATTTCCAAGTATTATTATATATCGCTGGCCCAGTGGCGGCTTTTACCAATAACCATTATCTGGATAAATTTATGCAATAACATTACATTATTTGCTCCGCCTATTTAATGGATTTCATTACGAGATTATTCGGAGGCAAACCAATATTAGTGAAAATATTTAAAATTCGATCAAGCAGCGAATGTACTGAAGGCGTTCACATCTAGAGAGTGGAAATTCGATTATGATAATAGAATGACCTTAATTAATGAGCTGATGACCCAAGAGGATAGGAGATTATTTAATTGTGATATTCGATCATTGAACTGGGATGACTATATGATGGATTATATAATTGGAGTGAGAAAATTCATGCTTAAAGAGCCCATGAGCAACTTGGACGAGGCGAGAAAGAGATTGAATATTGTTTATTATAGAAACTTGAGCCTACAGATATTGATGACCTCGTTGGTATTGTATTATTTAACGCCATCCTTTATAACAACAACTATTTCCCTCACTATCGACATCGGCTTTCGCAAGCTTTTCATCAGCTCTAGCAGTTTGATAAAACAAAAATCGTGTTTGTTTGTCTGTTTGTTCGTTTGATCAACGATTCAATATACTACTATAGAAGACATATACTATACGATTTGCAACAACCAATACAAAGGTAAACTATCAAGTAGAAATCATCATCATTATCATCATCAACCTAATGGACTGTAAACAATCAATGTGTTAATCTACAATATATTATTCTGATGATAATAATAACGAGCATCATCAAATAAACTAAACTAAAATGAAATAAAACATAACAAAACATTATTCGCGAATGAACAACCTAGAAAAACAATGTAATTGTAACTCATCAATAGCCACCTGTGTAAGAAGTGGGCGACTATCCAACTTTTTATTAAAATTCAACAACAAGACCTGCATGTGGCTGGGATCGAGAACAGATACCACCAGACTGCTTCGTCTACTAGACGATTCCAAGACAATCACATCAGTCCATTAGACTGTCCTGTTGGCTGGCCACCGCCGAGGCAAAGGGTCCGTCGTCGAGGCGGCGTCCCATAATGATGGAGGCCGGCGGTGGCAGGCCGCTGACTCGCTGTGGCGTCATGAAGGCACGAGGCCGGCCCATGAGGCCGACAGGAGTGGCCACCGCCGCGACCTGTCGCTGGCTGTCGTTGTTGTTGTTGTTGTTGTCGTCTTCCTCATGATCGCCGGAGCTTCGGCTTCTTGGTTTGCGAGACGTGTCTGGTGCCGGCAATCTCGTGGTTTGAGTGGTAGACGAAGGCTCTTTGGCGTCGATGGTTGCCAGGCGAGTTGTTGTCGCCGTCGTTGTCTTGTTCAGATTGGCTCGCGGCCGGCATTTGACAGCTGTCGACTGTGATGGTTGTTTTGTCTCGTTTGGTATTGAGGGCGCCTGGCTGGTGGCCGCCGTCATGGCCGGGAAGCCAAACAGGGGCGACGAGGGCGACGTAAATGGACTAGAGTGGTCAGGCGGCGGCGGTCACAGGCGATGGCTCCTGTTTGAATGGCTGCTGCTGCTGCTGCTGCTGCTGTTGCTGTTGCTGGCCTTCGTTCAAAGAGGCTTCATGGCCTCTTCGAATGGAGACTTGTAGATGGTCGCCTGCTGACTGGCTGGCTGATCTGATGCGACTGGCTGGCTGGAACTATCAAACAGGTCGCCTACAGCACCTGGGGCGACTGTTCTGGCGAAGAGGCGGCGAAGGTGAGCCGTGGCGGTGCCATGAACAGGGCCGATGGCTGAGAGTCGGCGCGTCGACTGGCCGATGGATGGATCATGCGAAGTCGAGCCGAGGCCACTCGAAGGTGGGGCGACCACTTGGGGCCCAGCCGGGCGACTGATCGGCCGCCACCGCCGAGTCTCCCTCGTCCAGGTCGTCGTCGTGGACGTCCTGGCGGCTTCTCATGTGATGTTGACTGAAGCGGCCATTTGCGCCGGTCAGATCGCCCAGAAGACGATCGATCAGACCTACAGGTGGGCTGGCCGGCATCATCATGTGCGCCCTGTCCCGCATGAAGCGCCCGAATCTTTGGTTATGGTTCATCATGGGCGATGGCGGCGGCAGAGGCGGCTGCTGTTGTCTCGAGGCGAAGATGGGCTCGGCAGAGACTCGGCGGTCGGCTCATCCATACGACTGATCGACTGCGAACGCACACCTTCGAGCGGGTTGGAGGAGGATGGCCGATTCTGGTGGTTGTTGGCACCAGAGTTTGAGCCGGGCAACCCGAATATGCGCTCGAAGGAAACGTCGTTGGGCCCACGGAAGGCCTGCTGACGATTGGAGCCAGCGAAGGCGCCCATGATTGGCGACTGGTCGAGCAATTGGTCGAGCGGCGAGTCGGATTCGCCATTGTCGCCGACCAAGTCCGAGCTTCTGTCCTCCATGGACATCATAGCCAGAGGGTGGTGTTGCTGTTGGTCACCGTCGAGCGAACGATGTCGGACACGAAACAGGCGCCCTCCGACGCCCCTCGGCTCGCGTTCGTCCCAGCCACCAGCATCCACTGAGGAGGAGGACTCCTCGTTCAGGTTGTTGTTGTTGTTGTTGGCCTGAGCCGTCCACATGCTTCGTCGATTGGCGCCAGACTTGAGGCGAGCTCTCTTCTCGTCCATGTCCGATATGACATTGCTCAGGATACTCCTTAGGATGGGACTCATTCCCATGGCGGGCAACTTCATCGGCTCGGCCGCCGCCGCCCATCATGAACATCTGTGAAGGTCCGCCGGCAAACATTGAGGGCGGCGAGAAGAGTGGATTTCCGCCGCTGCCTCCCCACCGCCAAACATGGCTGCAAAGGAGGGCACCATCGACGACGACGAGCTGATGACAATCATTGATCCGCCGGCCGGGCCTCGTCTCGAGCCGAACACCTGCTGCTGGCCTTTGGGTGGTCCCCGGCTCACGTCGAACGTCTCGATGTCGTCTGCTCGTCCAGTTCCGTCCCTCGACCAGCGACTTGGAGGTGGAGTTGACGGAATCAGTCGTTGTTGTTCCATTGAGTGAAACTGTTTGGTTGTTTACTTGACTAGCTTGGGGAGTGATGAGATTATCAGAGGAATTGGAGTTGGCGCCCTTGGACTTGTTTGCCGCCTCCAGGAGGCTGGCCTCGTTGGCCATCTCAGTGGCGCGCACAATCATACTTCAACAGGCCGCCGGGAGGCGCCGGCGGGGGGTGGAAAGAGGCCGGGTGGTGGGCCGGACGAGACGAAGGCCAGTGGCCGCGGGAAGCCAGAGAAAGGTGACGACATCGCCTCGTGGAAGGGCAGTCGGATTGGGTTGGCTGCCATGGACGAGGAGGAGGAGGAGGAGGAGGAGGACGCCATAATTGGTTCCGAGTTGAAGCTTATAGTGGCAATGCCGCCGTTTCCATTGAGCCCCGCCTCGGTAGGCTGGCGTTGCATGGGGCCGCCTAACAGGGACAGAGGCCTCAGCATGGGCGGAAGCAGTTTCTCAATCAGCGACGAGATGGAAGTAATCGAGTCGTTCGATGTGACGTCTGGTTGGTTGCGCCAGCATTCAGGAAGCCGCCCGACCTGATGATGATGGTCGTCCTGTCTTTGGTGTGTTTCACGATGGGCTTCGCATGGTGGTGTAGCTGACCTTCGAGTTGTTGCTGTTGTTGTTGTTGTCGCGTAGCACTTTGAATGGGTTGAAGCGCTCCAAAGTCCTGAAACATCTGGCTGAGTATGGGGTCGATGAGCGAGCCAGTGGGCGTGCCTGGTCGGCGCATCCCACGGAACGGTGGCCACTTCGCCAGCGGGCGCCCGGAGTCTGGTCCTCGACCTCGCGCTGGCCGGCAGTCTTGCTTGCCGCTGTGCTGGTGATGGCAGAGTCTTCGGCCTGATGATTGTGGTGGTGGTGGTGGTGTCTGCCGTCGAAGAGACTGAAGCCGTCCGTGGTGGGGATCTTGGGTGTCCAGTTTGGCCACGATGGACTCGGACGAGGAGGTGGCAGCAGGTAGATCGTCATTGTCGTCACTGTTTTCACTCGCCTCGCTGACGGTCTCAGCTGTTGGCGAGGCCGAGTGGTCCTTTGACTGGCTGCGACGGCTGCTGGGGCCCTCGAGGGGTTGCTCGTCGATGGAGTCAATGGACTCCGGCAGGTGGCCGAGCGAGTCGGCTGTGTTGGATGGCTGGTGGCCGTTGCGGCGATGATGAGTGGTGGTGCAGGTGGCTCTCTGGCGTCGGGCGAGTGTTGCCCACTGCGGAGTTCTTGTCGAAGCTGCTGAACAGCAGAATGGTGATCAGACAAACTATGGTCATTAGCAGACAGGCCAAGTTCATGTAGCGCATCTTGTTGATTGACCAGAATTCTGTTGAACCTGTTGAATGTGTGTGTGGCGGCGATGAGACGAAGGATTTTGAGATTGTGAGTCATTCAAACAGGCTATTTGTGAGCAATTCTCTCGCAGACGACAGTCGTGAAGGTCTCACTCTCGCTCGCAGGTAAGATAGATTCCTCTGTCTGTCTCGTCCACTGGGCAATAACAAAGCTTACAGTGAGCGCCAATGAGAAAGAAGGAGACGAAAGATAATTGGCCTTGGCTTTGGCGAATGCTTCATCGTCGTCGTCGGCGGCCGATTGAGGCTGGCTTTTGAGACTGCGAAACGAATTATTGTTAGCTGGCGAACAAGTACACCTGAACATGATGCAAGCGCCAGAAGAAACTTTCCCTTTGGCTGAATGGCTATGCCGCCGCCGCTGCTCACCTGACACATGAACACAATGACAGCTCTTTCTCTTGTGAGTTTTCACTTGGCTCGCAGATTAGAACATCGATTTCTCTCTCGATATCAGTCCGAGAAGAGAATCGGCATGGGATGGATAGAAGCCAAGAGAAGGGCAAATAACAAACAACAACTAATGAATTCTCGTCATGTGCCTGACGATAGTGGGAATGTTTATGGCGACGGCGACAACCACGCAAACTTGTCGAACTGATGGACGCAACAACAAGCTGAAAATGGATGACCAATACAAGTTCCGGCTGACCTGGCCGACCTGCTGGCCGAATATCATCGTCCACAAGTATGCAGGCGGACTCATTAGCGGCTGCTGACGTGAACACAACAAGGGGTTGGTCTGTTGTTGTTGGCTGCATCGGGAATCTACGTGCGGTTATTTGAACAAAGAGACTTGTTGCTAACATGTATGAGGTGACACAATTCGTGTCTACAAGGCATTGTCTGTGAGCCCATTGTCGGCCTTTGTCTTTAGCGCCGCCGCCTAACATCCAAATTGCTTACGACCGCAACAACTAAAGCGGCCAAAGGGAAATGAGTACTGTAAATGAGATTCATTTTTAGTGTAGTGGTCGTCTCCGTGTGCCGTAATGAATGGACTTTCCTGATCCAGGTCAGCAACAGGTACTCTTCCCTCTCTCGCTCGCTCTGCTCGTTTGTTATCATCAACGAGAGGAATTGCCTGCCGCCAGCTAACTGTCTGGTCGTCCTCGTCGTCATCTACCACTGACCCGCTAACTGACTTACCAAAGGCGGGCAGACACTTTCATTTTTAATAGTGTAACTTCAGGCGAGTGCAGACTGAATAGTTACAGGCTGGCCGACCAGTCGTCTCATTCAGCTTGGGACGATGATCATACGACAGAAACAATGGTGGGCGGCATGAGAAAGGGCTTGACGGGCCAGATTTGTTGTCGCTGCGGAGTTGAAACTGGAAATGAATCGAATGAAAAGGATGCGCCGCGGCGACAACCACTACGACCAACAACAGGTTGGGCCCAACAATGTAACAAGTCCTGCGAGAGTTTGTTGTTGTTGGCGTAACTCTTCGCCGCTGCCCATCAATAGCCTAACTAGATTGTTGCGATTGAGTCAATTTTAGAACGACGACGTCTCACGACTTTGTAGTCCTCAGATGAAAGAGCCTAAAACAAGCCCAACTGTCTGTGGATGATAATAATCAACCCGCGGGCCGAAAGACAGACAGACAATAATGGAGATACACCACGACGACGGCGACGACGACGACGAGACAGACGATTCTTACCTCCGTTTGCTCTGAACGCCAGCGATTTGGCCACATTATAACTGAAGCTCTTGCCGTTTGCCTCGAGTTTCTTCTTGTTGTTGGACGGCTGCTGCTGACACTTGTTGTTGGACGTCATCTGTGGCTCTTGCGGCTGATAGTGATGATGATGCTGGCTTGCTGGCCCGTTAATTGGCGCGGCCATCTTGGCCAACTTGTTGCCATTGGGCGCCTTCCTCGGCTGCTGCTGCTGCTGGTTGCTCATAAACTCTAGTTGCTGCTGCTGCTGACATTGTAGTTGGGCGGCCGCGATGCTCGTCGGTGCCGGCCGTTTGGGGCTCCCTCAACGACGACGATGATACTGAAGATGAAGACGAGCCGTTTCGGACGAGCGGCGAATGGACGAGGCCGTCGAGAGGGCCGACGGCGAAGGTGCGCGGCCGTCGGACGGCGAGCGATCTTGTTGGGGCTCCGTCGACATGTTGCTGCTAATTAGTAATGTAATATCCTCTAATGATGGCCAATGATGGAGATGACGATGGGCATCATTAGCTTCCTGTTGTTAGATGACTAGTGTTGATGTAAACAATAAGATGTTGTTTTTTCTGTTTTCTTCTTTCTTCTGGTTGATGATCACAAATAGTTACTGTTCGGGCGGTGTCCGCAGGCAATGTCATCGACTGATGTACTTTGTAAGAGTTTTCCTGACGTTTTTGGTTTCCCTTTGGCTAGTTACTGAGACAAACGACGACGACGACGACGAGTTGTGATCACAATAATTGATTTTTCTTCTCTTTGATGCTTAGAGCTGCTTAGAGTTTGACATAACTCGCCATTTGGCCTACATTTGAGTGCTCCATTGACCTGTGTTGATGAGATTTATCTGACTGAGTGAGTGACAACCTGTAGGCTGGCGTTGAGGGGATGTTGGTTATCTTTTGTTTTGGTTTACTTGGGCTTGGCTGAAATCGATCTCGATCTCTTCATTCAGATGTAGATGTCATTATTGACAGAGAATATTGGTTTCTAATTAACGGCTGGCCAATGTTTTCAGAGCTACTACTGAATTGATACTATTATTTGCCTTCGCTGATTAACTGAGCCTCTCTCGCGCCTCAATATTCACTGAACGAAAAAACGAAATGAATTTAAATGATATTAATAACACTTTTTCTCATTTGTCGCTCTCTCTCTCTCTCTCTCTCTCTCTCTCTCTCTCTCTCTCTCTCCTCTCTCTCTCTCTCTCTCTCTCTCTCTCTCTCTCTCTCTCTCTCTCTCTCTCTCTCTCTCTCTCTCTCTCTCTCTCCTCTCTCTCTCTCTCTCTCTCTCTCTCTCTCTCTCTCTCTCTCTCTCTCTCTCTCTCTCTCTCTCTCTCTCTCTCTCTCTGTCTGTCTGTTTTTGTGTATCCACTGATTTAATCACACCTAACACTTGTGGATGGAACTTCTTCACGGTGTTCTCGACTGCACTACGAGGCGGCCGTTTCTGGAGTGGTTTTTGGTTGTTGTTTCCAGATGCACAATCACAATGACACAAATTCTCCACTGCCAAAGTGAGTCTGGTGGTGGTGAGATGTTGGCCGTCCATCGAGTGTGTTTGCGATGAGCTATGGCATTTCAGGTAATCTCTCGGCGCAGTTGCACTTGGCTGGACAGTGGCGGCGGCGGCGGCGGCTGAAGCAGTAGAAGTGTACCTGTTGCTGTAGCTTCGGCCTGTGTTTCTAGTCGATCCAACGGCTGACTGGCCGTCGTCATCGTCGTCGTTGCTTGGCTTGACCATCCTCTCGCTTGGCTTGTCATTCCCGCCCCCTTACCTGGCAACGCTGCCGCCGTCGCCGCCAACGACACAATTCAGCTCCATACACACACCGCCTCGATCCAATTTAACCAGTGCCGTCCAGGTTGTTGTGGTGGGCTGTTATGTGTCTCACACAACATTCATTGCAAGGCAACCTGTTATGTAAGCCTGCTTCTTCGTCGTCGTCGTTGTTGTTGTCGTCATCGTCAAAGGAGCCACAATGAGAACACACACACACACAAGCAACCATCCGTTTTCCTGTACTGTCAGGCATCGGCAGCATCAGCGGCCGGCCACTTGCCTGGCCGCCCGCCTGGCCGCCTGTTTGCTGGCCCGATGTGAGACTGGCTCTCCTGATGTTGCCAATTTTTCAACTCTTTAGAGAGGCAAACCGATGCAGCGCTCGCCAGTCAGGTCCAGCTCGGTGGTGGTGGTGGTGGTGGTTGTTGTTGGCGTTGCAGCTCACGACGGCGGCCGCGACCAGGAGGATGAAGATGAATGTAAAGGCGACCAAACAACAACAAGTGCGCTTGAAATGAGTCGCCCGGCCGGGCAAAGGCGAGCCGGAGCCGAGCCGAGCCGAGCCAAGCCAAGCCAAGCCGGCCAACAACAACACAATGGCGGACAGGCGGGCGGATTCGAGGATGGCGGCGACCGTTGCCACTTGTTGTTGCCGTCGTCGCCGTCGCTGTAGTTGGCGTAGTTGCACTGGCGCGCCCACTATGTTGGACGGAGGCCAACAAAAACACAGCATTCGCATCACACAATAGATCAATGGCGCAAGCTGACAACTGAGCGACTGGCCAACTGTTAAAACACAGCGTCGGACAGGCGCCCGATCGAGTGGACCAGCTGCTTACGAAGCGGTGCTGTTAGTGGTAGACATTGGATTAATGTGGAAATCTATTGGCTTTGGTGAGAATCGGCAGCTGAATGTGGCCTAGAGCAGATTAACGACAACAATAATAACATGGCGACGAGTGCAATGATGATGCCGATGGTCAGTTTCGTTCCTGGGCACCTTGAGATGAGAGGCGAGCCAGTGGTGGTGGTTGGCGCTAGCAAACACAACTCCACTGGCAACCTCTCTCTCTCTCTCTCTCTCTCTCTCTCTCTCTCTCTCTCTCTCTCTCTCTCTCTCTCTCTCTCTCTCTAGAGCCCCTATCTATCTCGCTGCCTTCCCACCTGACTCTGGCCGCCACATCTCCACAGACTGAGAGGGAAAAGTGTATTGGTTGGCGCCAGACAGTCTGCATAGGCTCGAGTGATGCTGCTGGTGCTTGTGGTTGTTTGTCGGCTTGTCGTCTGGCCAGGCCAGGCCAGGCCTGGCTGGCCGTTTAAGTTTGCTCGATTATCAGCAGACTAAAAAGAGACAAGCGGACAGGTGAAGAAAGACAGTAAGAAAGAAAGAAGAGAGAGTCAGACAGGCAGACAAACAGACAGAAGGCAGTCAATCTACGATGACTTCCCGACGCCAGTAAACGTCGTCGTCGGCACCGCCGCCGCCGCCGCCACTCATAATTTACATTTTTCAATCTCAATCATCATCGTCTCGGCCACTAACCCAGCAACGACAGGGCATCAACAACAACAACGACGACGACGGACTTGTTGCTTCTGTTCTCGAGTCCATTCTTTTAACTTGACGACAATTCAACAACAAAACAACATAAAATATGGTGGGTGAAGCTCTTGATTTACAGCCACAGGTAGGAGTGGGGAGAGAGAGACGGAGACGACTCTGAGGCGGACAGAAGTAGATTAGGTTGGAACTTTCGCTTGCGGTAAGCAAATTACAGCCGAAGTCGACGAAATTATACCTTCGGCGAGATTATCATCATTATTTACTTCAAAGAAGACAGCAGCAAAGGCGACGGCAACCATCTAGAGAAGTATCTTACTCGCCGCATCGTTGGCCGCCTACTCATCCCATCTGGCTAATGTTTCCTGCTTATGATAATAAATATGCGCTCTGATTCAAGTTACAGTTCACTCTCACATTTACATAAACAACATCAAAATAAACTGACTTTCTCTGGCGCTTCCACTACGTCACCCCTCACCTGTACCAGGTGAAGGTGTCTATTTGAGGCGCAGTTAGGGAAGAATAATTGTTAGCCTGTAGGCGAGAGCCGAAGAGATGAGCACTTGGCTAGGTGGAGATAGGAGATGTGGGGACGTTTATTCCCAGGCTTTCTAACCTGTGACACTTTGTTACTCCATCAAGACATATCAATCAACGTTTGAGCGAATGCACGCACCTCATCGCGCCGACTTGTCGTCATCATATCAATCTTGATTGAACTCGAGGAGAGAAAAACAGGCGGCTTCTAGTCCCATGTCTATATATAAAGTATTAGTTTTGTTTTGTTCATTTAAGAAACAAAATGCATAGATTTTCAATTGCCCAAACTTGGCCAATGTCAAAATGTTCACGACTTGCTTTAAGGAATAAATGGATGACAATTGGCTTTAGGTCTATCGCATTCAATCGGCTGAGAGTTCCCACCAGTCCTCCGTGCCCTAATTGGATGTCTTGCATTTAAAGCACTTGCTTTCGAATATCTAGGGTCTATGGTAAACTGGCAGAATCTTAGCGCCCTACCCTCATCGTAAGATTTGTCTTGCCTGTTACTCTCCCTTGAGATTCATAACTGACCTGTGTCTGACCATCGGCGGCCGTGAAGAATACTCAACTCTTCTGTGTGACATACAATAGAAGAATATCTTTGATTGTGATGTGAATACACCGCCTTAAATGGCGGCCCTCACTCTAACAGCCTCTGTCTGGGTTCACAGCCTTGCACTGGGCGTTTTGCCGAAGATGCTATCGGCGGTCTATGAATGTGTTTCGAGAGTCGATCTGTAGGCTGAGTGATGATGATAATGATGCGCTAGTGTCTAATTGCAATTGCATTCAAAATTTTGCCTTTTAAGTTAGTTGGCAAATGGAACGACGGAATACAGGTGACGGAAGCTATCCATTTGGTTGATGATCAAATGACACCTCCCAGATGTTCGGATGGGAATTGGTCGGGCACCTGGACGAGTCCTCCCCCTCAGGGCCTGATGATTGTTGCTATTCCCCCATTGAAGCGGCCGATTTTGTGTTTGTTACTATTGCTGTCGCTGATCTGATGACTGATTGGACGACGACTGCGAGTGTATTTATGACACTTTGGTCCATCAATGGCCATTAAACAACATTCGAGCCAAGCTGCGGTTTCCATGCTCGAGCTTTGCTTGCGCCGAATATGTTGTTCAATAATAGAAATGTGAGGATACAAATACTGTTAAAGGCTGGCAAAATTGGTTAAAGAAACAGACAGATTGGGAATTAGATATTGAGAGACGGGAATCCAGTTAGTAGCCTAACACTGCCTAACTTTGCTTCAATTATAAGAAGAAGAGGAAGAGGGAAATGCGCTCGATCCAATTACAGTCCACCTTTACATTTACATAAACAAACCACTTTTGTGCCAGCAGGTCACCTGTACGAGGCAGTTTTATTCTCACTAGAGGTGTCCACCCGAGGCGGCGGAGGCGTTGGAAGACTGGAAAATAATTGCTGCAATTAGGAGGCTGATAACAACAGCATCAGCAACAACAACAACTGATTGTGTCCATTCTTTTTAATATGGCGAGCAACAATTTGTCATCGCTTGCATATTATCCTGATTAAAGGGTGCATCTACATTTGGCTCACTGTTGTAGGCATCTCGCGAGGGCAGGAGCTAATACTCGGCCTCGGGAGAGCCATTTGCTTCGATGATGTAGTCGGCTAATCGAGCCAGAGGAATCCAATTATAGTAGGACCCCTAAGGAACTCGATGGCGTCTTTTGTCTGCAGCTCGCCCAAGTCCAATTGCAACCCAATTCGTTCAATCAACTCGGAGCCCAAATCTGATGCTCCAACATGAAGGCTCTCAGATCCTTCTTTGCCACGCTGTAGAACTCGTCTGAATCGGAGTTTGGCACAATCAAATCTAATGCTATGTAAACCTGCTCGTCCTCCAATTCGAGAGGGTTCCTCTAATATAATCGAGCCCCCTTTTCGTAACTCCATTGTAGATCATACTGTTGATCTCGCCGTTCAGCTTATACGCGGTGTAATAATCGTTCTTGTATGATAATATTTGGACCATTTTACTAATTACATCCGCATCGTAGGATGACATTTGTTCCTTGATAAATCGAGGGTCCGCACTGATCCCTTCGAGCTCAAAGTATTTCTTTATCGTTTCAGCTTTGTCCAATTTATCGACTTTCTTCTCCTCGGCGTCTCTTGTATCTTTCGAGACTTTGGCCTCCTGTTTTCCCTTTATGTTCACACTGTCACCATAACAATCTCGAGCCAACAAACAATAGGCCGAGATGGTCATTACGACAAACCAAATCAATGAATGAGTGATGGGTTTCATCACGGAATAGACACACTGATATTATTGATGAGATTTGTAAATATAGAAAATGGGTTTTATTTATCTATTTATTAGTGGACTTGTTTGGTTACGATATTATGAGTGTTCGAGTGGGTTAAAAATCAATCGGAAGCGAGAAACTAGGGAATGTTGTCGTGTTTCACACCTAGCCGGGAGGTCTGGAATCTATCAATCGATAGAGATCATCATGTTTGTTGTTCTAGAGGGTGTCTCCATTCATTTGGGCATAAAAGAAACTCTTGTGCTTCTCTTCATCCACCTGCTCGTCAATTAAAACCATAACTATCTCTTTGTCTTGAAGGAGATCCACCACAGACAGGCGAATCTTTGGGGGGCGTTATGAAAGGCAAATCGGTTAGTCTCTTGTTCTTGATATCGCTTCCACTGTCCGAATCCTCGTCGTTGGACCAAATAATTGTGCCAGAGTCGTCATTGAGGCCAATGTCAGCACACAAAGTGAAAAGTACCTATGACGACCTTGTCCACTAGATCGGCTAGCGTTGTATCCTTCATAGACAAATGGACTTCTATCTCGGGCGAGTTGCCCTGGAGCAGGCCAAACAGGTAGGTACAGGTGGGAAGCATTCGTACGATGCAATGAGATCCTGTCTAGTGAGTGAGGTGTAATTCAGAAATGTAGTCCGGCCGGCATCCTTCAGTGACTCATTACGAGCTGTGTCGTCCATTTTTCTATATTCCTCTCCAATGGGCATTGATTTCAGCAATCGCATAGCCTGTAAAACCAATAGTCCGCCAACGATTGAGTTTGTAGATGATATGGCGGGAAACAATATTGCCAGCAAGTGATTTTACATCAAACGGAGATTTTCGTTCAATATTAAAACATTGACAACGTAGATTAGATGCGGCAACAACAAAATTGAGCGCCACATCATCATCTTTGTCCCATTGTTGAAAGCCTGAGCTCTGTAATCGTTTGTAAAGCTTTTCAACGGTCTCACTGAATACGTCAACACATTGCTTGAGTGACCATAACCTTTGCTGGCTCAACTTGTGATCATTATCGTTCTCAATACTCTTAGATGAATGGGCCTCATCTTCTTTGAGCTGCGAGTGGTTCAAGGGTGTAGGTTTGGCCGTTCCTTCCAAAGGTTGTCCATAGATAGCAAATAATTGATGTCATGGTGAAATAGCTTCTCAAATAATAGGACGGGGTCATAGTTGTTCTGATTGGCCCAATCACGTGTACTGACGGGGTAGGCTTGACATGGTCGTTGCTGTTGCCATTCGCTTCTTTTTGTTCCATTTGGGGACTGACATCATTGTCCGGGTCCACCTCGCCAAATAGCTGATGGAATAAATGCTTCTGCCCAGACTATGCAATGGATTGGCTGAGACGGAGTATTTTTATGGTGCATGTGGCATATGTACGGCCTTCTTTTTGTAGACCATCACACTCGTAACACGAGCTCAGGTGGTTTTTTGATCATTTTCAATTGTCCAGTATAACCGGCAGTACCTGATTCTAGAAGTGGTATTTCAGCTGCCAGACACATTCGGTTGACATGACTCCTTGCTGGTCTATTGTCGAGTGCATTAATGACAAATGAGTATTGCCTAAAAAAGTCAACATCAAATTCGCTTGATATCACTGACTTGTGGATAGCTTTTAAATTAAGTTTCTCCTGGGTGGGTGCATACTCTGACGAGCAATTGAGATGGCCACCTCGGCCTTGCTTTGGCCAACATTGGATTTATTGAATAAAAACTGCCGATTGAGATTACTGACATCAATGGTGTCCAAGTCGATAGCGTCGACATTCTTGAAGCCACTTAATGTCAGATTCTTTAATACTTCGCAACCAATTCCACCGGCACCAAACAAGCAGAACCCTGCAATTCTCGATCTTTTGCCGCAAATCGGCCATAGTGATCTGATGGCTGGTTGTTGTTATCTAGTAGATTGTCTTAAGGGGGTGTGTCAATTATGATAATAATGTGAATAGTAATTCTCGATGTGTCGAACAGGTATGAGATTAATTAAGAAACAATAATAGGATGGAATTCAGGTAGGGTCGGCCATGAGGTGCCGATCGTGGGAGTTGTGTGTGTGTGTGTGTGTGAGTGCAGTCCTGAACCTACAGTTGGTTTTCGTAGACTATTTACAGTCGTTATGCTGAGGAAAGCTGATGGACGCCGCCATCGAATTAATATATGGAGTCTCTGTCGACCGGCGGGCGAATTCGGCGGCTCACGCGGTTCCTTCCGAAACAACTCATTCTGGAGCGGCAAAAGGAAGTTTGGATTGTCTTTCCACAGTGACCGATGGCGGCTGTCCACATTAAAGTGAACAGAATTGCGAAAATTCGTTCGCCGGCGACAGCCCGCGCACAGCGAACAACATGCATTCGATGTTTCTCGAACACGAGCTGGTGTTATCGCCGCTCTGTCCGCCCTGGCCGCTGGCCGATGTCTTCACGTTGAAACAGACAGATCGCGCACAGACACACACGCGAAAGCAGCGTGTGCGCAATGCAATTTTTTTGTGCACGCCGTCGTTCACTTTCCCAGAAGTTCCAAGGCAAAAATTTAAATGCAAAAATCCAACCAGACACTAGAGAATCATTATCATCATTACTCATTCTATATCTTTAATTCAGTTTACTATTTGTTGATATAAAATATTATTTTCGGTAAATTAATCAATTTATTACAAGTTCAATTAATTAACCATCATCATCATCATCATCAATGATGCTCAGACAATTGACGCAAGCCACCAGGCAAACTGGCATCCTTAATAAATACTTCTTATATGCTGGCACAAGAAATGGCTCATTCACACAGAACTCCATTGAACCGTTATTTAGAAGATATAAAATCAGAATCGGCCCCATAGGTAGCCATGTCATTGGTATTGATCTAGGTACAACAAATTCTTGTGTCGCAGTCATGGAAGGTGCAACAGCTAGGGTAATTGAGAACGCCGAGGGCTCCAGAACAACACCCTCGGTTGTGGCCTTCACACCAGATGGCGAGAGGATTGTTGGTATGCCAGCCAGACGCCAGGCCGTCACAAATCCCAAGAACACATTCTCGGCAACTAAACGTTTAATTGACGAAAGTTCGACGATAAGGAAACACAAAAAGACATGAAACTAGTCCCATACAAGATTGTTAAGGCCTCTAATGGCGACGCATGGCTAGAGGCCAACGGAAAAGTATATTCACCCTCACAGATAGGCGCTTTTGTCTTGACAAAGATGAAGGAAACTGCCGAATCATATCTGGGCAAGAAGGTTAAGGATGCCGTAATCACAAGTGCCGGCTTATTTCAACGACTCACAGCGTCAGGCCACCAAAGATGCCGGGCCAGATCGCCGGTCTCAATGTATTGCGAACCATTAATGAGCCGACAGCCGCCGCTTTAGCCTATGGTGTCAACAAATCCAGAGGGTAAGGTCGTGGCAGTGTACGATCTCGGTGGTGGTACATCTGATGTGTCTATTCTCGAGATCTCCAAGGAGGGCGTCTTCGAGGTCAAATCGACCAACGGTGACACCTTATTGGGTGGCGAGGATTTCGACAACGCCTCGTCAACTACCCAGCATCAGAGTTCAGCGCGAACAAGGTATTGATGTGACCAAAGATATTATGGCTATGCAACGTCTCAAGGAGGCTGCCGAAAAGGCCAAGATCGAGCTGTCTTCTGCTGCTCAGACAGACATCAACCTACCTTACCTCACAATGGACTCATCTGGTCCCAAGCATATGAACCTCAAGTTCACACGCTCAAAATTTGAATTCTAGTTGGAGATCTAATCAAGAGAACAATCGACCCCTGCAAGGCAGCCATGAAAGATGCTCAAATTAAGGCGTCAGATATCGAGGAGGTCATTCTTGTCGGTGGTATGACAAGAATGCCAAAGGTCCAAGAGACCGTTGAGAGCATCTTCGGCAAAACACCCAGTAAGGCTGTCAACCCAGACGAGGCTGTTGCAGTCGGAGCCGCCATCCAGGGCGGTGTATTCACATCACAATCAAAGGATATTCTTCATTAGATGTCACACCTCTATCGCTGGGTATTGAGACACTTGGAGGCGTGTTCACCAAACTAATCAACAGAAACACAACCATCCCGACAAAGAAGAGCCAAGTGTTCTCCACGGCCGCCGACGGTCAGACACAGGTCGAGATCAAGGTTTTCCAGGGTGAACGTGAGATGGCAGCAGACAACAAGGGTCTCGGGCAGTTCTCGCTAGTCGGCATTCCGCCAGCCCCACGTGGAGTTCCTCAAATCGAGGTTACATTTGACATCGATGCCAATGGTATTGTTCATGTTTCAGCGCGCGACAAAGGCACAGGCAAGGAGCAACAGATTGTCATCAGATCATCGGGAGGTTTGAGCAAGGAGGACATCGAGAACATGGTGAGACAGGCCGAGAAGTTCGCCGAAGAGGATCGCCAGAAGAAGGAGACCATCGAGGCCGTGAATCAGGCGGAGAGTATCATTCACGACACAGAGAGCAAGATGGACGAGTACAAGTCGCAACTGCCACAAGAGGATTGTGACAACCTAAAGGAAAAGATCTCTAAGACAAGAGAGATTCTGGCAACAAGGAGAACGTTACACCCCAAGCAATCAAAGATGCAACAAATGAGCTCAGCAGGCCTCCTAAAATTATTCGAAATGGCTTACAAGAAGATGGCCGCCGAGCGTGAGGGCTCCTCCTCGTCATCGTCTTCATCCTCCTCGTCCTCGGACCAGTCTGGAGCAAAGCGAAGACGACAAGAAGAAAGAGGATAAGTCTTGATCTGAGAGAAGAATATATATATAATTAATATAATTGCGAGCCAATTTGAAGAGAGATAGAGAATGAGCAAGAGCGAGAGGGACAGAAGAGACATGAGTTCTAGTTAGCCGTTCAATACAACAAAAAGCTTTGTTCGTCAGTGTCAAATAATTTGTATTAAATGTCTCGATCACTCACTTAATCGATCGATTAGTTGATTGATTGATGTCAACTTTGCCCCTAAACTTGTCGTGTACTATTACTAAGCTGCAAGAGGATGAGATAATGACTACAATTTCTGGATGTATGTGAACACCCGTCCAAAAGTTTTGTCACTCAGCTGGCGCGGTGCACTGCACCCGCATCTGAATAGTCTAGTTGCAAACGCTTTCACACTCCACACTCTCACAATGTTAGTCAAATCCGATCGAGACAAGATTCTTTTTGCGGGCTGCGGCCAATCAATAAGCGACATCGCGCGATTATTGATTGTTATTGTTACCGAATAAATTATATGGGCGTGTCAGCTCAGAAAAAGCTGTGTGCGTCTCGCACACAGCTTTTTTCGCTGCGTCAGAAGTTCAGCTCGCTGCGCTTCGTAGTTCAGCTCATTTTGCTCGCAGTTCAGCTCGCTGCGCGCAGCTGAAATTGTCAGTAGGTGACAAAACTTTTTGGACGGAGTGAACAGACTCTATCAACACAGGCAAAGACTACCAAGTTTGCACTTAAAATAGACGTTGGTTATCAAATTTGAAAACATACACATTCGCTCGACAACAGGCCAAGTCTGCGGCGTGCTCGACACCCAAATCTCTTGACACCATCTGTTTCATTGACAATAATTTTGCTTTGAGAACATTAGTTGATTGGTTGAATCAAGCGACGGTACGACGACAAGTAGCGACTGAGTCAACCCTAATTGTTTGCCGGCTCGGGCGTGCTGTATTGGCGACTACCGACCATAGGCAACCTCAATGGTTATCTATTGATCGACTATGATACGGAGATGTGTCTGTGACTGTGGTTGTGGGTGGGTGTGTTGATGTGGTTGATGTTGTTGTGTCTTATGAATGGCCATAGAACTTGACATAGTCTGTGGGTTAGCGACGGCGATGATGAGTTGGCGCAAAAACAAATGACGAAGGACACATCTTATCGGCTATTGTCTTATCGACGTTGTCGCTGGAGACAGGCCGACTTGAGATTATATCTCATAGACTCGATCTCCATACATCACCAGCATCAACAGCAACGACCACATCGACGGCCACTCTAGAAACAGCAGTCTCTTCTTGATGGTGCTGGTGGTGGCTGTCATCAATGTTTCAATGTTCATCATTGTCAATTCTATCGTTTCCGATACAAACAATTCAAGAATACATAGAATGTACAGATGTAGTTATTATATCACCATTGTCGTTTTTAATTGATATACCCAAAACACACAAGAGTTGTTATATCATCAAGAATCATTTAAATATTTAGATAACATAATACAATATTGTTATTATCATCATCATAATCATGACAGACACAACGAAGCACAAGCACGAAGATCAGCCGAAGAACCTGTACGATGAGGCGAACGTTTTGTCGAAGGTCTTCTTTTTTCTGGTTGAATCCCTTCATCAAGGAGGGCTTCAAGAAGGATCTGACCCTAATGGATCTGTACCAGGCGCCCAAGGAGGATTGGGCGCGATCTCGGCCAGACACTGAAACGAGAATGGGACAAGGAGCTCAGATTGAAGGTTCGCGTAGGCCCAGCCTTGGCCGAGCCATCTGTCGCGCCTTCGGCTTCTGCATCTGCTGTCAGGTATTTGGGTGACACTGGGCGAGTGCATAGTCAGGCCCCTGCAAGCAATCTCATTGGGTTGGATCATCCGTGACGGCAACGCCTACCTCGCCATGCCCGCGGCCACCACAGATCCGGGGCTGGTATTGAACGAGGCCCATTATAGGGTCTTCTCATGATGGCCTCATACTGATTGCCCTATCTATTATTGCTTTAATTCACTGTCCATCCTTGGCGTGTTCTGGTACACAAACATACTGGCATGAAGGTCCGTGTGGCCTGTTGTCATTTGATCTATAGGCATTCGCTAAAGCTCAGCAACGCAGCCATTGACAAACAACAGTTGGGCAAATGGTCAATCTATTGACGAACGACGTACAACGATTCGATATAGCCCTGAATTTTATACAATATTTAGTTATTGCCCCATTGCAGGCTGTGATCGTGGTAACCGTGTTGTCTCTGTCTTTTATTTGGGCTTACTCCACTATTGCCGGCTCAATCATCCTCCTACTGTACATACCATTCCAGTATTTTATGTGGCCAATGGAATGGGCGCCTGAGACAGGCCACAGCCTCGCGCACCGACGAACGTATCCGTTTGATGAACGAACTCATACCTCGCCATGAGAGTCATCAAGATGTACACCTGGGAGGACCCATTCGCGACTCTGGTCGAGGTGGCCTGTGAACGAGGTCCGCCTCATCAGATACACCACCATATTGAAGGCAATCAATTTGGCCCTGTTCTTTGTGTCCTCAAAGATCATTTTGTTTATCATATTCATCACCTACGTCCTGCTGGGCTATACACTCGAACCAGAGACAGTGTTCGTGGCCATTACGCTGTTCAATGCCGTCCGATTGTTCATGACACTGTTCTTTCCCTATGGGATGGCCCAGCTGGCCGAGACGGTGATTTCCTGCAATCGTCTGCAGGAATTCCTGATGCTGCCCGAACAGGAGGGCTCGAAGAGGGTCATCAGGAGACGCCCGACAAGAAGGACGATATTGAGGTGATGTCGTCGGACGCCAGCGCCTACTGGACACTCATCAACAAGACGTTCCCGCCGTGCCTGCCGACGATCCCAACAAGACAAAGACATCCAACACCACCACCACAACTACCACAAACAACAACACGAGCGGCAAGACATCATCAACAACAATAACGACCACCACAACCAACAACAACAACTCGCCCAAACCGAGCCACCAGTTGCCCAGAGGAACCAACAGAATGGAGGCAGTCGAGGCGACCTTAGGGCAGTACGTAATTGATGAACAACTCCATGAAGAACTCGTCCAGTTTGTTTCTGTCGGCCAATATCCATTTGTCGAGCGACAAACTCAACGGTATTGAGCAAACAGGAATCACAGCCCTCCAGAATATCACCTACAACGTGAAGGCCGGCGAGCTGCTGGTCATCCTGGGCAGTGTCGGCTCAGGTAAATCCTCTGTACTGATGTCCATCCTGGGCGAACTGCCCCTCTCGGGCCAGATGCGCATCAAAGGTAACATCTCGTATTCATCGCAGGAGCCGTGGATCTTCGCTGGTAGTGTCAAGCGAGAACGTACTGTTCGGGAAACCATATGACGAGAAACGGTATCAACAAGTGCTGACGGCTTGTTCGCTGGATCGCGACGTCAAGCTGTTCCCCATGGCGACGAGACGGTTGTGGGCGAGCGGGGCGTGTCGTTGTCGGGCGGCCAACGGGCTCGCATCAATCTGGCCCTGAGCCATCTACTACGAGGCCGATATCTATCTGCTGGACGATCCGCTGTCGGCCGTCGACACTCTGCGGCCAAACACATGTTCAACGAGTGCATCTGCGGCTTCCTCAAGGACAAGGCGGTCATTCTGGCCACCCACCAGACACAGTTCGTCAAGAAGGACACCAAGGTGCTGTTCTCGACAAGGGCCGCCAGATATCGTGCAAGAGCTACGCGGACAACAAATCGCTGCAGTCGTTCATTGGCTCCACCTGGGAGAAGTCCGACAGCGAGTCGGCCATGTCTGGCGCCAAGCACAACACCAGCGGCCGCCGTTCGGCGGGCAACCGCAACAACAACAAGTCGTCGTCGTTGACCGGCTCCACGGCCACCAACACCAGCACCAGTCGGCTGGTTTCTAGACTCGTCGCCAGCGCCAAAGGCTGGCTCCGTGGGCGCCATCGCCACCGTGGACGATAAGCAGCCGTTGCTTGCTGGAAACGCCAGCAGTGGCGGTGGAAGTTCCTCGGACAGCGACGATCCAGATGGCCATGGAGATGGGCCAACAAACGTGAACCAAATCACGGGCGAGTCGCCCGCATGAAACAACAAGCCGAGTCGACCAACGACAAGGTGGGCTGTGCCATCTACTGGCACTATGTCCGCTCCTGTTCCGCCCTCATTCTCATCTTCATCGTTGCCTTCTCCAATGTGGCCACCCAAATCCTATTCAATGGCAGCGACTCTGGCTCAGCTACTGGACGGACACCGAACAACGGAAGGCGGCCGCCGGCGGCACCTCCGACTACGAGCCAGTCACTCTCACAGACACTCTGACCCTCCGCGAGAATGCCACCATCTACGGCATCCTCATTGCCTCCTGTTTGTGCTCACACTCGTCCGGACCACTTGTTTCTTTGTCGCCTGTACCAGGTCGTCCATTAATTTGCACAACAAGCTGTTCAGGTCGGTCCTCAGGGCGCCCATCGTTTTTCGACTATACGCCCATCGGTATCATCTTGAATAGAGTGTCGCGCGACATGGGCATCGTGGACGACCTGTTGCCGCCCACCGCCTTCGATACCATCGAGATATTCATCAATGTGCTGGGCATTCTGGTGACGGTGACCATCGTGTATCCACTGAACGCCATTCCCGCGGTGATCCTGTGTTTGATTGTAATCATCTTGGCGCATGTTCTACATACGAACAGTGAGATCCATCAAGGCGATCGAGGCGCCACCAAGTCGCCCGTCTTCTCGCACCTGGCCACCTCGCTCAATGGGCTGGCCACCATCAGGGCGTTCAAGGTAGAGCCTGAGTTCGAGCGGCGCTTCGACTCACTACCAGGACGTGCACAGCTCGGCCTGGTTCATCTTTGTGGCGGCCGCCCGTTGGCTCGGCTGTACACTGACTGGATCTGTATTGGCTGGCTACATCGGCGTCATTACAGTCCTCATGACACTCACCATTGGCTCCACCACGGGCGGCCAAATTGGACTGGCCATCTCGTCGGCGCTCGCCCTTTCGGGCTCCTTCCAGTAGGCGTCCGCCAGTCGACAGAGCTGGAGAGCCAAATGACATCGGTGGCCCGCATTAAGGAGTTCAGTGAGCTACCTGAGGAGCCGCCGCGTACGTCGCCCGCCGAGTCGAGGCCAGCCTGAGTCGAGTTGGCCCGAACGCGGGGCTATCAAGTTCCAGCACGTCAATCTGAGATACTTCGAAAACGAGGAGCCAGTTTTGAAGGACCTCACTTCAAGTTCGCGAAGGCGAAAGGTGGGCATTGTCGGCAGGACCGGCGCAGGTAAGTCCAGTATCATTGCCGTACTGTTTAGGGGCTCACCGAGCCCGAGGGCTCCATAGAGATCGATGGCATCGACACCAAGTCCATTGGTTTGCATGAGCTCCGTAAGAAGTTGTCCATCATTCCCGCAGGAGCCCATTCTATTCAATGGGCCAGTGAGACGCAATTTGATCCATTCGAGGAGTACCAGGACGCCGACCTGTGGAGTTCCCTGGAGAAGGCCGATTTGAAGGAGGCCATCAGGGAGCTACCCGGCGGACTGGACGCCGAGCTGAAGGAGGGCGGCAGCAACTTCAGTGTGGGCCAGCGGCAGCTCATCTGTTTGGCGCGCGCCATTTTGCGCAAGAATCGCATCATCATCCTGGACGAGGCCACGGCAAACGTGGACAAACAGACGGACAAGTTCATTCAGAAGACAATCGACAGGTCATTCGCCAGTTGCACGCGGCTCACCATCGCGCATCGCCTGGACACCATCATCGGCGGAGTCGGACAGGGTGCTGGTGATGGACGCCGGCCAGGCGCGCGAGTTCGACGAGCCCCATCTGTTGCTACAGAACAGGTCGAGCATCTTCTCGACGATGGTGAAGAACACCGGCAAGAACGAGGGCCGCCTCCGTGAGAAGGCCGAGCACCACTACAAGAGTCGCCATGCTGCCAGTGGCGGCCGTCTAATTGATTGATTGTCGATGATTATTGGCGGTAAAACAGAGTCGTCGTCGTTGTCGTATATTTAATGATTTAGAATTAATTTAAATGAGTCCAAGTTAATGGTGTGAATCGAGGCGACCACCAAAGCAGCAGCAGCAGCAGTGGGTTTGTGAGTGTATTATATGATGTATAGTATAGATCGAGCAATAAAATAAATTTTCTCTCGTAGCGGGCGAATAGTAATGGCCATTCCAATTTGGTCAATACATTTTGCGTCCCATCGGACACAGGCCAGTGGAGGCGGCGGCGGCCATGCTTGAGCTCGACGGCCGCCAGTGGGCGCACCTTCTGGTTCTTGATGATGCAAGCGAACCTCTACGGCAGCCTAACTGGACGAGACATGACTCACCTGGAGGAGTCTAGTTGTCTTGTCGGCCAGCGTCCGAAGGGGACCGCAATGCCGCAAACTAAATGCGAACGACGAGGTACCCTCACGAGACTGGACATGACCACTGCTTTGAGTCGATGGAGGCGGCGGCGGCGGCGATTCTGAACGACCTAATAAATCTCATTAGAGCTGCACATTCTCGTTAGTTTGTTTGTTCGTTAGACGATCGTCGGTCAGTCCAATGCATCGGCCGGTCCAGTCTGGCTGTATGGCTCTTCTCTCCACCTCCACCTCCGCCTCCTCTTTCGTCGCCGTCGTCGTCGCCACCATCCGCCAGTGGTCGTTCTCATTGTCTCATGTCCATCTGCAGAGGCTCATCATCATATTACATATATCTATATATATATATATCATGAGATCATTGCAGTCGGCCGGCCAGGAGGATGAGCACAACCAAATGATTCCCAATGCCCACCGGCCGCCGCCTCCTCGGCTTGTTGTGTCTGTGTGTGTGTGAATGTTTGTTTGTCGTCCTCTTGGCTTGTCGTCGTCCTCTCTTCTACCTGTTGCTCTTTGCAGTTGTTGTCTCGCTTCATTAAGCTCGTCCAGCGGCCAGAAAGCGCAAATGTAGCTTAGTGCTGGATAAATAAATAGATAGATAGAGATAGTTAGCTGCTATTAGCCGCTTATTCAACTTGCAAAAGTGGCCTTCTTCTGGCAAAGTCGTCCTCCTCCTCCTTCTCTCTTCTTCTCCTTCGCATAGCCGGCGCATTTGTGGCATTATGCAGCCTCACACTTAACTGGCCGCCGTCGTCGTCGTCGTCGTCTTGCTCGATCTAGTTCATTCAACTCCATTCGACGGAGACGACGACCACTGGCTGGCTGCCTGTTCGCTGGTCTTCGTGTTTTGAAGCTCGCCAGTTGATTGGCCAACAAAGTCGAGGCGGAATGGAGCGCCGCATTGGCTCGCTCCAGCAAACAGGTGGCCGCCAGATCCTTCTGCTTCTGCTTCTACTTTCCTTGTCCGCCGCCGCGGCAGTGGCCATTGCCGTCGCTGTCGCCTATCGAATAGGCTTGCCCTTCGATAATGCCCAAGCAGTTTGTTTACCTTTGCAAGCGAGCGTGTGTCTGCCTATGTGTGTGACGAGAATGGCGCATTAATTATCATTGCAATTGCGCTACTCGAGCAGCCACAGGCCGAGACCATCCATTTGAATGGAGCTACACGACGACGTCGACGATGTTCATGATGATGATGATTAGAGGAGGAGGAGGAGGACGGCGGCGGTGGCGGCGAAGAGGTTTGCCGCTGGTCAACGACAACAACAACAAGTGGCCGAGCCGGCCAGCGAGAGGACTCCTGAGCTTCTTCTGCTGGCCACTGGCGCCTGCTAATCAGTCCAGCTCCAATGACCTGGCCGAAAAGGAAAGACGACGACGACCAAGACCAAGACCAAGACTGAGGATGAGAATGCAAACTGATCCAAATATCTCCTTCTGGCAAAGTTTGCAACTCATATATCCAACCCACTACGCCAATGTTTGCACTGTAAAACCTAACAACAGCCAGCCAGCTAGAGACTTCTGGCTTTGATTAGCGGAAAAAACGAGAGCTTCCAATCAGAGGCGACGTTCACGACAACCTGCCAGTCGGACGTACGGACAAGCGGAAGCCCGATCAAGGCCGCTGTGTGTCTAATTAGGGCTGCCGTCGTCGTTGCCGCCGCCGCCGCCGCCACCTTCACCGACAGGTAAGTCACACGGCCGGCGCCATTGTTTGGGCCGACCTTTGCCGGTGGATGTGTCGTCTATGTAAATGTCAACTCCAAACAACTCGCTTGTAGCTGCAATTGCAATAAAGCCGGCCAAGTAAATGATATGGCCCAGCTAGGAGCTCAAAGCCCGTAGTAATTGTAAGCTGCTCTCGCGACTTGCACCTCGGCTTTGGTGGTAATTATATGCTATGTGAGAGCACCGAGTAACGGGCGGGTTAATTGAAATTTACACCAATATGAATTGGGACTGGGCTAACAAAGGGCCGTTACTTGTTGCTCTGATGGTTCCTCATCGAGATCCTTCAGCCGCCAGCATAGGACGGAGGAAGCCTCTACGTCCGTCCAAGTAGAGCCTCTTTCTTAAATTATTTGTAGACTTGGCTCGTCGTCGTTGTTATTGTTATCGTCGGCGCCAATCCCCAATAACTACTTTCATTGTCGACGTCGCGTCGTCGTAGTCGTAGTCATCTTCTTGTTCTCTTTTAATGTCGTCATTATTTGGATTGGAAGCCGAAGACGGCCAGGTACAGGTGGTCGGCTACTATCATTAGGCGGATCATCTCGTCGGGTTCGTCCAATCGACGTCGGCCGAGCCAGCGAAAGTGAATCAGTGCTGTTACTTCTTGTTGTTACCTCTTCCATTCCGACGTCAAGATCAGCAGCAGCAGCCTACTGGTGTTGGTTGGTTGGTTGGTTGGTTGGTCGGTGTGAACCAGCAGCCAGAGTGGAGTGTCAACTGGCAGAGATAATAGAAGGGAAGAGCCTCTCGTGAGTTCTCCTGCTCCTCCGGTCGGCTGGTCGTCTCCTCTCACCTGGCTTCCATGGACTACAGTAACTTCTTTGGTGGCGCCACATTTGATAGGCGAACGAGTTGGATTAATTCTCGACTACTGCGACTATCCAAGAGGCTTGTCTTTGTGATGGTGGCCGTGGTCGTGCCAGCCGTCGTCAAATTGCTGTCGTAATTGATGGATTACTTTAAAGTGCCAGCGAGAGAGACAGATAGAGGCTCGCCTCGTAAGTTTAGGGGAAGTCGACGAGACCGACAGAGACAGAGGACGCATATTCCACCTAAGACGACGACGACGACGACGACGAAAGGAATACAATTCCAGAGGCTCAGGTTGCTGACACAAGTTGCTTGGCCGGCCGACAGAGGCTTCATTGTCGTGCTCGTCCGCCTCTTCTTCATACTCGTTTCTCTTGCAGTTTTCATTAAACGTCAACATTCAGGTTTCCAAACGGCCTGGAATTTGTTTGATTGATCTCTTTAAGCGAATGGGTTCGGTAAACGGCATGATAATGATGGTGATGATGACGCCGCCACCGATGACGACGAGCAGGACGACTATCATCGTCGTTATGCTGGTGGAGCTTCCATTGGCCAGCATGCTAATGTCGGCGACGGCGTAAAAACCTCCGGCGGCCGCTCTCAATTAGCTTTCGTAGGAGTAGTTTTCATTTCTAATGGGCAAAAGAATTAGAATCGGAAGGACGGCGACTGGGAAGACGACAACACCAACAGGTTGTACTAAGCCGGCAACAATAACGACGGAAAGAACCAATAAAGTAAGCGAATGCAATCTCCAGTTGCTAGTGGAGAGAGAGAGAGAGAGAGAGAGAGAGAGAGAGAGAGAGAGAGAGAGAGAGGCGCCAAAGCAGTAGCAGATTCCCCTGTCGTCGTCGTCGTCTTGTGTTGATTAATTTGTCAACTTGTTATTGCTAATATTAAAAATTATTATTGTTTGGCTTGTGTTCTTTGGCCCAGAGGAGGGAAATCTGGAAATTCGAGTTAACATTGAGCGGATTTACCTGAAGACGCCCAAGACGATTACAACAATCGGCACAGGTTCAACGCAGGCCCATCGCATGCGTGATAATAAAATAATGATACGACGACGACGACGACGACGTCTTCTACTACTACCAGGAATACCTTGCAACGTCAGTACAAGCCCACAACTGGCTAGAGGGAGGCTTCTCGAGCTCGACAATGTTGTCACAACCCTTTAAAGTCGGCCGCGCCAGCTCCACGGCCAAACCCTCGGATGTTGCTAGGCCTTAACCCTGGCCTGTCTGTCGTTGTTGTGTCTTAACCGCTGTCAGATGAGGCAACACGTGTCATTCCGTCCGTCTGTCTGGCTTCCTCACAGTGGCGCCCCTTCGAAATGTTTATTTGCACAATCAAGAGCGAGACAGTTCTCGGCGCTTGTTGGCTGTGACCACTCGGCGGCCATGCAACAGGTGCCAACTGGCTGGAGCTGCTAAGATGGCGCGCCGGTGGTGGTGGGCCTGTCGTCTGAGGAGCAGAGACGTCAATGTCAGGGCTCGGCCGAGCGTTACGCAAGTCGACTTGATTCGAGATGACGACGACGACTGGAAGCGAGTCGCTTGATCAGGTTAGCCGGCTGGTTGGCTGCCCGTCTATCTATCTGAATGACTGGCTGCTTGGATGGATGGTTGGATGGATGGATAGATGGATGGAAGTAAGAAGATGAACTGCAACGACGCGATGGCGACAAGTTTGTTTAAACTCTTAGCAAGCTCGCCTTCCTCTTCGGAGTCTCTTTCCGACGGGACACCCGCCTCTGCTATTGCCGCCTGAATCCTGGAAGGTTTACGCAACAACAACAACAACTACTACAACAACAACTGCAACAACAACTACAACTATAAGTCATCCTGGCTGACGCCGGTAAACTGAGATGCTACCAATGGATGCAACGACAACAGCAACAACAACATAGCACTAAATTAGCTGATGGCCGCTGACGGATGGGCTCATTCCAGACTAGCTCATTGGTTTGCTCATTAGCTCCATGTACACTCGTTCCAAATGGCGGCCTGCGGACAGTATCGGGTAGATGTTGAATGAAGTCCAGCGCCCGCCAACAACAGGTAGCTCCTCGTAGCAGCTTCAAGTGGATCCGACACGAACTGAACTTGGCCCGTCCGTTTGTCGCCAGCCAAATGAGCCTTAATTTATCGCCAGCGGTCAGTCTTCTCCTCTTCCGTCTCGTCTCGTCTCGTCTCGTCTCTTGGACAGAATAATCGTAAACAAACAGACGAACGAACGAACAGGCCCAATGAGATGTCCGGCCTGGAGAGAGTCCCAGGTGAAACCAACGGCATATCGATGGCCGCTCCTTGGCCTCCTACCTGACTTGGCCGCAAGAGATTGCTCATCTTATCTGCCTCTATCTCAATTATTTTGCGGCTCGTTTACCGTTGCCCACGAGCCAGGCCAGATAGCTTTAGTTTTATCAGCAACATGTTGAATGGATGTTGCACTTCACATCCACTGATAGTTTGGTTATCTCTTCTGATAAATCATGTTTTCGTTCTCTCTCCCTCTTTCTCTGTATTAAACAACGAACATCATCAACAGGAGTACTCCATGTCGTCCTGCGCCAATGCAGTCTCTTTGAGGCTGATGCATTTGCTTAGGCGTTTGTGGAGGCGCATCCCAAAGGGCCAGGATCCGCCTCCATGCCAGAAGCCTCCTGCTCGGTGTTAATGTTTATTCTCTCACGTGAGAGGCAACTACTTTAGCGGCCGCCGCCACGGCCACCGCTGCTCAATGGTCACACAGTTACAACAAGTCTCGGGATCATCGTGCAAAACGGGATCCAGTTTTGGCCTGAATGATCTCCTCGCTGGCCGCCAATGGACTCATCCGAGCGAGCCAGCTAATGAAGATGGCCAATGGACACTGGCAGAAGCTTGAGACGAGCAAATTGGAGGCGAATCATGAGACCAGAGAGCGAGAGATATGCGTATACCTGCTCCTTTTGGGATTGGTTGTAGACTGGAGTGGCGAGCAGCAGACATTAGTTAGTTAGTTAGTCAGTCAGTCGGTCGGTCGGTCGGTCGGTCGGTCGGTCGGTCGGTCGTTGGAATGATCTTCAATGGGATCCAACTGGTGAACCATTTGAATATTATAGCCAACATTACTCGCCTCTACTCTAGCGGACCAAATACAAACACTTTTGGCTAACTAATTCAGATGGATAGGACGACCAAGCCACACAACAAGCTTCAATTGCCTGTAGAGTGTAGCTGAGCTCACCTGGCGGAGAGGTGAAGCTAGCCGAGCATACAATAAGCGCACAACAGTTAACAAGACCAATCAAACGAGTCACTTCTTCTTCTTCTTCTTGCAATGTTTTCTGTTGCTCGAGAGGCATAGGCAACAAGTCGGGCGGTTCATCGGCGGCGGCCGACGACGACGACGACGATGAGAAGAACTTCAAGGCGGAGGAGGAGAAGTCAGTTGAGTGAGAAGCAGAGATTCTACCCGTTGCTTCTGTTGTTGCAAATGCATTCAGTTGTCTCATTGAATGCGCCTGCCTGCTTCTATAAGGCGTCCACAACCATCTTTTCTAAAAGAAGCCGAGGAGACGACGACGACGACGGCGGCGGTGGCGGCGGCAGCAGCAGCAGCGGAGAGGACGACACATTTAAACTAGTCGACCACTAGACAGCAGAAGAGTGCATAGATAGTAAAGCAATTAGAGTTACTACCTGAGACTGGCCGAATTGAACTGGAACTGAACTGAGCCCAGCACCGATTGCAGAGCTGTCTTTCAGGCCAAGTCGGAGGACGACGACGATCGGACGAAAACGACGACGACTGAGTCCACCAAGACGAATCAAATGAGCTTCAGAGACTAATGCGAACGAGTGTGAGTTGAATGTTTAAATAAAAACCAGAATATCAACTCGAGACTTGAAGCAATGGCGCCGGCCGGCCAACCTAATCTCGAGGAGTCCATCGGCACCAGAAACAGACGACGACGACCGAAGAAGAAGAAGAAGAAAACAGACCGGCCAACATCATCGTCAGTTGGTGCAACAAGTAGTATATCAAAAGACCAAGTCCACTGCAATAAGAAAAAGTTTTTATTAGATCTAGTCGAAGCAGCAGCAGTATCATCTCCACCTCCATTAGGAGTCTCTAGCTCTTTCCTCTCCTCTTCACCTTCATCTTCATCTTCACCTCCATCATCATCTTCATCATCTCCATAATCACAATCATCATCATCACCTTCTTCTGGTTGTCATCTTCTACTCTTCTTCTTCTTCTTCTTCTTCATCTTCATCTTCTTCTTGTTCTCCCTCATATTAGAAATTTTTAATTATTATTATTATTATATTATTATTATTATTACTATTATCTTATTATTATTATTATATCAACTGATTAGTTCCATCAATCAATCAATTCATCTATCTTATCTATCTTAGTCAATACATCCATCCATCCATCCATCCATCTGTCATATATCATATATTGTTAGTTTCTGTTTGTTATTAGAGTTTGTTTTGGTTCATTCGTAGATTGTCCTAGTTGAATGAGAGAAGACACAGCAGCGATCTGTTGAATACCACAAGAACATTATGATGCGTCAGAACTTTTTCCAATTGAACAATCAAAGAACAACCACACACAGCAGACACTAATTGCAAGATTCAAATCGCCAGAAAAAAGCAATCGAACAAACACACACAAACACAAACACAAACACAAACACACCAAACACAAACACAAACACAAACACAAACACAAAA
This sequence comes from Oxytropis ochrocephala, assembly GCA_020916435.1. NCBI lineage: Eukaryota > Viridiplantae > Streptophyta > Magnoliopsida > Fabales > Fabaceae > Oxytropis > Oxytropis ochrocephala. The sequence goes on from JAJHUT010000153.1 coordinate 302,829, forward strand.
CCAAATCATGCAAACACAGTCCAAGCACGACATAGTGGCGCCCCTGGCAAATCCTTGCAGTCCAGCCGACCAGTTGGCCAGCCGGAGGCGCGATCGGCGTGGCTCGCGTCGTGCCAGTCGCCTTCGCCCTGAATAGACCTCAAAACAGTGAGCCTTTAAATAGTAGTAGCAATAGTCGTAGTAGTAATCAAAATCATGTAAATAACTAACAACAACAACAACAACAACAACAACAACCACCACCACCCAATACACCTATCACATCACATCAACACCTACACATACGTCCCCTACAACAACAATATCAGAAACAACGACAACAACAACAACACTACCAGCAGAAGAACCGCAAACCATTAAACAATTTAGTGATAAATCTCTGCAAGAATTGGCCGAATATTATCTCAACTTGGAGCCGGCCGACATACCTGACACCGGTTTCGTGGTCGCGGGCATTGCGGGCCGCTTTCCCAATGCAGACAACCTGAACGAGCTCTGGGAGAACCTGGTCAATGGGCGCGACATGGTGCTCGGTCCGGACGACAAGCGTTGGCCTTTAGGTGAGTAATTGATGACTATCTGCACCTGTTACCAATGCGTGTGTGCTCGAGTGTGTCAACTAACTGCTTTTATCTATCCATCCATCCATCCATCATCTGATGATAGGCCTGTGGATCTGCCCAAGAAGGCCGCCAGAATCAAGGACATCTCGCTCTTCGACAACCAATTCTTTGGCATCCCCAAGGACCAGGCCGACTACACCGACCACCAGCTGAGGAACCTGTACGAGGTGATCTACGAGTCGATGCTCGACGCCGGCCTCAATCCGGCCAAAGTGCGCGGCGACAAGCGGACAGGCATCTTTGGCTTCCATACGGCCGAAACCGAGAACGAGTTCATGGAGAAGCCCCACTACAAGACCACTGGCTATCAGGCGCAACTGCTGACGGCCGTCACCAACTACTTCGACATTCGGGGCATTGCCGGCTCCTACGATGCCGCCTGTGCCTCGTCGTTTGCCGCCTTCCATCAGGCGGTGCTCAATCTGAGGGCCGGCCTGGTGGACACGGCCATCGTTTGCGGGTGAACATATCGGTGCGGCCGGGCACCGCCTACCAATTCCTATTGCTGCAAATGTTGTCGCCCACGGGCTCGTCCAAGTTCCTGGACGCCTCCGCGGACGGCTACGCCAAGACGGAGGCCTGCGTCTCCACCATACTGACCAGGGCCGACCTGGCCCAAGCGCTCGTACGCGGCCATCGTCCATACCAGTGCAACAACGACGGCTTCAAGGTGGAGGGCATCACCTATCCCTCGTCGCAGGTCCAAGAGACTCTCGCGAAGGAGGCCATCATTGAGGCGGGCGTGGACCCGAAACAGATCGTCTACGTGGAGGCTCACGGCACTGGAACGCCCGCGGGCGACCCCGAGGAGGCGCGCGCCATTGCAAAGGTCTATTGTGAGAATCGCGATCAGCCACTGTTGATTGGGAGTGTCAAGTCGAATTTGGGCCACGCGGAGGGCGTCAGTGGGCTCTGTTCATTGGCCAAGGTGATCTGTACGTTCGAGAACGAACTGTTGCCCTGCAATCTCCACTATCACAAACCAAACCCCAACATTCAGCCACTTGTTGAGGGCCGCCTGAAGCCCGTCGACCAGAACATTCCGTTCAAGCACAATCTGATCCCCATGAACTGTTACGGTTTTGGTGGTGTCAACGTGCACGGCATCTTCAAGACCCACACGCGAGCCATCGACCCGAAACGAGACTACAACATTGCGCCCGAATTCCCGAGGCTGATCACCATGTTTGGACGGTCCCAGGCAGCCCTCGAGTTAGCCTTCGATGAATTCAAGCGGGGCTGCGCCTATGGCGACACCAAGAACTCGAGACGCCTGTTGACTCGCGACTATTTGGCCCTATTGGACTCGATCAACGACGGGCCCATCGACAAACTGATGAACTACCGCGGCTACCTGTTGCTCGACAACCAGCTCAACGAGATCGCCCAGAGCATCGTCGAGATGAGCGGCTCCGCGGCAGCTGCAGCGGACGCCGCCGAGACGGGCCAGGTGAGCCAACTCATTGGACACCAGGTGAAGGACGACAAAATCGACTGGCAGGAGACCTCGAGGAGGCCCCACTACCAGGACAGCAAGCGCCAGGTGTGGTTCGTCTTGCCGGGGCTGGGCTGCCAGTGGAAGGCCATGGCCAAGAATCTGATGCAGTTCAGGCCCATTGCCCGTACTCTCGAGCAACTGGCCGATGTGCTCAGACCGCTCGGCGTGGATCTGCTCGATACACTGACCAATTCGGGCAAGAACGTCTACGAGAACAATGTGGTGAACTTGTTCACCGGCATTGTGGCCGTTCAGATAGCCCTGATCGACCTGTTGACCCTGTTGAACGTGAAACCGGACGGAATTGTGGGCCACTCCATAGGCGAGATCTCGTGCGCCTACGCGGACGGCCTCCTCGATGCCAAGGAAACCATCCTGTTGGCCTACCATCTGGCGAAGCCCATCGACGAGCTCGTCTGCATCGCGCCATGGCGGCCCGCCTCGCTGGGCGTCCGTCAGGCCGAACGCTATCTGGCCCAGTTCGTGGAAGGCAGCGCGCCAAAGCGGTCGCCTCTGGTGCCAAGTACGATAGGACGAGTGTCGAGATTGGCTGCATTAATGGGGACGAGTCCATTACACTGTCGGGTGGCCGCGAGGAGATCTACGAGTTTGTGGATATGCTTACGGAGGAGAATGTCTATGCGAGACACATTGCCGATGTCCGCACGGCCTTCCACAACAGCTCGCTGAAGTGCATCGAGAAGGAGTTGCTCGACTCCGTGCAAAAGTTGTTCAACAACAACGACATCCAGTCCAAGGAGGCCGGCCAATTCCGTAGCAAGAACTGGTACAGTACGCTGTACGGCCAGACAGCCAACTCACAACAGAAACAGCAACAGCAACAGCAACACGACAAACAATCATTAGGATCCAAGCAACAGTTCGAGATCAATGCCCAATACTACGTGGACAACCTGTGTTCGCCTGTACAGTTCCGCGAGGCCATCGATAATGTGGTGCCCGAGTCGACGATCATCGTGGAGGTCGGCCCACATGGCCTGTTCCATCCCATCCTGAAACAAAAGTACCTGACCAAATTGAACTACGTCACTCTGATGAAACGCATGGACGGCTCCGTGGGCTCGCTACTCACCGGACTGGGCCAGCTCTATCAGCTGGGCCAGTCACTGAAGCTGGCCAACCTGTATCCGAGTGTCCAGTTCCCCGTGGCCAAGGGCACCGGCTCCATCTCGTCCATCATCCGCTGGAACCACCAGCAAAAGTTCCACGTTGCCAAATATCCCGAGGCCTTTTAGGCGGCCCCCGTGCGAGGCCCGTGTCAAGTTCGACCTGATCGACGAGTCCGACAAGTACCTGGCGGGCCACTGTGTCGATGGACGTATCCTCTTCCCGGCCACTGGCTATTCTCTATCTCGTCTGGCGCTCCCTTCTCGCTCACCATGGGACAAGGTGAGACTCGCCCATCAAAACCACCGGCGAGGCCGTCCTCGTGCCCGTGGAATTCTCCAATGTTCGCCTCTATCGGGCCACCATCCTCGGCTCGGCACCCGTCGAATTGCTCGTCCGTATCGAAGAGGCCACTGGCCAGTTTGAGGTGCGCGAGGGGGCCTGTGGTGGCCGATGGCCTACATCTCACAGCCCAAAGTGAACCCGGACGGCCTCCAGTACGAGTATATCCGCGACAATCCGCATTCAAGAACAAGAACATGTCATTGGAGACGGGCGACGTCTACAAACAGTTCCGTGTCTGCGGCTACGACTACGGGGAATCCTTTAGGAACATCGTGCGCGCCTCCTCGGACGGCCTCCATGTCCAGGTGAAATGGACCGGCCAATTCATCCCATTCTCGGACTCTGTCCTCCAGTCACTCTTCTTGGCCATCTGTAAGCGAACCTCGGCCCTCTTCCTGCCGACAAAGTTCGAGTATATGCGCATAAACCCAAAGATGCTCCAGAAGAAGGTGGACGAGGCGGCCGCCGAAGAGAAGCCCTGCATCCTGGACGCCTACTGCGAGCTCGAGACTGGAATCATCGTCACCGACGGCATTGAGATGCGCGGCGTGGGCGCCTCGCCGGCGCCCCGTCGTCTCCAACAGGAGCCCGTCCTGGAGACCTATCAGTTTGTGCCCAACCGTGGAGCGCAACATTGCCGACCGACTGGCCGAGCCCTGGAACACGAAGGTCGAACAGCATCAGGTGATGTGCTCGACGGCGGCCTGCAAGATCCTGCAGAACCTCCAGAAGAGCGACGCCGAGCTGAAGGGCAGCTTTGCCTTGGTGGACGACGCCAGCCTAAACAAGTATCTGGACGAGGAACGAGACCAGCGAGAGTCATGTACTGTTGCAAATACTGGACAAGATTCTCGCCTCGCAGGAGGAACCCAAAGAGCCCGAGGTGAGCCGAGGCGCTGCCGACGACGACGACCACCACAACAACTCAACTGAGGACAGCGAAAAGCCAACTGCAGAATCGGAAGAGACGACGGCCGACGGCGAAAACAAACCCGCAAACAAACAGGTGGTGGCCAAGACGGGCCGTTGCGCGAACGCAAGACCAACCCAAAGCTGAGGTCGGTCGAGGAGCTCCAGAAGTCGTTCGGGAGAAGGTGGTCAGGAAGGAGTTCGAGGAGTTGCAGGGCAAACTCGGCCAGGACTTGCTGAGCTCGGCCTTTGCCCGCGAACGCTTCCTCAGGCCACTGCTGGAGATTGTGTTCGGAGAACACTCCATCTCAGAAGATCAAACTGCTTGAGCTCAATCCGGGCAACGGCATCAAATACGACCCCATTGCAACCATATCAGGTGAAATACTCGCCAAATCTTTCAATCAACTACTCTTCCTGGCCCACCGGCGACGGCCTCCATCCCGTCGGCGGCCCTCCCGCAGGACACCAAACTCTATACCTGGTCGCCGGCCTCAAGCAGCTCCAGCGCGAACTGCAGGACGTCGATCTGTTGGTCTACACAATGACTCCTCGTGTTATCCCACCAAACGGGATCAGTTCACTTGCGAACGGGCCAAGAACGACGAAGAGGTGGCGGCCAGCGAGAAGGGAACCGAAACGAGACAAGCTCGTGATGAAGGAGGACGTCCGATCGGTGTTCGGAGTCGGCCTACGAGGCCCCTCAGGCCGAACGGGTTCATGTTGGCACTGGTCAGGTGCCAGCTGAGCCCCGCCGAGAAGTTCCTCTATAAAGTGTGCGACGGCGAGATGAAACAACGCGACGAACGCAAGGAGCTCCTACTGGAGGCGGCCAGTGGCGCTAAATTCAGATTGATTGGCGAGAAGACCGACAAGACGGGCTGTGTGATGATGCTGTTCAGGAAACTGGACGACCAGATCAAGTTGGAGGAGCACAGATGTTACACATCGAGCATGGCCAACAGGCGAGATGGCTGGAGCCCATGAAGAAGATCCTGAACGATATTAAGGCAAAGTCGGCCAGCGAAACGGTGAACAAGAACCCGTGGCTGGTGGCCAACGACAGCAACTTGAGTGGCATAGTTGGTATGGTGAATTGTCTCACGAAAGGAGCCAGGCGGCGAGAGGATCCGATTCCTGTGGACCAGCGCCGGGACTCGCCCTTCCAAGCTGCAACACAACGAGCTCGACTTCGAGAAGATCATCAAGGCCGAGAAGGAGGCGAAGAGGACAAAGCGCGAGCTCATCAGATCCGACTCGTTCGTGGACATGCAGCCAATAATCGAGGCCGAGGCTAAGGCTACTACTACAGCAGCAGCAGCAGCAACAGCAACAGCAACAGCAATGGCAGCCGCCGAGACGAATGTTGACCTCTAACAACACTTGTTCAATTGATCAAACAGGATCTCGCCTACAACTGTATCGATGCGGAGGGCCGCTTGGGCGCCTTCAGGCACTTCACCATCAAGCGACCTGCTGGAGAACCAGAAGATCAAGACCGATGATGCGCACATCAATGTGGCCACCTGGAGGCGACCTGTCGTCGTTCAGATGGTACGAGGCGCCCTAAGTACACATCGAGCCCGAGATCAAGGAGAAGAACCTCATTTCGGTATACTATTCGTCGCTCAACTTCAGAGATATCATGTTGGCCTCGGTCGACTTCCCGCTGACGCCCTGCCCGTCTCGATCGCCCTCAGCGACTGTATCCTCGGGCTGGAGTTCTCGGCCGAACGCGGTCAGGCAAACGACTGGCAGGTATGCTGGGCGGCCGAGGCATAGCCACGACGGCCCTGTACGACGACAAATCGATATGGTTCAAGATCCGGACACTATGCATGTCACTGGAGGAGGCGGCCACCATCCCTGTGGTGTATGCGTGACGGCCGTGTGATGGCCCTCATTCATCGTGGAAAGATGGTCAAGGGCGAGTCCATACTCATCCACTCGGGCTCGGGCGATGAGGGCCAGGCGGCCATCCAGCTGTGTCTCCACCACGGCCTCACTGTCTAACGACTGTTGGCAACCAAGAGAAACGGGACTTCTCAAACGCGAGTTCCCGCAGCTCACCGATGCTCATATCTTCAATTCACGCGATTGCTCGTTCGAGACGGACGTCATGACGGCCACCAATGGGCGCGGAGTGGACCTGGTGCTGAACTCGCTCGGAGGACAAACTGCAGGCCAGTGTCAGGTGTTTGGCCGACGGCGGCGCTTCCTCGAGATCGGCAAGTACGACATGGCCATCAACAATCCCGTTGAACTAATGCTTCGATACAAACAAAACATTCCACGGAATCCTACTCGACAAACTGTTCGACACTCAAACGCTCACGTCCGCTTTCGCTAACCAGCGCACCCAGCTGATCGATGTCATTGAGCGCGGCCTCGTGGAGGGCTACATCAAGCCCATCAAGAGGACAGTGTTCGACAAGACCCAGGTGGAGGACGCCTTCAGGTTCATGGCCTCGGGCAAGCACATCGGAAAGGTGGTGATCAAGATCCGGGACGAGGAGTACGACGGAACGCTTCACCGACGACGGCCGCCAGGTGTTCAAGGAGGTGAAACCCTATCCGGTGTATATGGAGGCCCAGCTGAGGCCAATGTTCAACCCGAAGATGTCACGTACATTATCACGGGCGGCCTGGGAGGTTTCGGTCTCGAGCTGGCCAAATGGATGGCGGCCATCGGGGCCAAGTCGCTGGTGCTCACCTCGAGGTCGGGCATCAAGACGGGCTACCAGGAGCTGGTGGTGGAGCGGCTGCGCGAGAACGACGCCCAGGTGCTGGTGTCCCGCAGACAACAACACGATGAGGGCGCGAGGCGCTGATTCGCGAGGCCCAGAAGCTGGCTCCCGCTGGGCGGCATCTTCAATCTGGCCATGGTATTGAAGGATTCCCTGCAGAGAACGCAACAGTGGACGACTTCAATGCTGTTTGTGCCCCAAAGAGTCTGGGCGTGGCGGCGCTCGATAGGGCTAAGGCGCGGGAAACTGTGTCCCGACATGCAGCCGTTTGTCACCTTCTCGTCGGTGTCCTGTGGCAAGGGAAATGCCGGCCAGGCCAACTATGGCTATGCCAACTCCGTCATGGAGAGGATCTGCGAGCAACGTCGTAAGGACGGCCTCCACGGGCTCGCCATCCAGTGGGGAGCCATTGGAGACGTTGGGGTGGCTCTCGACAACCTGGGAGGCAACGAGGCCGTCATTGGGGGAACCATTCCGCAACGAATGCCCTCGTGTTTCGCCACTTTGTCCAAGTTTCTCGCCTCACTGTTTTCGGTGTGTCTGTCGATCCTGCAGGCCGACAGGCGCTCGTTCAGTGCCGGCAAGAAGGGCGATCTGGTGAAGACAATCCTCCACGTGCTGGGTATCAAAGACCCTCGACGGTGGACCCCAACTGTACCCTTGGAGAGCTTGATTGGACTCGCTGATGGCGGTGGAGATCCGACAGGCATTGGAGAGGGAGTACGACATTGTTTTGACTGTGCAGGAGATTTCCGTGGCTCACCATCCATAGGATTCGTGAGATTGGCGACGGCGAGATGAAGAAGTCGTCGAGCGACGACAAGGCCGCCGACACGAACGTCGTATCGGCCACCGACGGACCGTGGGTGCATGCAGCACTGGAGCCATCATTTACAAGACAGAGAACGACACTCCACTGGCGAGCGTCGTTGCGGGCGTCTCGTCGACGGTGGCCACCAATGGACTCAAGATCTTCGTTATTGACAAACAACTGGCAGGCAAGCCGCCACTGGTGTTGCGCCCCCACCAGGATCTCATCCTGTTGAATGGCGACAACAACATCTTTTCGTCTGCTGGGCCCGCCCATCTTCATGGTGCCTCCCATCCAGGGCGACTTCCAGCCGAATCAGTGTCCTGGTGAAGAAGTTCTCGCGCCCATGTGTGGGCATCTGCTGGACCAACAAGATGGCCCAGTTCTCGAACATCCACGACGCCGTCCAGGAACACGTCAGGTGATCCGAACCTACTATCCAACCTCAAGACGCTCGACCTGATTGGCTACTCCTTCGGGGCGGCCATAGCGTTCGAGATTGCTAGGGTCCACGCAGTCCAATAAGGCGATACAGCCGCCAATCAACCCGGGCAAACTGGTGCTGTTGGATGGTTCGTCTGACCAAATCAACATAGGGTGTTAGGTACATTACTCAATCGATTGATACAGAGGACGAGACGCTGAGAGCGGCCGAGGTGATGATAGTCTTCTTGATGCAACACTCGCGTTTCGACTATGCCGATCTGGCAGAAGAAGATCATTGCCAATCCAACCAACGAACAGAAGCTCAAGTTTGCCACCACAGCCTGTTGGCCAAGGCACTCGGCTACAAGGACTCGTATCAGGAGGAACAGTTGTCGTTGGCGATCGAGGCCTACTGTCGTCGGTTCCAAATAATGCTCAACTACCAGGCGAACGAGGTGAAGCTCGAGAGCGACGTCACCTCTAATTAGGGCCACAGAGGTGTATGTGAGCTCAAGGATGCGCCCACCGAGGAAGACTATCGCGGTCTGTCGAAGATGGAATCTCTGGCCGAGTCAACTCGTGTCTGCTCAAAGGAAACCACGTGAAAGCTTCTGGATGATAATGTCGACTGCTTAGTTCTCTATTGCAGGATATTATCTGTCCAGTATTGGATTAGTTGATGGACAACAACAACAACACGAACAGCAACTACTACTACTACCACTACTACTACTTTTTACTACTACTACAACTACGATAAGGCTCACTATTAGTAATAACGAAAAAGGAAAACGAATGGGTTTTTAAACATAGTTTATGCATGGGCAGAGATACACTTTAGATACAATAGAGGTTGTGTAAATCTACACATAAGAGATTAATAGCATCAATATTCAACAACAACTACATATTAATTCTACCTTATTTTCATACCCATTAATATTCTTAAGATTAACGCATCATTATAAATATATATATATATATATATAAAATATACATATTTGATTTGATATTAATTAAGCAATTTTCGATCAATCAATTGGAACAAACACAAACATACATACATCATATCCATTCAAACACACATACAAACATTATAGACACAAACATATACACACAGAACAACAACAACATACACATCATCATCATCATTAACAACATCATAAACTACATTGACAAAAAGCATAACAACAACAACATTATTGTCATCAACAACATCATTATAAAACAACGAATAAACAAATGATATACTAAATATTTGAAAATATAGATAGATAGATGGAACAAACGAACAAATGGAAAAAGATAGATAGATACACAAAGGAACAAAAGATGGACTAAGAAGAAGTAGAAGAAGAAAGAAGAAGAAGAAGAAGAGAGAAGAGGAAATAGAAAGATCCAGAGAGGAACTTTAAATTCTGTGTAATTAAAATTTAAGAAGGTAAATAAATGAAAATACCAAAAATACTATATTTTTGCCTCTCTTTCTGTTAGATGTCAGATTTTAGGTCTTGCAACTTCCGCCGGTGTATGTTGCAAGGCCCGCCAAGATGACGCCCATCAGGTGCATCTTTCTCTCTCGTTGGTGTAGGTGTCTGGAACATATCATTAAAGCTCTCAAGGGTGTTCTAGTGATAAAAATGGTCGATCATTCATTTTGGTTCTGCATTTCATCTCTCTACGACTTCTATCTAAAGTAACTCGTCCAGTCTCTCGAGTGTTATTTTTGTCATAGCCACTTGTGGCAACCTGTGGGTTTGTCATGTTGTGCATACATCGGACAGAGACAACAATCATGGTGGGCGACTCAATACAATCGTTCAGAAGGACGAGAATAGAGGTCAGCAAAGTGAGTGTGTTGATTTATTGTTGATCTGGGCAAGACATAGAGAGGGCCACCATCGACACGCCTAGTAATTATTAGTGTCGTTGGTGTTCAAAGATGATTTATACACGCATCTTGTCATAGAGGAAGCAGTGGGGTGGTTTGTGTGATTGTGTCCAGGGTGTTTGGGGGTGAGAGAGAGAGAGAGAGCAGAAAGATGGAGAAGGAAAGGCAACACATGCTCGAGGTCCTGTGGTAGGGCTTCAAAGCCAAGAGTGGTGGTCATGGTCGTGGTGGTGGTCATCCTTCGTCTTTATGTCATCCTGTTCGTTCTCCTCTTTCTCATTAAAAATCCATTCCTGGCCTAAATAATTGTTATAATTTTAGATCATTTGTTATGGTTGAGGCAATATTCTTGAACCCAATTGAGGTACCAGAAATTCTCTTGAACCTAACACCATTCAAGGATAACCTAGGCAACTTGCACACTTCAATTTCCCATTGAACCAAAGTATCATCATTTGGATCGCCATGAACACACAATAAGAGGAATTTATCACGCTGTTCATAATCACAATCATTCTTGTCCAACACTTTTCTAATCTCTTGCATGATTTCATTTGGATTTCTAGATGAAGTAGTCTTCTATGCTCCAGGTAAATCTGAGCGAGCGAGGTTTCACTTGGTCATCGTTCATGGTTCTACAATTTAGGTGATTGAAAGTATGGAAGGTTATTCATTAGTCGTGGTCCATGTTACTACTACTTAAATTCATAATTAAGTAGAGGAATGAATGTAGGCTGCTCTTATTATCACCACTTACCGTTTGCTAAATTTGAAGGATAATTTGCTAAAGAAAGACTGACAGTCTAGATTGGGGCATACAGTTGGTGTCTTGCGTGGTCATGGGCGCAACACCGCCACCATAGGCCATTGAGAGGCTGTCGGCGTTCACGGGTTTGGCCACCATGGAACGTGCTTCTGTTCGCAGTGTTTCTTGCTAAAGTTTATTTGGGGTCACCGGCACCAGAGGTTTGGTGTCGAAAAATTTCGGGTGATTATTTCGAGCCCGGAGCTGAATGAGGATCTGCTTGGATGGACACATAGTGGAATGGTTGTATTAGTATTGAAATGCCTGATGATAGATGGCACTTTAACTTGGAGAGCTGTAAACAGATTAAAATATGTAATATGAGATGTAATGTGGTCAGAACAGAGGAGAGGGTTCTGTGACTTTAGTTGGGACTTGTAGAGTAGAACAAAGAAGGTCAGATGTAGATGTAGGCAGGTTGGGGGCGGGGCGGAGCCTGAAAACAGGCAATATAATTGTGTTATATGTGAAAATCTAACCTTGGTCTGGAGTTGATGCGATTGGCCTGGACCTATCGAAGTTTCACGTGCGCCTCGGCGCCCAACTCGGTCAAGTCTCGCCCACTCTTGCGCATAATACTACTACTGTTACCACCACTATTGCGGCCGCCACGATTACGACAGCCACCACCACCGCGACTACTACATCCTGCCTTCTCTGGTGTCCTATTGTATGTGGAATCATGTTGCAAGCTCATGGCTGATCATTCGAATAGTAGTCGAATGGCATAATCAAAGTGTCCCGCTGGTTCTGGGAACTCGTCCATTTCATTCAGCTCGTTCCTCGAGTCGCCGCCCTCCTGGCCCGCCGCCTGTAGGGCCAGTCTCGAGCTGTTCACTACGCGAGTGAGCAACGTCCTTGAGCGGCAGCTGGGCCTTTGATTGCTCGCCGGATACCTTTTTGTCATGCGTATCCTCGACGGCCGAAAACGATCTCGTCTTCTGGAAATGACGCAAATCTGAGCCCCTTCCTGAACTGTGGCTGCAGCAGCAGCGCACCAGAGCGACTTATCACTTCGTACGACTACCTGGCTCTCACGAAAGTTTGGCAACCTATCAGTCTTAGTAAGGTTGTGAAAGCACCTCGTCACATTCCTCAACAACACTGATGGGCACGACAAATCCAGCGGCTGCACTAGTCCCAGTTTCAGTGGTAATTGTCGGGTCGTAGCTGCGTTATTAGGTGGCGAACTAGATGTCGGGAGTCAAGCTGGAAGGCTCTTTGGCCCCTTCATTTGCACAGAAAGATCTGCTTCCTCGAGGCTGTCGACTGTTTTGCGACTCGTCGACCGTTGATGCGATAGTAGGTGTGAGGCGACTGATGGAGAAGTAACGTTGCTATCAGCAGTAACAGCAGCAGTCGTGCTTACGATGATCTCATCAGCATCGCTGATATGTGTATATATCGAGGGTTTGATTTATGTGACATGAAGCGCATAGGTGAGCGAGTGGTTGGAGTGGAAAGCGTTCGCGAGATGAGATAAGATGCGAGATGAGTTGAGCTGATTATAGTTGATTGTTTGTTGAGATAGGAGTAATTGAGGTTTCACAGGAGTCAAAGAGACGATAGGTTTGTTTTGACATTTGAGAGGTTGTAGCGAGAGTAGTGTTATGTATATTTCAGAGTTGGAAATGTACGTAAT